>CM052539.1:52710092-52732380 GCA_028533065.1 Trachops cirrhosus | reverse complement strand
AGGAACAAATATAGAGGACACATGGACAAAACTAGGGGTGTTGGAAAGGGGAGGGAGGAGGGGAGGAATGGGTGGGTGGGCTGGAATGGGAATAAAGGATAGAAACTGTACTGAATAAACTAAAATAAAAATTTAAAAAAATGTACTATTTTAATCATTTTAAAGCATACAGTTCAGTGACATTGATTACATTCCTACTGTTGTGCAACCACCATCTTTACCACCCACCCCCAGAACTTTTCCGTTTTCCCAAACTCTGCCCATTAAACAGCAACTCCCCCATTGCTACCTCCCCTCAGCCTCTGGAAACTGTGATTCTACTTTCTGTTTCTACAATTAGACTGCTCTGGTTACCACATATACGTAGAATCATACAGTATTTCTCTTTTTGTGACTGGCTTATTTTATTTAACATTATATTCTCAAGATTAAAACATTTAGTAGCATGTACCAGAATTTCCTTTATAAGGATAATAATGTTCTATTACATACGCTGTCACCTTTTGGCTATTGTAAACAACACTGCTATGAGCACGAGCGTGCAAATTTCTGTTCCAGTCCCTGCTTTCATCTCTGTTGAATATTTTTCCAGGAGAGGAACTGCTGGATCATATGGTAACTCTCTGATTTTTTTGTGATATCATCATAATGTTTTCCACAGTGGTTCTACCATTTTACATCCCCTCTTCGCTCTGCTGATAGCTATCTTGGATGCAGGAAAGTTAAAATTTTTAAAAATATATTATTAAATGTATTGAGGTAACGTTGATTAATACAATTATATAAGTTTTAAGTACAAAATTCTATAATACATCATCTGCACATTGCATTGTGTGTTCACCAACCACAGTCAAATCTCCTTCCATCGCCATATATTTTAAAGTTTTAAATTTTGATTAAGTCCAAATTATTTATTTTTTCTTTTGTTGTCTGTTCTTTTGGTGTCATATCCAAGAAATCATTGTGAAATTCAATGTCATTAACGTTTTCCCTTATGTTTTCTTCTTAAAGATTTCAATTTTAGCTTTTATGTTTAAGTCCAAGATGAAAAGATCTCACTTATAATAACAATAAAAAGATAAAGAACACCTGAGAATATATTAAATAAAAAGTATGTGACATCTATATAAAGAATATTTTATTTTTATTTTATTTTTTTTTAAAGATTTTATTTATTTATCTTCAGAGGGGAAGGGAAGGATAGAGGGAGAGAAATATCAATGTATGGTTGCTTCCTGTGCATTCCCTGCTGGGAACTGGCCTGCAACCCAGGCATGTGCCCTGACTGGGAATCGAACTGTGATCTCTTGGTTCACAGGCCCGCGCTTAATCTACTAAGCTACACTAGCCAGGGCTATATAAAGAATATTTTAGAATTCTATGAGAGACACAAAGAAAGACTTACATGAACCAGCCGAAAAAGATGGCATCTGTGGTGTTGGAGAGGGACTTGCACAGGTAACCTGGCCACTGTCCCTTCAGTTCTGTCCCCAGAGCCACAAACCCCATTCTCTCCTCACACCATTCTAGCCCACTCCACCCTCCATCTGCTCGAGTCCAGGTGTGAAGATGATGCCAGCCTGTTCTTGGAGGAGTCCTACACTTTGTGGGTACTCCAGGCAAGCATAATACAGAAACATCCAGTAGTGTCCATGGTACCAGCCTTCCCATGTGGAACCATTACTTACATGACTACCTACATGTTCACCTATCCAGCATTCAACACCACCCAACATATCCTGGACCAGCTATTGACTAGAAGCTGCTCAAGAAGGTGGTTCTGTTTTTCTTCCTGGGCTGCATCTACTCTCAGAGGGACAAAAGAAGCATGGAGCACCTGGCATCCACTGTCTTTGCCATCTTCATGTAATTTAACAATGTGGTTAACTGAGTCATCACCACGTACTTCGGGGACTCAAGTTTGACTGCTCAGGACAGGGGCAGGCTGGTGGCACTCTGGATCAAAGTTGCAAGGAGTGTTGAGTCCCCTGAAACTTCTCACTCTACTCCATCCTCTGTTTTCTGAAGAGCTCCTCAATTCATCCTCTGAAAAAGACATAGGGACAATTGTCCTAGTGGTGTGTCTCCCTTCATCAGAGCACCATAGTGACCACAGACAACTGCCACTATGGGGTTGGCAGTGTCCCCTCTGTGGTCTGGGACCTCCTGGGAGGCAGCAGACTGAGGACATGGACCGACCTGATTGGGGGTCTCTGATTCTTCTTGGGACTTTACGTCAGTGGTTCTGCTTCAGGAATCAGTTTCATTAAATGTCTGACCCTGAGTTGATCTAAATGGGAGGTTTTAAAGTATTCCCTTTGCAGCAGGAGAACTCTATCCAATGGACCAACACTGGTAAAAACAGGTCTGCTGAGTAGAAATGGAAATGGAGTTTCCAGGTAATAATGGAAGAGCCCTCCCTAGTCTTATGAGAACTCATGGCTAGAGGACCAACTGAAAACACTCAGACAGGCTCTTTGGATCTTCAGGGTTCTCAGATAAAGGGGATTTTCCCTCAACCTCTCTCCCCCTCCCCCTTGAAAAGACTTAAATGAAGAAACATAGCATACTTTTGGTTAGAAAGAGTAAACATCATTAAGATATAAATATAATGTTGTCCCAAAAAAATAGTAACAAGATTTTGTTTTTGGAGAAAACTATGATTTTGTTGGATTTTTTTTCATTACCATTTATCCCCTTTATACCCACTTCTCCTCTGCAATCACCACACTGTTGTCCATGTCCATGAATCCTTTTTCCTTTTTGCTCAATCCTTCCACCACCTAACTGCCCACCCCCAGAGCTGTCAGCCTGCTCTCTGTCTATGAGTCTGCCTGTATTTTGCTTGTTAGTTCAGTTTGTTCATTAGATTCCACATATGAGTAAAATCACACGACATTTGTCTTTCTTTGACTAGCTTATTTCACTTAGCATAATATACTCTGGGTCCAGCCATGGTGTTGCAAAGGGTAAAATTTCCTTCATTTTGTACATGTCCCATAGATGTTTTATCCATTCATCTACTGATGGACACTTGGGCTTCTTCCATACTTTGATTGTAAGTAACACTTCAATGAATATAGTGGTTCTTATGTCCTTTGGAATTACTGTCTTGGGTTTCTTCAGATAAACTCCCAGAAATGGATTGCTGGGTTATAAGACAGTTCCATTTTTAATTTTTTGAGCTATCTTCATATTGCTTTCCACAATGGCTGCACCAATCAGCATTTCCACCAACAGTGCAAAAGGGTTCCCTTTTCTCCACATCCTCACCAGCACTTGTTGTTTATTTATTTGTTGATGATAGCTATTCTGACAGGTGTGAGATGATATCTCATTGTGGTTTAAATTTGCATTTCTCTGATGATTAGTGACACTGATCATCTTTTCATATGTCTATTGGCCATCTCTATGTCCTCTTTGGAGAAGTATCTATTCAGATCCCTTGCCCATTTTTTAATTGGATTGCTTGTTTTCTTTGATGTTGAGTTTTGTAAGTTTTTAAAATAAATTTTGGATATTAACCCCTTATCAGATGTATTGGTGAATATGTTCTCCCATGCTGTGGGTTGTCTTTTTATTTTGTAGATTTTTTTTTGCTGTGCAAAAACTTTTAAATTTGTTGTAGTGCAATTCCTATCAAGTTACCAATGATGTAAGTAGAACTAGATTTCACAGAACTCGAGCAAATGTTTAAAAAATTTATATGGAACCACAAAAAGCCCCCAATAGCGCAGTGATCCTGAGAAAGAAGAACAAAGTTGGAGGAATCACACTACCTGATATCAAACTATACTCTGAGGTCACAGTTATCAAGACAGTATGGTACTGGCATAGAAATGGACACATAGATCAATGGAGAATAGAGTCCAGAAATAAACCCTCACTTTTGTAGTCAGTGAATACTTGACAGAGGAAGCAAGCATATATGGACAAAAGATAGTTTATTCAATAAATGGTGTTGGATATATTGGACAGATACATGCAGAAAAATGAAACTAGACCACCTTCTTATGTCACACATGAAAATAAATTACAAATGGATTAAAGACTTAAATGTTAGACTCCAAACCATAAAAATCCTAAAAGAAAACATAGGCAGTAAAATCTCAGACATTGCTCGTAGCAATATATTTTCTGATATATCTCCTCAGGCAAGAGAAACAAAAGAGAAAAATCAAACAAGATTTTTTAACTAGTCAAGCTCATTCTAAACTTTGTATATTAGAATATTAACAAATAATATAAGTTCAAATGAGATATTATTATTTTTATACTTGCTTCTCTAATCCCTTTAAATGATTCACACATAGTGTGAGATTGGGGCCCAATGTCAATTTTTCCAATTATCCCAAGTCCATTTATGAAAAAGTTCATCTTTTACCCACAAAATTCTCATGCTACTCCTGTGATATATCAAATGCTCACATATAAACAGATCTTTCTCTTATCTGTCTATTCTGAGTTATTGATTTAAAAATACTCTATAATTTTGTTATAGATTTTTCTACTTTCACAAACTTAATAGGAATTTTTAGTTTTCATCTCACATTCTCTGATCACTAGATTTAAAAAAAATTTAAGTCTGTAGGTTAGCTTGTTGAGTAATTCCTGTGTTTTATAGTTAACATGTTAGAAGTCATGGGGATGTAAAGTACAGCATAAAAAATGTGGTTAATAATATTGGAATAACTACTTGGTGCTAGGTAGGGATCACTTCATAAATTATATAAATGCCTAGCTGCGTGTCCAAGATGGCAGAGTAAGTGGAACTGCACTCACCTCCTACCATGATCACATTAAAATTAAAACTAGATTATAGAACAATCAACCTAAATAACCAACTGAAGACTAGCTGAACAGAAGTCATATAACCAAGGATATACAGAAGAAGTCATGTCAAGACTGGTAGGAGGGGCAGACTTGCAAAATGGGCTGGCTCTCTATACCCATATGTTATGGATGAAAATCTGGAGATATATCTCAACTACAGAAGTTCCCCCTGAGAATGAAGGATCTCAGCCCCATGCTGGGCTCCCCAGCTTGGAGCACCAGTAATGGAAAGAGGAGTCCACATAACATTTGGCTGTGAAAAACAGTAGGGATTCTGTCTACCCAGGTGAGACAAAAGTTGCTAGAAACACAGGTGTCCTCTTAAAAGGGCTGCACACAAACTCTCACTCACAGGCACTCACCCTGGGCTTTGGTGAAGGGATGGTGGCTCTGAGCGTGTCAGAATCATACAGGGAGAGAATCAATTATGTGACTTCAGGGCAAGGACTGGAGGGACATCCTCCCATACCACTGTATTGAGTCCTCCTGCTGCATGTCCCACAGATGCCATCTTTCCTGGGTTAAGCACTCCCCACACAGGGCATTATCCCGGTAACCTACACTAACTTCACCCTGATAACTGCTGGGGTCTGGCCCTGGCCAATTTTCCCATGGCCAAGTTCTGTTAATGGCAGCCAGCATGGGCCCAAGTTGCAGTCTTTCCTGAAAAGGTCATGAAGAATTTGGGGCAAGCTCAGGAAGTGCCAGAGACACACAAGGAAGAACTGAATTTTATGGCTTCAGGGTGAGGGCCATCTTCCCACACAGCCAACAGCCTTCACTTTTCCTGTGTTAAATCCTTGCTCTGCAAGGCCAAATCTTAATCCGCCTTAGCCTGGTGAACTCTGCTAGCTCCACCCTGAAGACTCCCTGAGGTCCTGCCCCACTGCAAGAGGTCCTGCCCCACTGCAAAAGGTCCAGGTGGGTGGCGGCTGGCCTAGGTTTACCTTGAAACTTTTATTGAGTGGCCTCAGAACCAGCACTGGCACTGACTTTGAAACTGTATTAACCTGATGAATACCTCTTGCCCCTACCTGGTGACTCCCTGAGAACCTGTCACATGCTACTTTCATACTGCCCGAGGCTTTCAGTGACTGAGGCTAATGGGCAGCTGGCAGGCAGCAGTGGGTCTTGGGTGCCTTGGACTTTTTGCTGACCTGCTGTAGGCTTAGTATGGGTGGCAGCCAGATGTCACCATCCAAAAAAATGAAAAGACAATGTACTGAATGGGAGAATATATTTGTCAATGATACATCTAATGAGGGGTTAAGAAGCAAAATTTATAAAGAACTCATACAACTCAACACCAAAAAAAAAAAAACCAATCCAATTAAAAAGTGGACAGAGGACCAGAATAGATACTTCTTCAAAGAGGACATATAGATGGCCAATAGACATATGAAAAGACAATGTCACTATGCATCAGAGATATGAAAATTAAAACTGCAATGAGATATCATCTCACACCCGTCAAAATAAATCAACAAATAACTAATGTTGGTGAGGAAGTGGAGAAAAGGAAACCCTCCTGCACTGTTGGTAAGAATTTAGATTGATGTTGCCACTATGGAAATCAGTTTACAGGTTCCTTAGAAGAGTAAAAATGGAACTCCCTTATGACCCAGTGATTCCACTTCTGGGTATATGAGGTCTGTCTGGAAAAGTCCAGCCATTGTTAATATAATGAGAATGATTATATTAACAATGTAATTTGGCAGCCAAGGACAGTGGACTAGAATGCACACACATGAACAAAGATGACTTTACTGTACTCGTCAGTGGGAATGGTAGATGCCATTGAGTGAGTGTGCACTGTGTGGGCATCTCATTCAGAATGACTGAGCAAGTAGAGCATGAATCTGCATCAAATTTTGCGTTGTTTGAACATCCCTCTGCAGAAACTATTTCAATGATTCAGAGGCTGTAGCTGTGGGCAATTGGTGATTGGCAGCTTCATCACAACAATGCTCCTGCTCATGCATCATGTCTCCTGCAGAGTTTTTGGGTGACACATAAAATCACCCAGGTGACTCAGCAGCCCCTAGAGCCCAGATTTGGTGCCCTGCAACTTCTGGCTTTTCCCAAAACTAAAATCACCTTTGAAAGGGAAGCGATTTCAGACTGCCAATGAGATTCAGGAAAAGATGATGGGGCAGCTGATGGCGATTGGGAGAACTGTGTGGAATCCCAAAGTGTCTACTTTGAAGGGGACTGAGGCATCATTGTCCTATGTACAACATTTCTTGTATCTTGTATTTTCTTCAATAAATGTCTCTATTTTTCATATTACGTGACCAGATACTTTCAGGACAGAAGTTGTATATCTGAAAAAACCTGAAACACTAATTCAAAAGAATATATGCACCCTTATGTTCATTGCAAAGTTATTTATAACAGCCAAGATATGGAAGCAATCTAAGTGCCCATCAATAGACGAATGGATAATAAAGTAGTGACATATATACACAATGGAATCTTATCATTTGTGACAGCGTGGGTGGACCTAGAGGGCATTATGCTAGATGAAGTAAGTCAGAGAAAGACAAAGACCATATGATCTCACTTCTGTGTGGACTCTAAAGAACAAAGGAAACAAAGAGAAACTGACAGAGAACAACCTGATGGTTGCCAGAGGGAAGAGGGATTGGGTGGGGTAGTAAAAAAAGGTGACAAGGATTGAGCAGTACAAATTGGTAGTTACAAAATTATCATGGGGATTTAATGTTCAGCATGGGGAATATAGTCAATAATATTTTAATAACTATGTATGGTGCCAGGTGTATACTTGATTATTGGTGGAATCATTTTATAAATTATGTAATTGTCTAACCACTATGGTGTATACCTGAAACTAATATAAAACAATATTAAAAGTCCAACTGTAATTGAAAAAAAGTAAAACATAAAAAATAAAGTTAATATGTTAAAATTATTTGTGTATTTTAATAACCTATTCAAAGAGAGGACCCACAGATATAGATCTAACTTAATGGGAAGAGTCACAGTATTTATATATGGGGTGGTTCATTTATAATACGAGCAGTGAGGTTAATAGTGATTTGATTATCATAAGTTTGGTGAGCAAATTCAACTCCTATGACAAATATTGCTTACAACTTGAAGTGAACAGAAGTTTTGTTAGCAAATCTCAAATGTTGCAAGTCAACAGTCCTGGGAATTTTACTATTAAATTAACTTTGAATAGTTTAGAACAACTTTTTGTCCTTGGTATACAGAAATTCAGGTTTATATTGGTTTAGATTAAGTGTAGATTTAATTTACTTTGTAGTTACTGTTTGTAAATATTCTCTAACCTTCTCCTGTATGTAATGCTTTGCATTTTCAAAAGCACTTGTGTTAATGACCTCTTCAAGTTTTCTATAAAATATAAATAAAACTGTGACCTATGGTGTCACTTATAATTTTTACTAAAGCTAATTTTCCATTTTCACACTTTACATAACCAGATTAACTTCTTTTATTTCTGTATTTGAATTCTTTTACATTAACCTACATATTTATTTTCAGAGCTGGAGTATATTTTTATACAGCAATTTACATAGATATGTTAACAAGAGGAACTTTTACATTGTATTTTTCAAAAATGTTTCCCAGTGAAATTTTTCTTTTACTATACTCACCTTCACATATTCATTGTCAGTAATTAAAATATTATTTTGTCCTCATCTTTTCTTAGTTAGTCCAAATCACAGTTTTCATATGTCACTATTTAATCCAATCATCTCAAATCCAAAATGCCAAAATGTCTAGCTACTTTGCAAGTATGATATTATTGAATGTCCTATGTAAATGTGAAACTTCTTGAGAAAATGTCCTTCAGAATATCTTTGGTACCCAGAAAACTATTCTAATTTAAATGTCCTTTTGATGTCTACTCTGATTATCATTGCATTGCTGACTTTGACTTATAAAAAGGAACCCACAACATGTAAAAGAGGAGAATAAGTGTGTAGGAACAACATAGGAACAACATTATATCCAAGAATATTTGAAGCATCTATTCGATTCATAGATTTGTGAATGTACATAAAACTAACAGTACTATAATATAAAATATAGAATAGTGCTTGATATACTATAGGTGCTAAATAAATATTTATTAAGTGAATAAATGAAATTCATATTTTCACAGAAGGTTAAAAACAAGTATAGTTTGGGTTAACATATTTAGCTTCTTTGATGAATAGCACATGGTAGTATCTCTCTGAACAAATATTATCCTCCACTTTAGTAACATGGGAAGTGAAAGCCCACCCAGTTGCCTACGTACATTTCAAGTAACAGGAGATGTGTTCATCAAGCGAGGGAAGTGGAGTCTCTTTAACATTCCTGTACTTCCCTCTCTTCCTTTCTTCCACTAATTTTTTTTTTTGTAAATTAGAAATCAGTTCAATTCAGATTAATTAGGAGAAATCCAGAAGTAAAGCTTCTTTGTTCTCCTCCCACAATTTTGCTTAAGTCCATAGAATTTTGATATGTCTCTTTTAGGTAGGTTTGCTTTGGGAAAAGATTCACAGATGCAGGTTGGTTTGCAAGAAGTGTAAAGAAGAATGTCTTTGGGATCGATACATATGAAGGAGCAAAGGAAGTAAGAATGGCAAAGGGAGGAGTTGAGCTGTGATGCAGCTGTGACAGTGGCCTCAACCATTTCAAGGGGAGCCCTGGGACTAGTATGGCCCTTCCGAGTTGCTCCACTTTGAAGGAAGTGCTGGGTCTTTATACCCTGGTATCACTGGTGGTAGGGAGGGCTCCTGAAAAGGGGCTTAATTTTGCCCAGACAGTTCTCTTGAGCTGACTTACATGAGGTGTGACAGAACCCCTCTCATAATGCTCAGTCTGGCCCGTTGATCACTTCATCTCCCATGGTCCGGCTCTCTGTCTCTACCAAGGCACTCCAGTAGCACTCCAGAGAGAGATTTTTTTTGTTTGTTTTTAATGGTGTATAACTCGCTGCTGCAGATGGTAATAGTATGATCCAGAATCCTGGGGGTCTACATTGTGAGTTTACTATGGGGGCTTGCCATAAACTTTACATAGTATCTTTTCCCACAATGAATACTTTGAATATTGAAGGGCCTTCCAGATCATATGATCCAAGCACTGAAACCTGAACTTGCTGCAAGTGTCTTATTTGCTTTGGGTCCCACTCAGACTTTCATGCTGCCAGGTAAGTTGGTCAGGGCAGTATCTGCGGGTGTGCAACACGTTGATCCAGAACCGAAATAGGAACCCAAGACACCGTGCTTCTTTCTTTGCAGGGAGACACAAAATACAATAATTTGTTCTTTAATTTAGAAAGGATGTCATGGCTTGTCCCAGACCGCTGGACCTCTCTCTCTACACATTGCTTTATGGCATTTCCGTGGGTCTTCATAGGATTTAACTTCCACTTTCTTGAACTCACATGTTATACCAAGGCTTGTTATAAATATTCTACTTCTTTCTCATAAAGTCCAATTAGCATGGTACCAGCAGTAAGGCGAACCAACATGATATTTTGCCTTGTAACCAGGTCAGGTTTCTCTGGACTATAATTCAGTGGGCGAAAGAATTACCTTAGCTCTCGTTAAGACTGGAAATATACAGGGTGGGGCAAAAATAGGTTTATAGTTGTGAGTATGTGAAACATAAGAGTTTATTCTTATAGTATTATTTATTAATTATTGTATTATTTTCCATACATAGAGCTGTAAACCCACTTTTGCCCCACCCTGTGTATACATCTACTTCAAGGAAATTCAAACAACTTCTGATCTTTCTAATAGAGATGGAAAATGACACGTTCATCAGATCGATGGTATGTACCATGCACCTGAGGCCATGATAATATGCCCTAGCAGAGGCCACATCTGGAACAGCAGCTGCAATTGGATTACTTTCTAATTGAGGTTACTTTAGTTTACTGTCCTTCTCCAAAATATGTTTTTGTCTAGGTTCCAGGCTGGTTAATTGAATGGGGATACGATGAGAATCATTGACCACACATCTTTAAGATCATTAAAAGTGGCACTAATCTCTTTCACTCCCCTTACCACCCTCCCCCATTCAGAGATGAAAATATTTTTAACAAATTTATAATTTGGGGGGAGGGGAAGTTTCACAAGTTTTTACTTGGCTTTCTCTGCTACCTAGGTCTTATCCCACAATCCAAAGAACCAATATGAAGTTCTTCTGATTAGCAGGTAGGCCCATTGTAGCTATAAATTAGGGACAGGGTAATTGACCACTGGGTAGCTCTGTGGACCCATTGTTAGCAGGAATTTGGCCACGCCTCCATGCACTGCTTTACTGTCATGTGCTGGCACTCTAATGGAGGAACATGATAATACTTCACTGTCACTTCAAACCCTGTGCCCAAAAGCCCTTGAAATGTGTGGGCATTTTCTTAGCTGAGTAAAGGCCTTAGGTCATGTCCCTTTGGGGAAAGATTGAGGAAATTTTTAACTTATTCACTTGCCATGGTGCGACAGGTGCTAAGGACTCCCTCTTTCAATGGTTAAAACTTGCTGGTCTTTACAAATAACAGTTCTTTTATAATTGTGTTTTGTGCTCTCTACCATCTTGTCATTAGGATAGCTGCTGTTACACAGGTTCCTTCACTCTACATTTAAGAAAACAAGGTTCAGGGACTTAAGGTCGCACAAATAGTAAGTTGTAAAACCTGTTTTGTATTGTGAAACAATGTTCTCTCTCTTAAGCAAAGTACTGTCCTGGAAAGGCTCTGTCTGTAAATTTGTTCTGAGTAAGATTGCATTCAGATAACTCTTTGTGTCTGAAAGCAAAACCTAAAGGCGAAAGAAGAGTTTAAAATGTCACTACATTCCCAGACTATGAGATATGCTGGAAATTTTCTTATTCTTCTATCCTATAACCTGGTCTTTTTCCATTACAGGGATTCCTACAGTTAGGGCAACTACTGAGACAGGAACTCCTGAGTGATCTAGCCAGAGAACACACATGGATTCTTTTGGTGACTGCAGGCAATTAAATACTTTATGAAAAACTGACTTATCAATAACTCCAAATGTGAGCAGGTGGAAACTACCTTTTGTTCCCCAATTCAGAAACCCAAGGGTATGATTGTCTTGGAAATTTTCACCCTCCTATGTGAATATAAAAGATACTTATGCAAAAATAATGATTTAGTTTTTCAGTGATCTGTCTCAAGTGAGAGTTGTACAAATTCCTTCCCTTTCTAGATATGCCCATGTTTTGTCTTGAGTCAGGAGAGTAGGTCTAAGAACTGGTGTTGTGGTGAGAATGGGCATCCTTGTCTTGTTCCTGATCTTAGAATAGAAGGTTTTAACTTTTTACCATTGAGTATGGCATTAGCTGTTGGCTTGTTGTAGATGGTCTTTATCACACTGAGGTTCATTCCTTCTATACCTAATTTTTTGAGAGTTTTTATTATGAAAGGACACTGATATTTGTCAAATGCTTTTGCTGCTTCTATGGAGATGATCACATGATGTTTATACTCCATTCTGTTAATGCAATATATCACATTTGTTGATTTGCTTATGTTGCATCCTAGGGATAAATCCACCTTGATTATGGTGTGTGATCCTTTCAATGTGCTGATGAACTCAGTTTGCTTCTATTTTGTTGAGCAGTGGTCCTCAACCTTTTTGGCACCAGGGACCGAATTTATGGAAGACAGTAGGGGTGGGTGGGAGACAGGAGGTAGAGCTCAGGTGGTAATGCCAGCGGTATCCATAGACCTACTGGGAGGATGGAGGTTGGGGAACCCTTGTTGTTGAGGATTTTTGTATCTATATTTACCAGGGATACTGACCTGTGATTTTCTTTTCTTGTAGAGTCCTTATTTGGCTTTGATATCAGGTAATGTTGATCTCAAAAAATAAATTTGAAGGGTTACCTCCTTTTCATTTTTTTGGAAGAGTTTGGAAGAGTTTAAAGGATTGATATTCTTTAATATTGGGGTAGAATTCACTAGTGAAGTTGTCTTTTCTTTGTTCTTAGCTTCTCCTAGGTGCTCTAACTATGCTGGTTGCCTCAGCACTCTGAGGTGAGAGAGAGTAAGTTCTTTAGGGATGCTAGAGGGCCACTTCAACCCTTGTTTCTCCTGAGGGAGAAATTGCAGGCTGAGTGGATTTCTTTCAGTTCTGAACTGGGTGGAAATAAGGGAAGGGTTGACATGGATCCAATGAATCTCTTATTCATTTCAAAGATTGTTTTGGGTTTGTGCTCCAAACAAACTGGGGTGTTGCAACTGGATTCTGGACATTTCATAAAGGTAGTCTGATGCAAGTATTGTTTCATCAGCATCTCTATAGGGAAATAAGGACTGGGACTTGCTATTCCACCATCTTCCTGATGTCATTCAAATGTCTAGATCAGCTCTTCTTCACCTGATGTGCCAGGATAGTTCAGGGGATCACTGGAGCCCTTGAAATAGGTTTTGGAATTTTAGGAGTATGAACTTTTATCAGATTCTCAATGCTTCCCCCAAATATTAAGAGTACAAATGATGTTTATATACTACTAGTGATGAGAACTTGAAACTTGATTCAGTATCTCTGAATTTAATAGTTTTTTTTCTATTTAATTTTGATACACAGATCTGGGTACCTAGTCTGTATTTTAATCATTGTTTCCATGGGCTGGGAACATTCCGAGTTCCAAATAACATATAAAATCTCAAAAAACATCCCATTCATAAATTGAAGCTGCCTACAGTTGGGATGAAGGATAATTGAGTTTAAGGACTTCAGTGTCTGATAAACATTTTATTCTTTAGATTGAATTATAAATTCTAAAAGATCAGACCATGTGTGTGTTAACAGAGCACAATACCACACAAAGGGGTACTTAATGGCAACTTGTACTTTTAATAATTATTAAACAAATTGATCTTATTCAAATTGTTCAAGTAATCATCCATAAAACTAGACAGATTGGCCATAAACAGAGTATAACCAGAGACTTCTCTGAATTCTAAAGCAATTCCTCCTTTCTACCATTTCTGTGACTGCATCCCTTACCCACGTCAGGAGGAACTGAAGGATGTGTGGTGACAAGCAGCTGCCTGGTTGAAATCCAGAAGAGGAGCCAGATATTTATAGTGGCCCCTGAATGTAGGAACTGACTCCGAGACAGGGCTGGCTTCCAAACTTGCTGGGTTGCTGGTATAGGTTCTAGTAATACAGTTATTTCACAACTTTTAATATCATTATTTCCACCAAAGAGAACAAAATATATCATCTGGGGCCTTTGTTTTATATAATTCCACAGTTGTATTTTTTCTAGATTTTTTAATTTTCAGGCATCTTCAGGCACTCTAATAGTAAAAGTTTAAATTTTCTATAAGTAATTTTTACTTTGAAATTTACATCTCTTGGACCTAAGCAGTTAAGTGCATTTTCTATTCTCCTTGACATAGCTCAATAGTTAAGAAACCTATTGTGTCTTCAGAGCTGTAATTTATTTTTTCTATTGAGAGTTGGATCACACCTTTGATATTTTAGAGTGCCAAATGAATAAACAAGAAATATCTCATTCCATATTTCAAATATCTCATTTTTATTAGTAGTTATTTTTTGAGGACATGGCATATCTCAACTACTCTGACAGACTTTTAAAGGAAAGCAATTGCATCTGCCACAGAAAGAAGAACTGATGTTTAGAGAATGGTTATTAAGCAGAGAGGAGTAAAGTGGCTTCCTCTATAGGTGTCAGAGGACTTGTGTAGGCTCAGGTTGAGCATCTTGTCAACTTTCAAAGTGTTTAATGATGGCAGAGAGGAGTTTCCTAGAGGATATGCTTAGACAATATCAAACTTGATCATAAGAGATGGAGACTATCTTATTCAAACCCCACAAAAGAAAAAAACCTAAAGAAGTAAGTTCATTGTGAAATAGAGGGCTCAACCAAGCACCTTCCAGTGGCTTCTTGGAGAGATTGTTGAATTTCCATTACTGAATATTATAAAATTAGAGAGGTTTTGGGTCTGGGATAGTTTCAAGGAAAACTTTTAGAATGAAATGAAAACTGAATATTTTTGAAAATTTCCTTTTTAATTCTACGAATTGATGGTAAGTGTACACCAAATCTCTTTCCACTCTTTTTTTCTGATTTGTTATGTGCCTTGAACCACAGGGGATCCTCAAATTATGATTTTAATAGTACTTACTGTTTGATGACTGACTTCATACAATTGGATGATTTATTGTGAAGCAGGCCATTAATAACAAATTTGCTACTAATAAAGCACAGAACTCAGGGAAGTATTTATTTTGAAATGTAAACTGGAGAAGTTATCCCTCTAACTATCCTTCATAATTGCCTTTTTCACTCACTTGTATTAGGCATGCTTTTGTCAAAGGACTTATAGGGAAGAAGCCAAAATTTTTGGATGACCCTGATATATTTATGAGGATTTTTTTATTGTGCACATGGAAACTAATCAAAATGTTGAGGGCTACTGATCTACTCTACAGCCTTGTGCCCTGTGTGGGGGCTGACACTGGAACAGAAATAGGATTTCACAATGTTACCAAACAGCAGCTGGGGGCCTGCTGCTCACTGAGCCCTCTGGGCAAAATTCCAGAAGCAAAGGTTTGGTGATAAAGGAAAGGAGTTGTATTCAAAAGCTGCACAATTTTGGAACAGTAGCTTTCTACCTACATTAGTCACTTAAGCCTATCACTTAAGGCTAAACTCTTTAACACCTGAGTTCTATCATTCCTCTTTGTTTTAGTGATCTTATTTCTATAGGGTTAGTTTACAAACTAAAACAACATAAAATATAGAAGCTACACAATTTTGGAGGAATGGCAGGCTTCTGCCTCAGAGCCCGCCCCCTCTAGAACACCCAAAGAATAACGCTGCCACCCTCTGCCAGGTCAGCCTGATGCTAGGCTATGCCTGCAGTTCCTTCCCATCCAAAGTACCGTCCCATCTATTGGGAAATGCAGATGGCTGCAGCATGAGCATCCAGGCATCCTCTAGGAAGAGGGCTCAAGAGCCAGAGGGAGCCAGCGCCCACCCTACTGGGAGTCCTTTTATTTCAGATCTTTTTGCCCATGATTCCATGGGCTCTGGAGGCACTCAGCTTCTCAGCTAATCTCATCCTAGATGGTTTAGGATTGCCTCAGCAAACTCCTCCTACGGCCCCTTCCTACTCTTATCATATCTCTCTGTACCAACAATAGAAGTTAATCTGGAGAGCCCAGAATAATTATGAAATAATTATGAAAGAAGACATGTAACCATTAAAAATCTTTCTTTATATTCAGAATTCTATGTTTTTTACTTTTTAAATTAAAAATAAACATATATTCTATATCCCATCTCTAAAAGACACTCCTCTTTAACATTCATGTAATTGGATGAACTAACTAATAGCTTTATTTTGTGGTGATGTCTTCATTTTTGATTAATT
Source organism: Trachops cirrhosus (assembly GCA_028533065.1). Lineage (NCBI taxonomy): Eukaryota > Metazoa > Chordata > Mammalia > Chiroptera > Phyllostomidae > Trachops > Trachops cirrhosus. Next base: position 52,716,122 of record CM052539.1, on the reverse strand, counting down.
AGATTGTGCTTTCTAAAGGGCAGGTGCTATCTATGTACAATTAAGTGTGTAGTAAATCCACGTAAATGATGACCTTGTTCTAATATTGGCCCTTCTGGACCTCTTTCTGCATGTTGTTCACTTTGGTTTGTCATTACCACTTGGTGGAATTTGATTTCTATAGGTTTCCCATTAGTTGTCTAGCTAGAGATTTTGCTGAATACCTACCATCAATAGTGGCAATTCCACTAATTCTCTCGGTGGTGTATTATACTGTCTAATTAACCTCTACATTAAAAAATGTGCAAAAAACCCTGAATAACTCTTCTTATTTTTGAATGATTTCTTATGTAGAATTACATTTTATATCTCATTTCCTTTTTACTTTATTTTTTAGCATTTTGGAACAGCACATCTTTACTCATGCTATTTAAATGTTTCATTAAAAAAAACTTGGTTCCTCATTTTCATATGCTTCTTTCTGTTGTGGGAATAACTTCTATGTGTATAAGACTTGCCACCCAGAGACTCTAAAACCCCTGTCATTATATATTTTCATTGTTGTGAAACAGGCCGTGTCTGGCTCATCTGTAGACACATTTAGCATCTGCCTGCAGTTGCTCTGTTTTGACACCAGATGGCCAGAATGCAGAGAGGAGAATCTGGGTTAAACTTCTGTAGGCACTGTTTTGATCACATTGGATGGCAGAAATCAACCTGTATCATACTAAAAATGGGAGGAAATTTTGAACAGGACTCCAAAGAGAGTTTGAATGGAGGAATTTTAGGGTTTGAGAGTCTGGAAATAATTAAATCAGAATAATATGTAGAGTGAAAAGAACACTGGTCTTGGAAGTGGGAGACATGAGTTCTTGCTTACGCACTCTAGTAAAAAGAAAAATCTAATTATAATTCTGGCTGCCCTCACTTTTTTAATGTAATTACTTGGACAAGTTACTTAACTTCCAAGCTTCAGTTTATGAGTCATAAAATCAGATAATATCTACCTTACACATTCTATTTATAGTCTTAACTAATACCTTATATAACTGTTATGAGAAGAGACATAACATAAAAACTAATGTTAGTTTTTAACCTATTTTTATATTTATTTTAATTAAAAATGTAAAAACATTGCCCTCTACTTAGTTTTAGTTAAAAAATACTTTTTTCCCCTTTTCAAAATTTTTATTTTTTATTTTAATTGTTCAAGTACAGTTTTCTGCCTTTTACCCCCATTCCAGCCCACCCCCTAGTCTTCCCACCTCCATCCCATTTCCACACCCCCCTTGTTATTGTTCCTGTGTCCTTTATACTTGTTCCTGCAAACTGTTCACCCTTTTCCCCTGAAATTCCCTCCTCTCACCCCTGTGGTCACTGTCAGCCTCTTCTCAATTTCAGTGTTTTGGTTATATTTTGCTTATTTGTTTGTTTTGTTAATTAGGTTCCTGTTAAAGGTGAGATCATATGGTATTTGTCTTTCACCACCTGGCTTATTTCACTTAGAATAATGTTTTCCAGTTCTATCCATGCTGTTGCAAAGAGTAGGAGCTCCTTCTTTCTTTCTGCTGCACAGAATTCCATTGTGTAAATGTATCATAGTTTTTTGATCCATTCATTTACTGATGGGCACCTAGGTTGCTTCCAGAACTTGGCTATTGTAAATTGTCCAGAAACACATGAAAAGATGCTCAATATTGCTAGCCATCAGAGAGATGCAAATTAAACCACAATGAGATACCACTTCTCACCAGTCAGAATGGCTATCATAAACAAAGCAACAAACAACAAGTGTAGGAGAGGTTGTATAGAAAAGGGAACCCTAGTGCACTGTTGGTGGGATTGCAGACTGGTACAACCACTATGAAAAACAGTATGGAATTTTCTCAGAAAACTAAAAATGGATCTGCCTTTTGACCCAGCAATTCCACTGCTCGGATTATATCCTAAGAAACCTGAAACACCAATCTGAAAGAACCTATGCACCCCAATGTTCATAGCAGCATAGTTAAAAAATACTTTTTGATGTGTGGTCAATTAGTTAGTAGATCTCATTCCTCTCCATTTTTTGTCCACATTCTATTGATGAACAAAATTATGGATTATTATTATCTATTTAGTCAACAAATAACACAGTGAAATGGGATTTTGAGTAAAAGGCTTGGGAGACCTAGCCTCTTAATTATAGTACTGAAAATTCACTTTCATCTTGGTCTGTACCTTCAGAATGTATCTTGCTATGTGAAACCATTGGTTCCCTGCTAAAGAGACAGTCTGCTTCTACAAGCATGCATTAGGGAAGTGGGAGAAGGAAAGAGGGCAAAAGGTACTGAGATACCAAACGCAATCGAATAACCTGATAAACTAGGCAGGAGAAATGAGGATTAGAAGAAATGTAAGCTGTAAATGGTCATTACAAGCATGACAGTCAAGAGAGGTCATCTGGACCTGGTAGTATTGACAGTGAATTCTGAAGGAGGCCAGCTCTGGGTCACATGAATGAAGACAGCCAACGAATTAAATGAGGTAAAGTTGTTGAAGACCCTGTACTTCCTACCTCATACCAATGGAAATTTTTATTTCTGATGGAGGAAGGAAATGGTTATTGAGACAACATCCTTAGTCCTGATGATCACGTCCTCTAGTCTATACTGCTGAGACTGGTATATTCATTATCTGGACCATGAATTTCTGGTAGATCTGGAGTCTGTCAGTTTTTGCCCAGTACTAGCCCCATGCTAGCTGTTCAGAATGATTCTATAGTGATGCCTGTAAATAGTTTTTCTGCTGCTTTATACTATAGCACCAAAAAGGCCCAAAAACCAATATTCTTAGAACCTAATGTTTAGTCCATTAAAAAATGGGTACAAACCATTAAATGCAATCAAGAAATAGTTTTATTTTTCTCTCACTGCCTTGATGTCTCAGGCTATTATCTTGTGTAATGGCCACTTGGTCCATGGGACCAAAATGCCTTTGGCCTGTGAAATGATAGATTTTCCTCTTGTATCAGATGTCCCATCTTTTTTACACTACTGTTCTTGGTCAATTCAGTTAGGCTCCCACTTTTAGAATTTTCAGACAAAAAGAGGCACTTCTCTGTAATTTCTTATTTGTCCCCCAAACCCTGGGAAATACATGTTAGATTCCCTGAAGGGCTCTATTTCTTGCAGGTCTCTGCAGGCATCCTGCCAGGTTGTGACACCAAGATTTCCCATCTCACCCCATCATTTCCTGTGGCCAACTTTCATGTTCACAAGGGACAGGATGTCCAGGCCCTAGAGACCTGGGCTGGACACCTTGTGGAAGTTGTCACAGGGAAGGACTTGTACTGGGTTCATGAAGCTGATACTGGGTCTCTTCCTTACCTAGCTACTTCGGCGATGTGGCCACACCTTGTGAAAAGTCTATATGCTTGCAACTTAAAAGAGTTAATCATGAAAATCCGGGGCTTCTGGAGTCCAGGGCTATTTTTTCCCTTGATCTGGGACTGAGTAAAACATTGTGAAGTGAAACTTCCCTTGTATCCTAGGAACCACTGTTCAGTTCTTGGAGAAAATTGGACTTCAGTTACTATTCTGAAATGGGGCTTAGAGCTAAAATGTGGAAGCAGCTAAATGTAGGAAATAGAAACAAGCAGGCAGGGCTCTCGAGGTCAACAGGTCAGGAGAAATCTTAAGGAGTGCATTTGAGCTTCTTGTCTCTGGTGTGTGTGTTTGTGCACCCACAGTGCAATAAAGAAGGCTAATTTCACAGACCATGGCAGCATTTTTCAGGATTGCCAGAGTCACTTGAGAATCTAATATTTAGATACATGTAATTCTTGTGGAGGCTTAAAAATCATTAATGTTGGATATTTAAATGATTGTGACCATATGTTATTCCACAGTCTTGTGAATTGACATATTGATTACTCATCTATCCATCCATTCATGCCTGCAGCTTTACTAGATTAAAATATATATATATATATATATATATATATACACACATGACTGTATACTTTTGAGAGGTATATAGTCTAATGTGGGATAATCTATAAGACAATGAATCAATTACAACACAATGTGATCACTGTTCAGATGGAGGGAAACATCAGGTATTTGGGAGCACAGGAGAAACAACTAGTACAATGGATTAAGAAAATTGTGATGATTTCTTAGAGGAGATACCATATTTTGCCATGTATGATATGCACATTTTTGCCCAAATTTTTGAGGGAAAAATATGGATGTGCATTATACATGGGTAGTACTAATTCTGTATCTATATAAATGTTTTTAATTCTTTTATTTATGCTTATGCATTAAAAGTGTAACTCTAGAAAGCAATAACGATATCTATACACAAAATAATACCCTAGAATATGGTAATTAGTTTTGTTTCTAAATATAAATAAATAAAAAATTGAAGTCAAAGTTTTTTTCCCGAAAGTTTGGGTCAAAAATGTGGGTGTGCATTATGCATGGAAGCATATTATACATGGCAAAATATGATATCTTTATCTTCATATTTATTTATGAAGATAAATATTATAAATAAAAAGATATTAAATAAATATCTAGATATTTATTTAAATATCTTCATATTTATTTATCATAAAGATATCATATTGATGATATCTTTAGAGGGAATAACTGAATGAGTTGGAATTAACTAGGTAAAGATTACTTACCAACATGGTGTGGTGGTGCCAAGAGTTTCAATCAAGTCCATTTGGGAAGCCATTTATAAGAGGTGTTGTTTATCTCAACTCTTTGGCACATGGTAAAAAAATCAGGAAGTAAGCAAATAAAGTCTCTGAATAACCCAAACAGATGATTTCAGGTCTGTGCACTATAACACAATCACTGCCATGTAAAAGCTGCCTGCCAGTCAGATGGTATAATACTGATAAATCTGAATTGTAAATTAAAGACTTGGATTAATTCAATGACTAATGTGGAAGTATATCAAGTTCATGCTGTCTAGTGAGATAAAGAATCACGAAGATGCATTCTATTGTATTGGTGAGAGCTGTTGGATGGAGGGTGTTCAGGAGCATCTATAAAGGACACATGGGGACTTCCGGCCAAGATGGAGACATAGGTAGATGCACTGTGCCCCCGCGCACATCCAAGATAGGGACAACACTATAGAAACAAAATAACAACCAGAACTGACAGAAAATTGAAGTGCCTGGAAGTCCGACAACTGGGGAGTTAAAAATAGACACGTTCATCCAGACCGGTAGGAGGGGCGGAGTCGGGCTGGGCGAGGGACTCGGAGCAGAGACCTGAGCAACCGGAGTGGCGCACAAGTCCCAAGCAGGCAGACCCTGGGCGCACAAGCAGCAGTGGCTGGCGGGCCAGGCTGGGAGGTGGCGACCAGTAGACCCAGTGAGGTAGCTAGGTGCACAGGCCCACCCACACCAGAACTGGTGCCAGAGGGGCCCAGTTGACTTGTGGAAAGTGGCAGAAGGGTCTGATGTCCTGCAGAGAGCAGAGCAAGCGCCATTGTTCCTCCTCGGACCCCGCTCCCACATACAGCATCACTACACTACGACTGGGGTGCCCCGCCCTGGTGAAAACCTTAGGCCACGCCCCTCACTACAGGAGCTGGAGACCAAAAAAAAAAACCCAGCAAAAAGATGGCTCAAACAGATGAAGATTTGAAAGCCCCAGGTCCCATCCTTTTAAGTGACCAAGAGATAGCCAACCTATCAGATGCATAGTTCAAAGCACTGGTGATCAGGATACTCACAGAATTGGTTGATTTTGGTTGCAAATTAGATAAAAAAATGCAGGCTACAATAAGTTTAATGAAGAAAAATGCACAGGGAACCAATAGTGATGGAATGAAGGATGGGTCTCACATCATTGGAGTGGACCAGAAGGAAGAAAAAAAATACAACCAGAAAAGAATGAACAAATAAGAATTCAAAAAAATGAGGAGAGACTTAGGAACCTCCGGGACATCTTGAAATGTTCCAACATCCGAATTATAGGGGTACCAGAAGGAGAAGAGGAAAAACAAGTGGAAAAGATATTTGAACAAATAATAAAGGAGAAC
>CM052539.1:52667048-52709592 GCA_028533065.1 Trachops cirrhosus | reverse complement strand
GCTAAAGAACTTATGACACATGGACATGAACTAAAGGGGGGGAATGGGAGTGGGAGAGGGTGTTCAGGGTGGAGGGGAGTGAAGGGGGGATAATAGGACAACTGTAATAGCATTATCAATAAAATATATTTAAAAGAAAAAGGACACATGGACAAAACCAAAGGGGGTTAGGATCAAGGGTGGGAAGTGGGGATGGTTGGGGTGGGGGAAAAATGGAGACAACTGTATTGAACAACAATAAAAAAAGTTAAAAAAATAAACTGACAAAGGGAGGGAGTCCAGAGACTTGATCATCTGGACAAACTTCTCGTTCTCACCCAAGATAAGTGTCCTTTAATCTGTAATGGGAATATTCTGCTCCCGACAGGTCAGCTTGCAAGACACCTTGGTGGGTTAAGGCTGCTGTGCAAAATATTGTACTAAACTGCAGAAATCAAAACAAATTCTTTCCATTTCCCAGGTTATTGAATGTGTTTTTATAGCTCTACTCATTAAGAGATGGAGTCTTTCTTCCCTGCTTGAGCATGTGCTGGCCCAATGAGCTCTGTAGTCAAGGGGACTGTAGCAGACATGTGTCACCAGAGACTTGGAAAGTGCTTGGGTATTGAGGCTTCTCCTATTACTACTCTTGGAAGATTATGACTGCCACCATGTTAAAAAGCTAGGCAAGACTGTTAGATGATCAGAGACATGTGATCTAGTTAGCCCCCAATTCTCTAGGGCACAGTCCACCAAAATGTGAGGGAGGCACTGTACTGTCACATGAGCACAGATACATAAGTAAGCTCAGCTGTGTCCAGAGGAACTGTCCAGCTGAGCCTAGCTGAGCTCAACCCAAATTGCCAATCCATAGAAATGTGAACTAAACAAATGTTCTTTAAGCCACTAAATTTGGGGGTGGTTTTTGCCATTGTCTATACTACCTGGCACTCACAAGACAGTTTTCTTGCCTCTTTTCTTTCTCATATTGCTTTGTTCAGTAGTTCTCTTGATTTATTTCCATGGTGTGTGCCTGCTCTCTTGACTTGTTTGGTTTCCTAATTACTGACCATAAAGTATTTATAGAGTATTTACGGTATGTTAGGTACTATGCTACGTGATGGGGATACTAAAAGTTAATAACGTGCCACTTCGGGTTATATGGAGTGAATTCTATGCTTCCTTCTGTTCACCTAGTTACTTGGAAAACACTTAAAAGATGAGTGGGAGAAGTAATATTGAAAAAGATTCTTTGCACCAAAGAAACAAAACAAGAGGAGATAAGTGGGATGAGTAGCTTATGTGTAGTACTCTTCTTTCCTTATGCCCTAGAAATCAGATTTTTGTTCATTTGTTTTAATATCCTATACTTTGGCAGAATGCTGAAGGGAGCTTCCATTAATATTTTTCTCTACTAATAACTAATAACTTTTTTCTATTACGAATGGATCCAAGTCCTCTAAGGCTTTTCCACATCCAGGTGTACATTGTTTCCAATTCCATGGAATGCAGAAGATAGCATGTTTTAGCAGTGCTGCTGGGGAACATAGAGAAAAATCAAAGCCAAAACCAAGCCAAATAAATTAAACTGGTTTTAGATTTAGGTACATCTGGTTCGAATCCCAGTGCTGCCACTTAATGACAGTGAAATTGTCTCAATATTTTTCACATATAACATGGGGTTATGTCATCTACTTTATGTGATGGGAGAAATTGAAGGAAGGATTTGCGGTCACATAGAAAGCCCCTAGCAGAAAGCTTGAAGTGCCCCAAAGTAGCATTTTAGTAAGTCCTCAGAACATGCAGGGCTACACGTGGAGTCACAATCCAGTGAAGTTTAGCATCCAATGCAACTGTTTTTACTGCTTAGGAGGAGGAGGCAGAGAAGTATTATCTCAAGATTTCTGTTAAAATAGGGAAGCATTTGCCATTTTTTCCTTTGGGAGGAAAGGAAAGATTTTGCTTTAAATTGTAGGAGGTGCCAGGAATAGGAATACTTTGATCTGAAGTCATTGGGAATTACTTATCTGAATATTTCTAAAAAAATACAAAGATTATCAGAGAATTTTAGTACATAAGACTTTGAAGAATAAATTCTAATATATTTTGCAATTAATTTATACATTTGTTACCTTTCTTGACTTTTTATCATGTTTTTGTAAAAACAGACTGGGTATAATTAGAATAATTTTATTTTAGATTTTTTTATCCTTACCTGAAGATTATATATATATATATATATATATATATATATATATATATATATTTGCTTTTAGAGAGAGGAACAGAGAGAGAAACACCTATGCAAGAGAGAAGCATGGATTGGTTGCCTCCCAGGCATACGGGTAACTGGGGATCATTTGGGTCCAGACTAGGGGTTGCACGAGCCTGTGTAAGAAATGGGAATCGAACCCACAACCTAGGTATGTGCCCTGACCTGGAATTGAACCTGCAACCTTTTGATTATGGGTTCATGCTCCACCAACTAAGCCACACCAGCCAGGACCAGAAATAAACTTTTAACAATATGATAAAACTACAGTTTTCCCACAACCACAGAAAGCCAATGAATTAGAAGCTAGGAGAATTATAATGTATGCTTTACATTTCTTTTTTTTTAATTTTTTATTTTAGTTTATTCATTACAGTTTCTATCCTTTATTCCCATTCCAGCCCACCCACCCATTCCTCCCCTCCTGCTTTACATTTCTTATGAGAAAGGAAGGCCAGTGTTCTAAAGTGATTTTTCTAAATGGTTATTTTTCCCTGCACAGGGCCCAGTTTTCCAATTGTCATTCCTTTTTGGATTTCATCCCACTATTTAACATAGCAGACAGAGAATTACTATGAGATTTGCAATGAAATAGTAGTGCTAGGCATTTTAAAATGTAAACTTTGCTCCCTGGGGAAATAAATGCTAGTTAAGGGGTGGTGGTGGGGAATCTTTGATCACATGACACAAATCTTTTGAAAAAGATCATTTAAAGGAATCTCAAATGATTGCCATGTGCTAACCTGATTTAACTGTACTATAGTATAACTAACTAAAACAGTATAACTCACATGACATACTTTTGGCTCCTTGTTTTAAATTATTTCAGTCACTGTCAGTTATTTCCTTATAATTTTTTTCTTTAAACCTATACTAAGATAGATTATCAGGCTAAAATAGAACAACCTCAAACATTCAGAGTGAATGGTGAATGGGAAGGAATTTAATCATAACTTTAATAGATATTTTATAATTTATAAACATATAGAAACACCTTGAAAGTAAAATCTAAATGTTGAACGTATAGATGGGACCTAGATTGAACTTGACTAAAGCAATAAAACATTATAAAATCTGTGGCACTACCTTTTATTTAAACAACCACTAATCTAGTTAAAATATTTGATGTCTGTTAGATACAAAGTATGGTTGACTTACACAGCATGTTAAGGTAAAATCACTAACAAGAGAAATATATATTCCATATTTCTTTGTAAATATGATACCTAGTATTACTTTTATTTTCTAGCCACTGGGGAGAACGTGTGATACCTATTTCATCAGTGATTTCAGTGAATCAGAGCTATAAAAGCATAAAATTTTAGAGCTGGAGAAATTTAGTTACCTTGACACTTACTAGTCTAGTTGAGTAAGTGGTATGAACAGTGGATCCAAAGCAAGATCTTTGAGATATTCTTACTTGTAAAGGACTTGTAAGATTTTCTGGATCAGTATCCTATTTCTTTGCTTCAGATACTCTTTTTCTAAATCCATTGTTAGTACTTACTCATCTTGCATAATCTTCTAACCACTAGATTAAGGTTTTGCTCATTGCCAAAGCTGATCAAAGTGAGCCGGAAGAAGACTCTTTCTTTGAGCTCATATGCATACAGCTTAAACCAATACCGATTTGATCTAACCTGTTAAGGACATGACCTTCCAGGGTCTTTCTATTACATTTCTGTAAATAGTACAAGGTTCTTTTACCAAGGATTCTGGTTACATAGGGCTGCAATGCAAATTGTTTCTATAAATCCATTAGAGGTTGGAATTGGTAAAAATGCAAAATTCTCTGAAACCAGATACTGTTTTCTTGTTCTTTGTGGATATATTGCCATCGTAGTCATAGCCAGTTCTTTCTAACCCCGTTCTTCCTCTAGAGGGAGACATAGTCCAGCTTTTATACCAATTGCCGCCCTCTCATCTTTTACAGTGTCTTTTTCTGCAGGACCAGTTTGCTTTCAGCAGCAGCTGCGGCTGCTAACAAAACTGGCTGCTGGAAAGGGAGGGGAGGGAGGCAACGCCCCCAGGACTTGCAGTCCTATTTTACTGCTTAACTCAACTCGGAGTGTTGAGACCTATTCTCTCCCTGTGTTCTCCTTCCACAGTACAGGGAGGCCAGCCACTCCGCACTCCCTTGAACAGCCAGGCTGGGTGGAATACGGGGTGTGGGTGAAACAACGGGTTCTGCCCTTTAAGGTGACTTTTTAAAAGATACCACCGTTGTCTTTTGATAGTATAGCGCTGAGGAGAGGAGACTTTGATTACCAAACCTCTTCCTTTTTATTTTTCCTTCAGTAATTTGGCTTTGTTTCCTCAGCACCCTCCCTCGCCCCTCTTCCTCCTCTCCCGCCTTTAGCGAAGTGACCCGGGTAACACTTCCTCGCTCGTGTTGGACGTTGGAACTCGCACCTCGGTGGTGACGTTGTCAGGTACTGGGGAAAGGTAGAGAGCAGCAGTTGCCCTTCCTTCCAGCCCACGATGCCTAGAGTGGCAGCGGCTGGGCAGCGTGGGGCTCTGCCAGCAGCACTTCTAGGAGGGATTGAGGGGCTGCAGCTGGCTTGGAGTTGCTGCTAATTGGACTCCGCGCAAAGTCTCAGAGAAGGCACCAGCTGGGACCTATCTGCTAACAGCGAGAACACGGGCGCCTGAACCGAGGAACTCGGGCAGCTTGCGGGGGGACGACCGTGGAGCTCAGAGCCTCTCCTCCTTCCTGCCCCTAACCTCCAGCCACTCCTCCACGTTCCAGACCCGGGACCAGTGAGAGCCAGGGAAAAGGAGAAGTACGTGTCGGAGGCTGCTTTCCTCAAGGTGAATCGTTCCGACCAATTGCCTTTCCCCAGAGAGCAAAAGGGAGGGCTGGAGAGAAGGAACGGAGGATGTGTGAGTGTGTGTGAGAGGGAGAGACTACGCGAGGCGAGAGGAAAAGTCTGTACTCGGCGTTTAAAGCAAACAAATCGGAGATGGAATAAGGGCGGTAATTGCTGCAAGACCGCCTTGATTTTCCAAGTGGGGGGAGCCCGAGCGCACCGCGCGCGTCCGGCGAGGACAGCAGGCGAACGCGGGCGCTGGCAAGGGCTGCGGAACTTGGGCTTGTCCTCAGAAAACAAATCTTTCGATTAGTTTGACACTGTGGAATAAAGAGGGGGGGAAGAAGAGACGAGGCTCACACGCTCCACCTTCCACCTGCTTTTAAGGGGATTCCAGTGTAAATGTCAAGAGATTGCTGAGCTCCCTTTGCCAGCGGAGGAAGAAATACACACGCGCGCGCACACGCACGCTCCGGACCTCACTCCACAGCCCTCCACGAGCCCACACCACCCGACTTCGGTTCCCTATGCCCCTGAACGGGGACGGCGGATTGGCATCTTGGAAGCGATGCGAGAGCGATAAGACTGGCGCTGGCCCGCGGAAACTGCAGGAGCATCGCTAGGTGTTGCCGCCACCAGGAAGCCGGGCTGCAGGTAGGTGCGAGCGGTGCCTCCCGCGGACTCTGGGGACTCGGGTGGCAGCTGGAGCAGACGGTGCCCGGAAGCCTCCCTTCCCCGGGGGTCCGGGGCTGTAGGGGGCTCGCCGGGGGAAGAAGAGAGGTGAGAGCAGATGCTGGTTGGGCCGCCAGCGTCTCCCTCGAGGGCGGTCGGGGTAGGGGCGGGGGTCGAGGGGCGCCGAGAGGGGATCAGAGCACTTGAAAGCGGTTCGAGAGCGATGCCCTCCCTCTTTTTCTGCCCCATTTCTTCTAACCCCATTTCTTCGCCATGAGCGACCCGACCGAGGATTAAAGTGGGTTTTCACTCGATCCCTCAACCAGACCCATCTGGCTTCGTAACCATTTTGAACTCCTAACAAGCAGTTGGGGGTCGCGTTCGAGCCAGGATCAGTGCGATTTGTCAGGTCGCCTTTCTGAAATCCCTACTTTCTGTACACTTCTGATTAGCCAATTCTCGGGCCTGTCTGCAGACAGTGGGCGTTTCAAGGAGGCTCTTGATTTCTCCACTTCTAACTATTTTCATGAAGGATCATCTCGATAAGTTCCGGGGTCCCTCCCATCTATTTAAAGGTTTATTTCCAGCTGGGAACGGACGCCTTAATAAAGGTTACTACAAGTGAGCTTTAGGAAGAGGATCATTTTACGAACACTGTTCAAAAAAGAAAAAAAAAAAAACAGCTTTGAGAAACTAATGGTTTTTCATTTCTTTCCTAATAGAAGCCTCCCAGATCTTGCTAATAGTGCACGGTTTTTCTGTCCCATTGCTTTGCTGTCCCTTCGCCCCTTCTGTTCTAAAAGGCCGGGTTCCTATCTGGAGGCCTTTTCTTTAGGCTACCGATCTTCACTTTCGTGTGGGGACGCGTCGTTTCCAGAAACTGCTCTTGCAAAGGAAAGTTTGAGATCCGCCGCCGGATTTCTATCTCCTAGAACCGCAGGCTGAGCTATCTAGTTCCCACTGGAAAAGGAGGAACTGGGGTCGCTGGCAAAGCCCCTGGGTAGCCGCGACGCTTTCCTATTCAGTATTCCCCTTCCTGACAGAGTGTTAAACAATTGCCTGAAGCATTTGAAATCTAATGTGTAGTTACTACAGTGGCTGGTTAGCCTTTCTTCATCTTGTGCTGAGTTTGGCTTGTGGCAACGAAACAGCCAAGAAAATACCTTCCTTTTCTGAGTGATAAATCCTCTCTTGCATTTTGCAGAAATCTTTTTTTCTTTTGAACAAAAACAAAACGTATATGCAACCTTGACTCTGAAAAGTACCTCCAAAGCAGTCAGTATAAGAGTCCTTCACTCAGGACAGGATGCATTTCAATAACTATTGACTGAATGATAGTTATCTGGTTCCTGTCTTCCCAACTAGGTTATTGGAGATGTTAACGTTAAGATTTATCAATTAACACATTAAAACTGTGCTATTAGGCAATGTAAGTTAAGGCAATTGAGTAATTAATTTTAGATATCTGTGTAAAGTGCTAAATGGCAATAACCAGCAGAGGAGATTGAAAACACTTCTAAAGCCTTTCAAAACCAGAGCATTAAGATTATTTGTATTTATTCCAGCCTTTCTGTGTTTCCATATGTATTCTCAGGCAGGTGAATCTTTTCCAATTTCAAATTTGGCACCTAAGAACCTTAAAAATAATCAGACACATGTAATTTCATATTTTCTTTTCCTACTTTTCTGTTCTGGTTCTCGTCCTGGCTCAATTATTTACATACTGACCTCTTTAGAGTGCTGATTTTCAATGCCATCAATAGCCACTGAAAGTCCTTTGGAGACTACACTGGAGCTTGTTCTATTTTGAAAAAATGAGATTGTGTCGTTTATAGACATCATACCTGGAGAGCAGTGTCACACCAACTGAATGCTCAGGCATGCTGACTCTTTTGGGAGGCAGAGCACAGTTTTCGTGTGTTGCTTTTTATTAGACAATTTTTTGAGGTCAAAATTTTGATTCTTTCTTCACCTTTAATAAAATTGTATAGTTTAGGATGCTTAAACTTACATATTAATAATAGTGCTGTGAGTGCTGTGATAGATGTCTTTTAAAAAAGAACCCAAAACCTTGACATTAATGCTACAAGTTGTGCTAAAGGGGAATTGAAGGTTTCTGAGTTTATGTGATTTTGAATCTGAACAAAGTTAGCTATTTCAACAATGACAAATTGGGGAATGAAGATTTATTGAGATGTCCATGGATCTATGTCAAAAGTGATACGTATTGCTTAGAGACAGCACTATAGTATTTACTAACCACCAAGTTATAATATGAGATGACACAGCTGTAAAAAGTTCTGTTTTTAGCCGTAGTTACTTTTCCTTTTAAGAAATTTATGAGGTAATGAAACTTCGGCAGTAATATAACATTTTATTAAGATTATTTTGTATATTATTAGAAAGGTTTAGAAGTTTCGGATCAGTATCCTCGATGTAGTATTTTAGTAAATGATCCTTTTACAATGTGTTTTTGAACACTGAAGTGCTGAAAGTGTATTTTAGGGTTGATTTATCACTAATTGCATGTTTTGTATTACCCTGTACAGTAGGGTAAAATGTGTCTCTGCAGCATTTTCCAGGCATTTCTTATCATGGGCCCTAATAGAAGGCACTGTCAGATTCTGCTTAAGTTCAGCTGTGGCTACAAACTGATGAACATTTGCCTCTCTAATGCATGTCTTAAAGTAGAAATGTTCCAAAGCGTCATCAGTTATTTCTAATATATTTGGGAAGATGAAACAACCATAGTGCAAACAGTTCAGTGCCCATGCTTTTACTTCTCCGGTATTTTATTAGGGATGCCTCATTAAGTCACATTATTCTGCAGCTGTTTTGTTCATTAAAGATTCAAGTAAAAATAAGGAACTTTACTGTGCAATGCAGTTTTGTTTCATTGGTGAAAAACCATTAAGTTGAAGTAAAAATAAGCATCTAACAGTCCCCTTTGATCTATGCCTGACATTTGCAAATGCAATTCATCAACCTGTTATTAGTGAGGCTCTATCGAAACCCAGAGAAGAAACATATTAACACAGATGCTGCTAGATATCAAGGCCAAACTAGCTGAATCAACCTCATATTTGATCCACACATTCGCACAGTATTTCACATGATCTTGCTTACGAAGCATTACTTTGATTTTTTAATGCTGCGGAATATGATGAATTTGCCATTTTGTTCAAAAAGTCTTGGGTTAACTTTATTTTGAACTATAATATTTGGACCATATTGAACTAAACCACTGGAAGAGGAGGGATAATTTAACAATAAGTTCCTGTTAAGCCTTTCTAGAAAACCATTTTCCTTTAGGTTTGGAGCACAGGCTGAAAGAGGGGAGATGGAAGATGGGCCTGGCAAACAGAGACCTAGAAGTTTGTTTTTCAGTTGTCATTGACCACTGATTTATTGGGTCATTTTTAGAAAGTCTGATTCTATTCATTTGGCACAGGAATTCAGTGTCCTTGAAAATGAAATAGAACTCACATTCTTGTCTTCTACTTACTTTTAACAGAAATTTGAAGAAGAATGTATAGGTTTATTGGAACATGAAGGAAATGGCTATTTAAATACATTTCTCTATCTAATCTCTATATCTATACATATGTATACACATGCATACCTATGTGCAAATGCTTTTAATGGCATCCATGTGAAATGCTGGTTTTGTATTGAAGGGGGTGAGAACAATTTTTTAAAATGTCTGCATTTTTAGGTACATAGTTTTTCACTATTTTACATGATTTGACTCATAGTGCAACTATATCCATGTTTTAACAAGGTCATTTATAATTGAGCTTTACTCTTTGAGCCACTGTTACATGCAGTACAGTTTTCCTCTTTAGTTTTTCTTTTAAAGGTATTTTTGTTAACGGTGAAACAGCCCTACAATGTCACCAGACTTTGGTTCAGCAACTTCAGTACTTTAGTTCTGGCCAAGAAAAAATTCAGACTCAAATACAAGCAAAACTTGTTTAGAAAGTCACAGAGGGTAGAAGAAGTGAGCAGTAGAAGAAGGAAGAAGTGAGCCAGCTGGGTTGTGTGGGCTCAGGAAACAAGTTACAGAAGCAAAAAAAGGGTCCTTGGAGCTTAGGATAAGGAAAGCAAGGATGTGCGTGCCTGGGGGAAGAAGAGGGTGAAAGATCCAGCTGTGCTCCAGAGAGGGCAGGCACTGGGGAAAGAAGAGGGTAGGGAAAGGGTCGGAGTCATGGTCTCCACTGATTGGTAGGCACCAGAGCAGAGGGTCATTAGTCATTGAAGCTGGTCCTGATGCCAACCATGCTGTAGCCCCATCTGGCCTTACTAGTATTCTAGGCCTGGAGCTGAGACACAGCTGAGGCCTAGATGTTATCTCTGGTATGACTAAAACTCCCATTCAGTCGTCAACAGGCCTGAAGCATTGTTCTTAAGAGTACTTGATTCAAGTCAGAACCTCATTGTCTTGAGGGCTTAAGGCTTAAAGGAGTAGTTCTGCGGGGGCTTGTTTGGGAGTCATATGAGGCTATTCTCTGGTTCCCTTGTTCTTCCTCTAAGGAGCTCTGCCACATGACTAGTGACGTGCCAGGGGAGAAGAGGTCTGGGGAAGGTCCCAACTGCATGACCAGTGATATAAGAGGTTAAGGGGTCTAAACTGAATGACCAGCAATATACTAGGGGAGGAAAGGTCACTCTAGGGGCAGGGACTCACCCTACAATTGTCCATTTCTATGCACCCAGGGCTTTCTGCCCAGGAGCCTACCATCCTTGCTCTGCTCATGCCTGTCTAACTGCGTACTGCATTTTTAGTTGTTAGGCTACAATTGCAGAAATGAACCAGTTTTGTCCTCTATGTAGGGATGCTTTGGGATGTGTTTATTGACACTATGACTGGGAATTTCAACACATTTAAAACACTGAATATATCTGTGTGCCGTCTTATTAAATATGCGCCTCCACAGTCCCAACATAAACCATGCATTACATTAGAGCATACTATTTTGGCTTACAAACGACATCTACACATTTTCCAGAAACATATTGATATTATACTCCAAATTTGTGCTAGATTTCCAAAACCCACCCACTTCCAGTGCGTATCCCACATGTATATGTTGGATTCCATCCTGTG
Source organism: Trachops cirrhosus (assembly GCA_028533065.1). Taxonomy (NCBI): domain Eukaryota; kingdom Metazoa; phylum Chordata; class Mammalia; order Chiroptera; family Phyllostomidae; genus Trachops; species Trachops cirrhosus. The sequence goes on along the minus strand of CM052539.1, from coordinate 52,698,752 downwards.
CTGCAACGATAGGCAATCTCATCCCTGAAATTAGTGAAAATCTGTCCTAGTTAGGCAGTTAATTGTTATGACCATTGAGAAATATTATAATACTTTCAGGTTACTTGGGATTTAGGTGAAAAGTGAATATATTAGCTGTCAGGAGAACATCCTGTTTTGTTCACAGTGATCCGTGTGGGGTATGAGAAATAACTAAGGAATCAGAGCTGATAGTGCAGTTTTATTAGATGAAGCCCTTTTAATCACCTCCTTCAATCTCCTGAATTACTCCATAGTAGCTGTAATTGTTTTGTGATTTCCTCTGAATGACCAGTTAGTGAAGGTAAGTCTGTCTTCCTTTCCCCCAGCAATAGCACAAACATAGTCATTCAATTAAATTTATCTTTGTTTTTGAAACTCTCTACTGAGAGATTGATATTGTGATAATGTTGTATTCTTAGCAATCATGGTGGTAATATGAATGTAGTGTTTTGGTAAAGTGGGGACAAGCCACCAAACAAGTGTCCTTTGCTTTTTTATGTCCTTGTACTCTCTGAAGCTAACTCTTCATGTAAAGCCTGGAGTGCGCAAAGTAGCTTTTGATGAATGCAAGGTTTGTTTTACTAAATATTTTTATGGTTTTTTTCCTGCTATGAACTAGTCACTGTATAATTGCATGCATGTGAATGGGCAACTGTGTTGACCTTTAAAGGTCATGCAAAAATGCTAAACCTTTCAATTTACAGTGTTAATTGCCTATGGCCTCCTGTTGCTGAGTATGGCGCTTTCTGTTGAGTTTAATAACACAGAGTAATACTTTGGCTTTCTGTGGTGGAATATGCAGCTTTTTATAAGCACATTTATGAAGGTTTTCATAGTGTGCACTATGACAGAAGATTTTTGGAAAAGTGTATTTGTGCTTTGGAATTAAAGTTTTCAAGCTAGAATGGCCTGGGTTACAAGGAGATGGACAGATTCTTTCTGGGACAAAAGATCCATCATTCAAAATTATTATCTATATGTAAAAATTGTGAATAGTGTTATTTGATTCTGGCTGAATTTTTCTTTAATGTCCTTCTTGGAAATTCTAGTGCAAATTGTACTTAGATATTGGAGGAAGGACATATGCTTGCTGTCTCCTGCTCCATTATGGAAAAGACTGTCCATATCAGAGAAGTAAGTGTGTTGTCTCTTCCAGACTGCTTTTTCCTGGCTTCATATTCTTTGTCTTTGGGTTGTAAAGTAAGCGAAAGCAGGGAAGTGAAAAAGGGTCATATGGTCATAGGAATCTCTTTCTCTTTTTTGAAAAGATTCTATTTATTTTCAGAGAGAGGGGGAGGGAGGGAGAAAGAGAAGGAAACATCAGTGGGAGAGAGACACATCCATTGGTTGCTTCTTGCACACCCCCAACTGGGGACCTGGCCCACAACCCTGGCTTGTGTCCCAATCTGGAACCAAACCAATGACCTTTTGCTTTGTGGGAAGTTGCCCAACCCCCTGAACCGTGCTGATAAGGGCACAGGAATCTTAATAAAACCTCAAGCTAGTAGTAATTGGACAGAGACGTTGTTAGAATATATTTATTGTTTGAGAGGGCAGTTTTTCTACAACTCTAAAACTTGGTTCCCTCAGACAATACAGCTCTGTGTACTGATGCAGAGAATTTGTCACTACTTAGATCCATCAAGAATTCAGAAATAGCCAACAAAGACTATTTGAGGAAAACAACATAAACACTTACATTTATATGTATTAATTTATGGACAGTTCCAAATTCATTTAAGGTGGACAAACTTGGTAATTTTTATCCTTTCTTACTGTAGTTTTACTTTATTATAGATGTATAGTGAATGCATGTTCAAGTTTGTTGGTATTGGAAAGTTCAATAAATTTCTTCTTAGAATGACTGTCAGACATATTAATATCAATGACCTGGTCCTGCTTTTGTTTGTATGAGGTTTTCCCAGAAAAAACCCAGCCCAGCCATTGTTAATATAATGAGAATGGTTTGTGTCACATGGATGTAACCTGGCAGCCAAGGAGAGTGGACTGGAATGCACATGTGTGAACAATGATGACTTCACCGTACTAGTCAGTGGGGGTGGTAGACACTGTTGAGTGAGCATGTGTACTGTGTGGCCATTGCATTCAAAATGACAGTGAGTAGAACAATGAATTTCCATCACATTTTGCGTTAAGCTTGAACGTTCCTTTGTACAAACTATTCAGATGATTCAGAAGGCTGAAGTATGGGCAACTGGTGATTGGCAGCTTCATCATGACCACATACCTGCTCACGCATCACGTCTCATGCAGAGGTTTTTGGCAAAATATCAAATCACCCAGGTGACTCAGCCTCTCTACAGCCCAGGTAGTGCTCTGCGATTTCTGGCTTTTCCCAAAAGTGAAATCACCTTTGAAGGGGAAGAGATGTCAGACTGTCAGATGTCAGATTCAGGCAGCTGATGATGATTGGGAGAACTGTGTGAGGTCCTAAGGCACCTACATTGAAGGGGACTGAGGTGTCATTGTTCTATGTACAATGTTTCTTGTATCTTGTATCTTCTTCAGCAAATGTCTCTAGTTTTCATAGTACATGGCTGGATACTTTCTGAACAGACCTGCTTTTTCCTCAGGAAGTTGAGTTTGAGTGAAAGAGGTCCAACTTTAATTCTTCTCTTCTTGGTGTATAAGGAGATAGGAGGCAGCTGATCTACCTTTCAGTCAGGTAATCCAAAGGCCAAGGGCACAGTGAAAGGGCACTGTAATCTCAGACTCCATCAAACCTTATTGGATAGTTTTAAGTTCAAGACAAATTTTTAACCAAAATTTTTTCAGCTTTAGTTCTTGAAATGTTGTATCACAGTAGTTTCCAGTTAAGATACATATTTAGTATTATTGAATATTAATACTGATTTGTATTAGTATTGTTGATGTGATTTTAGACTGATTGTTGATGTGTTTATAAATATACCAGAATTGCGGCAACATTTAGATTTTGCTATTTGACTCTGTATTTGTTCATCCCATCATTTGTTGAGTGGTTACAATTCATTGGTTTGCATTTTGGTTAGCAGATAAATTTTGAAAGTGACTATTATGACACCAGCGTGATACAGTGAGGAGAGCTCTGGAGATGCTTTCGTAGTTCTACCAATAAATTGTCTGTAACCACAAGAAAATCACTTTATTTCTTTGTGCCTCAGATTCTCAGCAATGTATTTTTTCAGTCAAATTTTTAAGACAATTAAAAATTAAGTTTTTTTCTCCCTTGTGTTCAGACCTACCAAATAAGCATCATGGCATGAGAGGTACAGTTACAGTACTGTAGGACGCACTTTTTAGTTGGGGAGTCAAGGACATCAAGCACATCAGCAAATGCTCCATAAATGCGTTTTAATAAGTGATTTGTAAAAGTTGTCCAGTTTTACAAGATTGGGATGATGATGATAATGATGATGATAATGATGATCATGGTGATGACTAAAGACTATAGACATAGGGACATAAAATTGAATCAGACTAAATCTTATAATTCAGTTTAGCCATTTGTCTAGTTTGTATCATACTGTTCTGTTGCAAAACAAGTTGTAATAAGCCATGGAATAGGCCATGGGATAGGCTTGTTAGGGTTACATATCTTTTCATAGTTGCTGAAATAGAATGAACAACCAAAAGTAGAGCTAGACTATCAAATGAATACAATCTTCATATACCTGTTGATGATTAAACACATTCATTCAAAAGCTGTGTATGAATTTTTGAGAATTTTCATAATTCCTGGTAAAAGTTCATTTATTTATTCAATAAGTATTTATTAAAAAATTTCTGGGGTGTTGGGAATCTCCCAGTAAATAAAAAACACAAAGATACCTGTCTTCATAGAATTTACCATTTCAGTATATTACTTGGAGTTTTGAAATGAATCTGGAGGAGTGGTTTAAGAATGTATTGTGCTGTGTCTGCAGCTGCTACTAATGCTTGTTTATGACTGTGAAGTATACTATAGTTCTTACAGTTTAACCATAAAATAGTTAAAATGTCCAAGTTGTAATGAGTTGTGTAGCAAAATAGCATAATATTTATTTAAAGTGAAGTAGTATGTAATTGAGTGGATTGATTCCAGCTCAAAAGTCTATGATCAAACCAAAGGTAACCGAACAGTAGCTCCTTTTCCTGAATTGCACATATGAAAGAATAAGTTCAGAGAGGCTGAATGATTGGAGATCAGTGACATGATGCTCCTTAGAGCCTCTTAAAATGGTTGCAAATTCAAATGCCTGTGGGGTCTGGCTGGGAATGTGAATGAGTGAAGCAGACCAAATGGAAGATGACAAATGGCTACTGACACTCCGCCTCAGCTACAGTGTTGGGGAGACCATAGGGAGCGGTGGAGATTCTGGCCAACATCTGAGTGGGACAGCTGAGCCTTGGCTCCACTTATTGCCATGCCAGAATGCAGGTCTGATGTTGCCAGATTTTCTGATTTGTAGAAGAGAAGTTAGATGTGCAGATTATTTGATGTGAATCTTCCAGATTTATAAATTATGCTAATGAAGTCAAAGTTAAAAATACTATGTGGGCCAACAGACATATCTGCAGGCCATATGCAGGCTAAGGTGCTTGAGCTGTTGACAGGGACATGTGAGAACAGCTAGTTAGGGAGATATGTGTATGCCTGCCCTCTGCCATCTCTCGCCATAATCCTCCAACCCCTTGGCATCTCGAGTCAGGCTGGTTGCCAATAAAGGGCTCAGCTGGAGCAGCTGAATGATAATGAGGAGTGCTTCAATCTCATCTCTGTATTTAGTTTTCTTCGTATTGATTCACTTGTGCAGTTGGTGCTGAACTCACCTTGAAGTTGGTGGTATTTTGTAGGGTTTAAGAGAGATGCTGGGAATGCAGAAGTTTGAATTTAGGCTAAATATTTGGAATGTGTTTTATAGTTCTCTTTTCCTTATTCCTTTAGATTATTGCTTCTTAAACTTCAAAATGCTCATAAGTCTCTTCCAGGGGAATTTTGCTAAAATGCAGGTTGTAGAGTGGGGCCTGAGATTCTGCATTTCTAACACGCTCCTGGGCAGAGCTAAATGCTGTTGGCCTCTGCACTGTAGTTGAGTTGAGAGGCTTTAGAGAGCTTTTTACCCTTAATTCCCATCCATGCATGTGCAAAAGTAGGAGGCGTCCTACTCTGACCTCTCTGACAGGTTTCTCCTTGTAGTAACAGCCCAAACCTGGCCACTGCCTCTCAATGCTTTTCTCAGAGGCTCTGTAATCTGAGCACAGAATTCCTAAGTGAGTTGCTTATTTTTCTAGCCTTTTGTTTAGAGTACATATTTTTCCCCAAAAGTATTACCAGACATTGTCTGTTCCTCATATATTAATGCAAGTTTGATTTACTTCCTATATCTTGAAGGAAAAAGTTTACTTAAGTAGAACATTATAATGTTCATGAATATACTCTGACATGCAAAGTCAATTTTAGCTCCCTAAATCATTTTTGGAATTTCAACAATATTTGCTTCCTTTTAGGACTGAAATGTAAAAATTTTGGCCACAATGTGTAGATTTTTTTGTTCTATTTAAGTAGTTGCTGTGAGTAGGTAAAAGGATAGACTTGAAAACAGGTGGTTTCCTATGTTTATTGGCCTTAGAACTTTAAAGTGAATATCTCTTCTTTTTTTTTTTTTGCTCTGCTAATCCTAACTACTTTCCCACAGTGGTCTCTTTTGGATTGAAGACATAATGACTCATTTAGGGAGTTTAACTTCTTTATATATCATTAGTATTTTTTTTTCTTAAACCAGTTTTACTAATGCCAGGTGTCATAGTCAGGTTTGTGACTCTAGTGTACTTCGGTATGACCTGGGCCTCATGTCACATGCTTATTTTACTGGGTGAACGATATTGTTGTCAGTTTTATCAATGCCCCGGAACTTCTTATATTTCTTATGCTGGCATATTAATTAGAAACTGAGATTGGATTTAGACATGTCAGTCCGAGGGAGTGAAGCAATTTGTTTTCCTGCAAGTTGTATGATTAATATAGTTTGCAATAGTAATGCTATTAAAGCTTACTCAATTTCTTTCATTTAAGTGCTTAGAAGTTTCTATTCTATAAAACAGCTTTGCTTAAAGCTGAGTAATGCTATAAATTCATTTTACTCTGTCTGTTGGACTGCAAACTCTGTGAGGAAGAGCTGTGTATATTATGTTTCTGTTGATTCCCAGTGCTTAGCACAGTGTCTGGCACTTAATAGATACTTCATAAATTTAATGGGAAGTTGATCAAGAGTTCATATTGGTAAAATGTCTTTTGCATATTTCTTCAATGTGTAAGGAAGTATTCTGTGAAGCATTGTCATTTATTTCTGTCTGAGTGTGTGTTTGTGTTGTGCATGAATGAGAGAGAGAGAACTTACTGGAAAAGAGAGAGAGATGGAGAGGATATTTGTTTTGACCTACCCTTGAAAGGTGTTGTACCATTAAAAACATATGCATTCTAGGGAAAACATGAAGAACAAAAATAAAATAAGCATGCTGACTGATATTCCATGATTTATTGTAATCTGGAGATTTAGAAACTACATATGCTTGTAATTCTACTGTTGTATAAATTAAATAATGTTTGTCAATGTCAAATTTAAGTATTGTTAATCACATATGGAATATACTTTGATTGCTCTTGTCAGTGACCTGACTCATCATTCATTAGGGAATTTAAAGTCATTTATTCTTATCTACATAATTACCATTTTCATAATTTATCATGAAACAGATTTGCTTTTTTTCACTTTCAGAAACACTTGTGACTGCGATATCATTGTTCTTGGCTTTAATGGTATTTGAAATTATTGGTGTTGTAAATTTTAAATGCTATTTAGTATGGATAGTATGCATTCAAATATTTTATTTGAGTCCTTCTGGGTCAAGTAAAGCTTTAAATGCTTATTGCCATGGAATATTTTACAAAATTAAAACTCTTTGACTATATTTGATTATTAAGGGAACCCATGTGTATTATATAACTAAATAAGTCAACTCATTAGATCATTAAAAACTTAGTTGAATTTTTTGTATCTCTTTTATTTTAAAAGATTGAGTTAAACTCTCTATATTAGCATCCCTATATACTTAAAAAGTTTTTTAAAACTCTTGAATATTATGTCTTCTTTGAAGTATTAAAGGTATTTTTGGAACTCCTCAATGAGTCAAAGGACAGGTTTTGAATTGAATAAACCCATTTTTCCTGTACTGTCCCAGAACACTGAGGAGTGTACGATTAAGATCTAAGGTTATTGAGATAGGGCTACTGTGGAACTCACTGAAAAAGATCTGGCTGTGTGCTGCCCACCCTCTGGCACCCACCTGCCCACCATGGTGTTTATCAGGAAGCAGCAGCAGGAACAGCAGCTGCAGCTCTACTCCAAAGAGAGGTTTTATGCATATTTATTCTAAAGTTTATAGTGGGACTTTTAAATAATTCATTCTGGACTTCTGCTCAAGATGGAGGCGTAGGTAGACACACTTTGTCTCCTTGTACAAGCATAGAAAGGATCACAACTAACCTCAAAATAAAATACACCCAGAACTGCCAGAAAATCAAACTGCATGGAAGTCCAGCAACCAAGGATTTAAAGAAGCCATATTCATTCAGACAGGTAGGAGGGACGGATATGGGGACTGGGGCAGAGAGGATGTGGTGTGGCAGTGGCATGGTGGTAGAGGTGGCGGGTAGAATGGACAGTCCCATGTCCACGTGTGGTGGATAAAAATCAGGAGAGACATGTTGGTAGTGAGTGATCCCAGTCCCAGGCCAGACTTTGTAGCACAGTGTTCCAGAGCTGGAAGATAAAGCCTAATAACCTCTGGCTGTAAAAACCAGTGGGGGTTGGAACAGTGGAAGAAATTGCCAATCTCTCAGGAAAGTCTGTTTAAAGGGCCTGTGTGGTCCTAGAACATATGCAAACCTGCCAACTCTGGGAACAACCACTGGGGCAGCAGCTAGAGGGGCACCGGTTGCAAAAGGAATGGGTTCAAGTGATGGAAATTGGGCAAGTACTGAGCAAGCCTCCAGCAGCCAGCCAGCCAGCAGCATTATCTCCTCTCTGAACCCTCCCTGATCCCTCCCCCACATACAGAGCCACAGAGAGGTGAAGTGGGTTGCCCTGCCCTAGTGAATACCTAAGGCTCTGCCCCATACAACTCAACAGGCGCTAAGACAGGGAGTAAAAGCAGCTCTATCTAATACATGGAAACAAACACAGGGAAGCTTCCAAGTTGAGACAAAGAAAAATGGCCCAAATGAAAGAACAGAACAAAACTCTAGAAAATGGAGATAGCTAACCTGTCAGATACAGAGTTCAAAACACTGGTGATAAGGATGCTCAGAGAACTTCTTGAGTTGGGCAAAGGCATGAAGGAAGAAATGAAGGCTACACTAAGTGAAATAAAGGAAAATTCACTGGGAACTACAGTGAAGGGAAGGAAGTAAGGGTTCAAATCAACAATTTGGAGCATAAGGAAGAAATAAATAATCAGAATACAATGAAGAAACAAGAATTCAAAAAAAAGAGAGAGAGAATAAGAAGACTCTGGGACATCTCCAAAAGTGCCAACATCTGAATCATATGGTGCCAGAAGAAGAGGAAGAGGAAGAAATTGAAAACTTATTTGAAAAAAATAAAGAAAAAAAGCTTCCCCAATTTGACAAAGGAAATAGACATACAAGTCCAGTAAGCACAGAGAGTACCAAACAAGTTGGGACCAAAAAGACCACACCAAGGCACATTATAATTAAAATGCCAAAGAAAAAAGTTAAAGAGAGAATGTTAAATGCAGCAAGAGAAAAGAGAGTTACCTACAAAGGATTCTTACCTACATAAGACTGTCAGCTGATTTCTCAAAAGAAAATTTGCAGGCTAGAAGGGACTGGCAAGAAGTATTCAAAGTGATGAAAAACAAGGACCTACAATCTAGTTTACTCTATCCAGCAAAGCTATCATTTAGAATGGAAGGGCAGATAAAGTACTTCTCAGATAAGGTCAAGTTAAAGGAGTTCATCATCACCAAGCCCTTATTATATGAAATGTTAAAGGGCTTGAAATCTAAGCAAAATAAAAAGATCAAAAATATGAACAGTAAAATAACAACAAACTCACAACTATCAACAACTGAATCTAAGAAACAAAAACAAACTAAGCAAACAAGTAGAACAGGAACAGAATTATAGATATGGAGATCACATGGAGGGTTATCAGCAGGGAGGGGAAGGGGGAAAGTAGGAAAAAAGGTACAGGGATTTCAGAAGCATAATTGGTAGGTAAAAAATAGACAGGGAGAGGTTAAGAATAGTATGGGAAATGGAGAAGCCAAAGAACTTATATGCATGACCCATGGACATAAACTAAGTGTGGGGATTGCTGGAGGGAAGGGGGGATTGGGTGGAAGGGGGGAAAAGGGAAAATTGGGACAACTGTAATAGCATAATTAATAAAATATACTTAAAAATACACAAAGCAACTTCTGGCCATGATGGAGGCATAGGTAGACACACTGTGCCTCCTCGCACAACCAAAATAAGGGCAACAAAAATTAAAAAACAAAAAACAACGAGAACTGACAGAAAATTGAACTGTATGGAAGTCCGACAACCAAGGAGTTAAAGAAACCATGTTCATCCAGACCGGTAGGAGGGATGGATATGGGCAGCTGGATGGAGAGGACGTATGGCAAGGCAGCAGCTAGAGGACCGGGGTAGGCAAGGCTGCAGCTGGTGGGCAAGGCAGAGGCTGGCCCACATTCACATACAGATAAACTGGGAGGAACAGCTGGGGAGCTAAACAGACTGTACAACCCAGGGCTCCAGTGTGGGGAAATAAAGCCCCAAACCACTGATTGAAAATCTGTGGGGTGGAGGCAGCAGCGGGGGAAACTCCCAGCCCCACAGGAGAGTTTGTTGGAGGGACCCACAGGGTGTTAGAATGTACACAAGCCAGCCCACTGGGGAATCTGCACCAGAGGGGCCCACTTTGATTGTGGGTAGCAGGGGAAGTGACTGAAATCCAGCAGAGAGTGGAGCAAGCACCATTGTTCCCTCTTGTACCCCTCCCCCACATATAGTATCACAACACAACTATGTGGGTTGCCCTGTCCTGGTGAACACCTAAGGCTCTGCCCCTCACTACATAATAGATGAACTGAGAAAAAAAAAATGGCCCAAATGAAAGAACAGATCAAAACTCCAGAAAAAATACAACTAAGAGATAAAGAGATAGCCAACCTATCAGATGCACAGTTCAAAGCACTGGTAATCAGGATGCTCACAGAATTGGTTGAATTTGGTCACAAATTAGATGAACAAATGAAGGCTATGCTAAATGAAACAAAGGAAAATGTACAGGGAGCCAATAGTGATGGGAAGGAAACTGGGACTCAGATCAATAGTGTGGACCAGAAGGAAGAAAGAAACATTCAACCAGAAAAGAATGAAGAAATAAGAATTCAAAAAAATGAGAGGCTCAGGAAACTCCAGGACATCTTTAAACATTCCAACATCCGAATTATAGGGGTTCCAGAAGGAGAAGAGGAAGAACAACAAATTGAAAACTTGTTTGAACAAATAATGAAGGAGAACTTCCCCAATCTGGCAAAGGAAATAGACTTCCAAGAAGTCCAGGAAGCTCAGAGAGTCCCAAAGAAGTTGGACCCAAGGAGGAACACACCAAGGCACATCATAATTGTATTACCCAAGATTAAAAATAAGAAGAGACTCTTAGAAGCAACAAGAGAAAAGGAGACAATTGCTTACAAAGGAGTTCCCATGAGACTGTCAGCTGATTTCTCAAAAGAGACCTTACAGGCAAGAAGGGGCTGGAAAGAAATATTCTAAGTCATGAAAGGCAAAGACCTACAGCCAAGATTGCTCTATCCAACAAAGCTTTCATTTAGAATGGAAGGGCAGATAAACTGCTTTTCAGATAAGGTCAACTCCTTCAGTTAAAGGAGTTCATCATCACCAAGCCCTTATACATGAAATGTTAAAGGGATTTATCTAAGAAAAATAAGATAAAAAATATGAGTGGTAAAATGACAGCAAACTCACAGTTAATAACAACCATACCTAACACAAAAACAAAAGCAAACTAAGGAAACAACTAGAACAGGAACAGAACAACAGAAATGGAGATCACATGGAGGGTTATCAGCAGGGAAGTGGGAGGGGGACGGAAGGGGAAAAGGTGCACACAGAATAAGTAGCATAGATGGTAGGTAGAAAATAGAAAGGGGGAGGTTAAGAAGAGTATAGTAAATGTAGAAGCCAAAGAACTTATATGTATGACCTATGGACATGATGAACTAAAGTGGGGGGGGGGATGTGGGTGGGAGGGGATGTGCAGGGTGGAGGGGAATAAAGGGGGAGGGAAATGGGACAACTGTAATAGTGTAATCAATAAAATATATTAAAAAACACAAAGCAAGTAATAAAAATGATCAAGGAAAATAAGTACATGCATACATACATACATAATTCATTCTGATTAAAAAAAAGAGATCTATTTTTTCTTCAACTCAATCCAAAATATAAAATTAGTAAAAAATTAAGGGACTTTACAGTACTGAAAGACTTTCAAAATCAATAGATTTAAAGTCAAGCTTATTGTATATTGGTGAATTTTACCTTGGAGCAAAGTATGTGTTACAGCTCTAGGAAGACTGGATGATCTATGGTTTTTTTTTTTTTTTTTGCCTAGTGTCTTTTTCTAGCAGCTAATTACATCTAGTCTTTAAGGTGGACTTCAGGGTTTGTGTTTAATACTTCATTTTGTATTTTGAGAAATCTGCTTTCAAGTTCACTGGGTAGATGGTATGCCAGACTGGAGTGAAGAAAAAAAGAAGACGATAACTGGCAGTCAAGGATTGAGAAGTTTGCATTTTGTAGAATATGGATGGGAGGAGGAATTAGGTAGGGGGCCAGATGGAGTGACAGGGAGAAAATAGAGGTCAGAAGGGAAGTTTGTTCTAGTTAGCACTTTTATACAAAGAAAAGAGGAAATCCTTGACCTTTGAGAGAGGTTAGAAGTTAGACGAAGAATAAATGCATTGCAATTGTCGGGGAACGAAGAGGTAAAGTGTCAATGAATGGAAGTAATGCAATGTAGAGAAAAATGCCTGGTGCAAACCAAAATTGCCCCTGGGTCTTAGAAAAACTCTATCCCAGAATAAGAAATTTTCTTCAGGGCATTTTACCAAACTAAAAGTCTGAAAGAATGTTACTGAACATTTTTGTCATTAGTTCCTCATTGGTGAATTGGATTTAATGATTACTTAAATCCCTCCAAGCTCTTTAAGTCAGTGGTGACCCTAGGTCATCGTCCTATGCTTCTGTTCTGTCACATTAACATGTCTTGAACACTGTCCTTTCTCTCTGCTTCTTCCCCATGCTGTGAAATCCTAGAGGTCAAGGAATGTGTCTTACTCTTTGCTGTGTACCTCCCAAGTCTAATCTAGAATGGATTCAGACATTTCATATTTATTTTACTAATCTTTAATTTTTTATTCTAAAATTCCAAATTATTTTCATCTTTCATTTCCATAATAAACAACAGAGTGTGTTCCAGAGGCACACATAATAACTACATTTGCATAGTGCTGTGTTGTTTACCAACGTACATTCACACATTGATTTCATTTGGTACTGTAAAACAGTTTTGGGTTAGGGGTAAGTGATACCTTCAACTTTGGGTCAGAAAACTCTCATAGAGAGTGATAAAAATAATGCAGCTATCGAGTGCCAGGAGGCTGGTTTGAATTAAAGCCTCCCTGCTGGGAGACAAATCTCCATGGGTCTCTCAAGACATTAACTGCCCTTTTCCTCCAAAATATCTTTTTAAGGATGTTTAAAAGTGACCTGTCTTGGAAGATAACGTTTCCCTCTGAATCACAAGGCAGATTTGCTTACTGTCCAGTGTAACAAAAACAACGCCTCCCTCTAGGACAAAGGGAGGTCTGCTTTAGCCCATTATAAAATATTTGGGTTCACCTAGCTCAAGGTTCCACAAAGCAAGTATGCATGACATCCACGTGGTCTGGTTTGCATCACACCTGTGGGACTTGAGGTCAAGGGAACCAACTAAGATATGACGTTCACGCTACTTGCTGTACAGTGAGTAATAAAGTCTTTTTGTCTCTGACCCAGGAGTCTCATGTCTTCTGCCAGCAACCATAAAATGTGATAGGCTGACTTGTAAGAATGCAGGTAGGGTAAAAATCTCAAACCCTTCATAGTTCTTGACAGTGCATTTTTCTGTCACATTGAATGATATCACTTTTTCTTTGCCTTGTTTATGCCCACTTTCATAGCTATTCTAAAGTTGTAGCAAAAGTGAGTGACCTATATTACTGGTGACAGGCTTTTTAGTACAGCCCCATTGGAATCCCTCTTGAGGCCCATTTTCCTCTGAAACTTAGAAAGATCCCTTAGTGGCAGTATAGAGAACAGGTTCCATGGGGGTGAGGTAGAATAGAAAGCCAGGGAGACCAGCTACAGAGGTATCTTAGTGATTCTAGTGAGAACTGGAAAGTGTTTGAAGAAAAAGAATTAAGGGAGGAAAGAAGACACAATTTAGAGGTGGAAGATGGAACCAACTCATCTTAGAGACGGAATGTGTGGGAGAGAGGGAATAAAAAAAAGTCAAGAATAGGTCCTGGCTTAGGTAGCTGGTGTTGTTTAGAGAAGAAAATCCCAAAATCCATTGTAGTCTATCTAGATGAAGACAAGAGTTTTTATTTTAGGCATTTTGAGTTTGAAGTGCCCTTGGGATATTAAAGAGGAAATCTAAATACATAGTGGTAAATTCGAGTCTGGAGTTCAGGACAGAATTGTGGTTTAGGGAGAGAGGTTTGGGAGTCATCAGTGTACATGTGGCAGTTGAAGCCTTCTAACTGGATGAGCCCTCCAGGAAGAGTATGTAGAAAACACCAAGGAGAGACCCCTGGGGAACAATAACATATATGGAAGAATCTCAGCTCTACTTATGGTCTGCAGGAGGAGTCACCTTTCTCTCTGTTGTTCTCTCCTTCTCTCTGGGTTTTTGCCCCATAAACCATGGACACCAGCTTTCCTGCAATCATCTGCTGCCTGGAGAAGCTGATGATAGCAGGAAGAGAGAGCAATGGAGGAGAGTGGGCAGCATGCTCAGAGTTCCCTATTTGCTTTTTCCCTCAGCTATGCCCTGAATATTTTATGTACTAAGGCTGCATCCCTGCGTAGGTCTCACAGACAAGAACACTGTGAGGAGACAGAGATGGTTTCCCTGTTCTCTTTGTAGAAATCTATAGACATTTACAGAATTTAAAACTCAAGCCTTTATAGTATGCCAGTCACTGTGCTAAGCACTTTACATGAATCATCTCATTCAAATCACACAGTAATTCCAGAGAAAAGCACTACTGTTATCCATATTTTTATAAACAAGTAGCTTGACCAAAGTCACACAGATTGTAAGAAGTAAAGACAAGTTTTGTATCATGTACTCTGCCTTCAGAGCTGAGTTTTAATCATACAGTACTGCAATGCAATCATACTTGTTGGAAAACGAGGCTCATTCTGCTTAACAGAAGTCTGGTTAGAGAATTGTCTTGGTTCAGATTATTTATATCTAGACATCCTAAGTGTGTCCTATTTCTTCAAGTTTAAAATTATAAACTGCATTATAACACCCATAGCATTTTTTGAATATGGCACAGATTTCCCATAAGTGACTTTTTATGACTCTCCTATTTCATTTGATGAAAAATTTTAAGAAATGAGATATACATCTAGTATCCGAGAAAATTTGAAAAATAATCCACTCAAATATTTATTCATTTGAGTTGAATAACGAAACAAAAACAATTCCAATTCCTAATCAAACATGAGCTAAAGTGTCTTTTTCAGGAATTTAAATTCAGGCTGAAATATTCTGTTTTATTTACGTTACCGAAATCTCTCTTGGGCTCTTTGCTGGGTAAGAAATGGGAATCTTGGGGGCAGGGTGGGAACAGCCCGTGCAGCAGCCCTGTTTGCAGCACTCAGTTGCATTTGTAGAGCATCAGTGTAAGACTGATGAGATGCTCAATGCTTAGTGCGTATTGCACATGGCAGTCTTCTAATTTTCTGATTAATGACAAAGCCTCACGAAGACATGAATTATATTGAAAGGATTTCAGAAGATCCCTTTTGGAGTAAACAGTAAATATATCTGTAAAGAGACATTTTCCCTAATAATATTGTAATGCAGAAAGCAGACATTCTATAGTAATGTGAATAGCAGGTTCCTATTGAAAGTTACAGATGTTTTAAAAACGGTGACAACATCAGAGGCGGAGTACTGTGTTTACTGCCACATGGTCTTCTTTTGACTCTGTCTCTAGAACTCAGTGTTGGAAAACAATAGGAACAGATTGAATATTTTCTTTTCTTTAAAAATGTTCAGTAAATGCAATACCTCTGAATATATATAAATTATACATATAGTATAAATTATGTGCTTTTTGTATCTGAGTCACTTTCCTGGCTGGAATTATAGTTGCTGCTTATAGAATGGAACAGTAATAGGTGATAATTTGCCTTAATTGATAATAAGTTAAATATCGCTATACATTGTGTTCTAAAATGATAAATGGAAACAAAACTTTCTAGATGGGGCTAAGAGAAAGGCCTTTGTGAAGCATAAGATTTAAAATCAGCAAACAAGTGTAGTTTCATTTGAAAGTCCTCTTTGTTGAAGATGACAGGACAGGTTGTTTTTTAAATGACTAAGGACATGACAAAGTGAAAATGTGGTATAAAAGGAACTTATTGTAAATGAACAATAACTAGAAAATGAGAAAATGTGAAGTTTGAAGAAATGATATAATTAGAGCAGTAAGTAGGCATTTCAAATATTTTTCTTTACACATTTCATTATAACATTTATACTTGATTTCTCCCAACCCAATAATCTTAGTTTTAAACCAGGAAAAATCTTTGGAGTATATAGAATATAGAATTCAAAAGCCTCACTCTATTAGTAAGGTCCCAAGGTCCAGAAAAGTAGCCCAATTTGCTGAAGAGCAAAGAAACTGTGGCTGGCCCAGATCTGGAACCCAGGTTTCCTCATTTCCTAATGAAATGTTTGTCAGCTTTTCATAGAATCAAAGTTCTGGAAGAGAGTTTGAGAGGCATCTAATCTATCTTGCTTTCTTACACTGATTTAGAAAGTTGCGTGAATATTGTTCCAATTAAGGAAAAAAGCCACAGAGAAAGGAATGCTAAAATTTCATTCAATAGTTTATTCCAGAGTTTAAAACTGTTTTCAATATCTGTATTCATTTCATCATTATTTATGGAGCACCCACTGTGTGCCAGGCACTGTGCTATATGCTGAAGATACTTAGTAAAGCAGAGAGTGTTCTTCTTGGAGTTCATAATCCAATGGGGGAGACAGTTAATAAACAAATATGTGTTTAAAAAAATTTTAATACATTTTTTATTGTTCAAGTACAGTTGTCTCTATTTTCCCACCACCACTTACCTTTACCCCAACCACCCCCACATTACACCCTCAATCCTTTCCCCCTTTGGCTTTGTCCATGTGCCCTTCATACATGTTCCTTGACTACTCTTCCCCTTCTTTCCCCCATTATCATACTCTCCCCTCCCCTCTGGTTACTGTCAGCTTGTTCTTTATTTCATTGTCTCTGGTTATATTTTGCTTGCTTGTTTGTTTTGTTGATTAGGTTCCACTTATAGGTGAGATCATATGGTATTCATCTTTCACCACCTGACTTACTTCACTTAGCATGGTGTCATAAAAAGTAGGATCCCCTTTCTTTCTTTCTCTCTCTCCCTTTCTTTCTTCCTTCCTTCCTTCCTTCTTTCCTTCCTTCCTCCCTCCCTCCCTCCCTCCCTCCCTCCCTCCCTCCCTCCCTTCCTTCCTCCCTCCCTCCCTCACTCCCTCCCTTTCTTCCTTCCTTCCTTCTTTTCCTTTCTGCTGAGTAATATTTTATTGGGCAAATGTACCATAGTTTTTTGATTCACTCATTTACTGGTGGGCACTTAGGTTGCTTCCAGCACTTGGCTATTGTAAATTGCGCTACTATGAACATTGGGGTGTATAGGTTCTTTTGAATTGGTGTTTCAGGGTTCTTAGGTTAAGAAGCTTCTGCATGGCTAAAGAAAACATCTGCAAAATGAAAAGGGAACCAACCATATGGGAAAATATATTTCCCAATGATACCCAGACAAGGATTTGATCTCCATAATATATAAAGAAGTCACACGTCTTCACTCCAGAAATACAAACAATCCAATTAAAAAGTGGGCAAAGGACCTGAACAGACACTTCTCCAAGGAGGGCATATAAAAGGCCCAGAGACATATGAAAGGATGCTTAGCATCAGTAGCCATCAGAGAGATGCAAATGAAAACCACAGTGAGGTACTACTTTGCACCAGACAGAATGGCCATCATAAACAAAGCAGCAAACAATATGTGCTGACAAGGTTGTGGAGCAAAGGAAACCCTAGTGCACTGTTCGTGGGAATGCAGACTGGTGCAGCCACTGTGGAAAACAGTATTGAATTTTCTCAAAAAACTAAAAGTAGAACTGCCTTTCGACCCAGCAATTCCACTGTTGAGATTATACCCTAAGAATGCATATTCATCTAGCTTTGCATGTGTAATTAGTATGCATTAAGCACCTACTTTGTGTTTATACTTAGCATTAGATGCAGTACAAAGACGAAGTTGGCCCTTGGCTTGAAAGACCTTTTAACATATTGCCCATAGTCTTACCGAGCATGCTGTCCAGTTTATCATGAAGGTTGTGGAATAATATTTTAAACTACTCTGGATCTAAAATTAATACCTGTAGTACCTCATTTATCCTGCTCTATTGTAGTTAGATGATTTTGGGAACTTTTTTTTGGTGCATTGATGAATCTTTCATGCAGGTAATGCTAAGAGAGTCTCCAGTCTGGATGGAGCTGTTGGTGGCTCCTTTGGCCACTCACACAGCTTTAACTTAAGCTGTTCATGCAGCCAGCTTGTTGTAATGGAATTACTTCTTTGTTTGCTTTAGTCACTGATTATGACTCTTGAGGGCAGAGACTGTTCTTTTTTTTTTTTTCCCTGTCCTGTTGTCCCTTTGTAAATGCTTGTTGTGGGATGAAGGAAGAACAGAAGGAAGAAAAGCATCCTTGTCTTCTACCTCCTGAACCTATAATTTTGTCAAAGAAGAATATTAAAATTGTCTGAAATGTTTTCTTTTCTAAAGTATCATTTTACTGTATGATCTATGCCATTTTTCTTTTTGATAAACAGGTTTTGTGGTTATTTGCTTCAGTATATTTCCATTAAAAATATGCAAGAGAAACAGTACAGTTATATTCTGATCATCTTCCTAATCCTCCATGATTTTGAAAAAATGATAGATGTGGGCCTGTGGCCAATTTCTTAGTATTATAATAGACATATATTTATTTTTTTTACTTGGTCTTAGCATTACCAGTATGCAGTGAATTGAAGTGGAAGAAAAGAGGTCTTGTAAAGAAAGTATCATGAAATTTTTGTCTTTTTGGGTGTGTTTTTTCTTGATGACTCATTACCAAGGGAATATCATGCAGCAGAAGTTTCTTGTTATTGCTCCAACTTGGTTCTAGTCACAGCTGTAATTTTCTTTTAGTACCATCAAAATACAGGGCCTGTGTTTCAGAATTTTGAATTTTTTTTGGAATGTAAAATTTTAGCAGAGAGAAGCTCAAAAATGGTACTTTGAGGATTTGCTTGCTTATGTTCTCTCTATTTTTTTTTTGGTCAAATACTATAGATCATCTGCATCAATCAGCTATCAGTAGAGAGATGATGATTGATGTTAAAAATAATAGCAGTGATTAATACTGAAATCATAACAGCAATAATACTACATATTATTAAAGAAACTATGTGACACCTTAAATGTTGTGGGCCACAGCAAAGTGAATAATAGAAACTTGCTAGGTTGCAAACCACTTACTAGTTCCAAAGTACTAATCAATCAAGAAATGCTGTAGCAGCCTAATTATTTAACTAAGAATAAACAGTTTTAAAAATCGTGGGTATAAAATGTTTTTAGGTGGAGGCACAATAGTGGCCCCATACCTAAGATAGTCTGTTACCTGATAAAACCCATATTGCACTTGGGGTTTACAGCTCTCAATGGTCCCTATTGAGAAAAGCCTATAGGGAAGTAATAAACAAATACATAACCCCGGTAGAGCAAATGTGGAAATAGAAGAACATAAAAGCAGAGTGATCTATCTCAGGAACCTGGCTGACTTGATGTACAAGTTGGACAAGTTTCAAAACCAGTATTTCTTTCATGCCTTGGCAACATTTCAGAGGGAGGTACATCTGGACACTAGCTATATCACTAGGAAATTTCTTTCCTCAGATTGTCTAAAGTACTCACCCTGTGTGGGGCTAATGCCTTAATGTAAAATTCACCTGACTTAAAACATATCTCTACTTAGAATTACGATGATGATAACAGTGGACTCTAACATATAGTTTCCTTTGTTTGGTATTTTGAAAAGGGATATCAATTATTTTAGGCCTTGAGGGTACTGTTAAGTCTTGCCCTGGGGTCCTCAAGACTGCAGTTTTCTCTTCTGGCTTCCATAAATCACTGGTACAACAAGACAAACAAGACAATTATGGTTCATGTATAGAAATGAGAGAGCCATACAAGCTATGCATTTTCTTAGAATTTTAATTTATTTTTTTAGATATGTGCTTATATTGTAAGCTCACTTCCATTATACATCTCAGACTCATTTCAACTATATAAGTCTTATCAGTTATAAATAGAATATACTAATAAAAACATTTATTAAAAAAACCTAGTACTTATTTAAAAACATGTATTTCTTGTGCTGTTTTCTAATTTACCACGCATCTAGTTAGCTTCATTCTTTATATACACTTATAAAACTTTTACTAAATGCATATTTAAGGCACAGGAAACCCTGCAGAGCTAACACACTAATACTTATAGTGCAGGTAATCATTAATTTACAAACGGTCTTTGTGGTGCATTTGAGAAATATCTCAGTGTATCAAATAGTTCATAGACTTTGGAACTAGACAACTAAGAGTAGAGTTTTAGCTCTGTTGCCTTACTAGCTGTATGATAGTGTCCAAATCACCCAACTGCCACAAAACCTAAAGCTTTGGAATTCCCATGCTCTGGGTACATGAGGGAAGGAGAAGGTAACACAGAAGGAGTAACTAGAGAGCTAGGAGTTGGACTAATGTGGTGTCCCTCAGGTATAGGTGATGGATGTAAATGTAGCGGCAGAGAGGCTAACAGGAAATGAGACAAAGAATGTGAGAAAAAGGCGGTCCATTCTGAAATCACAAGTTCAGAACAGAAACCGAGAAGGCTTTCTACCTGAAGATAAGTGAGGCTTAGCTCTTCTTTGTAAAGATATTTTATATGACAAAACAGCTCATTATAATTGAAAAAATATTTCCCTGAAAGTATTGGGAAACAGCAATAAACTTTTTGGGGGGCTTGTGTTCTCATTGTAGCTTGACCACTAGTGAGCTTTGTTTGTAATCTTGGGCAAATCATATGATTTCTCCAGGCCTCGTCTGTTAAATGAACTGGTGGGTGAGGACAAGGGTGTATGATTACTACTCTTAATAGTCACTAATTGACTATTAAATTGCCAGCTATTTTCTATTGAGCCGCTGGTGCCTGGCCATGTACTAATTACTTTATACCTATTCTTTTATTTATGTGATATTTAATGTTGCCTTTATCTAGAATTTCATAATTTAAATAGGAATGTTCAGAAGCACTCACAGTGGAAACTACTCTGAATTAACCAAGATTATGTCTAAATTTTTTTCTGATTCCTTTTTCAAATTTCCAATTAATTACTGGATGGATTTAAAAAATAATGATTTTAAAACTTTAGTGAATCGTGTGTATTAATGTCTAAGACCTGACACATGGCTAAATTTTAAAGTTATGAATTCCCATGGGAAGCAGTACTTGCACTTTTAGGCATGTCTCTTTCACTAATGTCAGATATGCTCAATAAGAAACTGAATGACAGTAGTCTAACCAAGCAGCACTGGGAAAGTCACTGTGGCGCAGCTCTTCCAACATAGGTGCCATTGTAGTGACACCTATGAATTGACTTTGCAGACCGTCATCCAGGTGGGCTCTGTTGCTTTTCCTTTTCACTTGTTATCCTTCATTCCTTTCTCCTTGGTTACCCACAAAAAGTTGCTCAGATAGATGGTTCAGTACTTACTCATTGTTTTCTTATGGTCCTGCTTAAATCGCACACATTTGAAATCATTGCACTGTTGATACTCTCTTTCTGGGGGCTCTGGATTCTGACTGCTGAGAAATGAACGTTGTGAGGGAAAGGAGGAGATGATCAAAAGAATAGGGAGTTTCTGCGTTAAATTTCAGTGTCAGCCAATCATCAGTACCATCTTCGTTACCAATCATCAATATCCAAACCTCTAGAGAAATGTAATGAGCTTATTTGAGCCAAATTGATGACAAAAAAGGAACTAAATGAAATATTTCTTTGAAAAGAACTCAGTGCCTCAATAAGTGTACCTAGCTTCTGTCCTCAAGTTCCAGCACACTGATGTCTTGAGTACAAAAATGTATCTTAAGTTCTCTAGGAACAAGATAGATGGTCTCAGGTTTGAGAGAGAGAATTGTTAAAAAACTAAGTGAAACTTTGGCTGCCCTTCAAAAACCTCAAGTTTACCAAATCACAGATCAATGGACTCGGTTCTTACTGAAACTTCTAAGAGACAGCCTATACAGAAGGATTCATGGCATAAGCACAGATGTTCTTTGAACCGTACTTGTGAAAAACAAATCAAATAGGAGATTTCTTGTTCCATTTTCTTTGATTGCCTGAAATAAGACTATTCACAACATTTTTTATTTTCTCTGTTTTCCAAAAATAAATCTCATCTCCTCTTATAGAAACATCTGTTGAAGTGAAAATTCTTTTAATGAAGTCATGGTAAAGAGTTAAAATGCAAACTTTCCCCCATTCCTCCTTGTTCTAGTCCTTGTGTTTTTAATATACCCATAAAAAGAAATATGATATGTTAATACAAATGATTATTGCTGATGTCCATTTCTCACTTGCCTAGCTTTTTGAAGATCCACTGCAATTATGTTAGGCCACTGAGAGATTTACATTCCTTGGAAAACAAATATATTTGCCATACTTAAATAACAGCCTTTCTCTAAAAGCATCTGTCTTTGAAAGCAGATTTACAAATGAAAGAGGACATTCTGTGGGTTCTTACATTTCCGTGATTGCTCACTTGGTTTCAACAAATCATCTTTAAATAGGTAAGACACCCTCCTGAAGATGAGAAGGAAGGTCAAAATAAAACTGGAACCACTGTCCTTAGCCACGTGCGCATCAGCATCAGAAAAGTGACAGCAAAGATTGCTTCTGGCCCTGAAGATAAGGAGTTGAGAACAAAAAAGTTGCTCTTTTATTTATTTTGTTTTTTAAAAAATATTTTATTAACAATTTTTTTAAACAATTATATTTATTTTTAGAGGGGAAAGGAGGGAGAAAAAGAGAGAGAGGTAGATCAATGTGTAGTTGCCTTTCATGCACCCCCTACTGGGGACCTGGCCTGCAACCCAGGCATGTGTCCTGACAGGGAATTGAACCAGTGACCCTTTGCCTCACAGGCCAGAACTCAGTCTACTAAGCCACACCCATCAGGGCAAAAAGTGGTTCTTTTAAATAGTTATGCCATCTTAATAATACCCCAAACTGCTGTTAGCTGTTATGGAGATAAAATAAATAATGGTGGTCAGATAAAAGACCATCTTCTAAGAAGCACAACAAGTTGTGATTTGTGTTTTCTACTCATGTTTGGAGATTTGAGTGGAATGGAGGCTCTTTTGTACAGAATTGTAAAGGGGGTGTAGCACAGAGCATACCCTTTCATTTTTTCATGAAAGATCCTTGCTAATTGATATATGTCACTCCATTCAGAGACAAGCTAGATAGCATTTTAACAGTCTTTTTAAATATTTTAAAGTCTTCTTTTGTCTGGCATCGAGATATTTGCACTATTGTTCTAACTTCCATTACTGGTTCTGTCTTCCAAGCTCCTACACACACTGGACATTTTAATGGGATTAGACTTTTCAGTTTTCTTCACTCTTTGTTCTTCCTTCCCTGTGCTTTGTTCAACCTGCATCTTCTATTGAAATGCCATCTTTTTATTTCCACCTTTGGAGAAATCTTTCCCTTCCTTGGACTTTATAAAAGTAGGGCTTTTTTTTTTTTTTTTTTTTTTGGTATAATGCCACATAGAGAGATTTACATAGTCGATGCAGAATTCTGTTAGTTGACATCTAAATTCCTTTCAAATGATTAGATTTCATTATTTATAACTTCAGGGACCAAGGAGGATCCCAGCCAAAGGGACAAGCCAAATTTGCTGGGGATCAGAGACAGGCTGCAACAGACTGGGCGTTCCAGTGCCCATAGTTCAGTCAGCATACTGTTGAGGAAATGTAATTAAAAACAGCATCTCCTTTCAACAAAGAAGAGAAAGAAAACAGTTTTGTTATTGAATATGCATTAAATCAGAATGTAAAGTGCATCACAGGCAATCTGCAAAGACAGAAAGAGATCTCACTCTTTTGTATAGCCAAGCAGATAGCAAATCATTATGTGTATCTCCTCCAGATAAACAGTAACTAGTCTTCAGTAAGAGGACTTGACAGCACCACTTGTCAAGCATGGTTCATCCTATATTCACCTGGAATTGGGATGAGCATCTGTGTTAGCTAATTGGATATATTCGGAGGGAAAATAAACTTCTCATCTTCTTGACAGGAGGTAGTTTTACAACTTGGCACATGGCTCCCACCAAATATGGCTCCTGTCTTCCCCCACACGCTGGGAGAAAGGGGCGCTCTCTTCCTCCGTTGCTTACATTTCAGAGAGAGGGCTCCCAGGTACTTGAGAAAGGTATTCCTGGGTCTTAGAGCCAGCAAGAGGCTTATTTAGCTTTTAAAAGAGTTACATGTACTGGGTCTGGCAAAAGTAGCACCATTGAGTGTGATTGGTAGGATATGTGAATGTCTCTCACGAGGTGGACAGCAATTTGAATATTTCACCTAAAAGGTCATATGGTGTGCTTGAGTGTGATATTGTTATATTACAGCATCACATGCTTATGATTTTTTAATAAAAGATTTTTATGTAATAAGAGGGGTGTTATTTGTGCCACACCCTGTATTTCAAAGAGACAAAAAAAGAACTTGCAATTACAAGCTTGTTTCTTAAGAAAATAAGAAAAGGATGGTGTGGGGGAAAGATGTCTCTTCCTTTATTTTCTTCTATTTTTTAATAATTCAAAGACTTTAAACTTTGTTTAATTTACAGAAGAGTTATTCTTTGATTGTGCTGTTGCTGTATACATACCTTCAGACAGTCTTCACTCTCAAGTAATTTTCTTTTCCAGTAGTATTTTATACCTCAGAATGTTGAATTTTTAATTTGGTAAAATATACAAATCATAAAACTTACTACCTTAACCATTTATGGTATCAAGTGCATTCATATCACCACCATTCATCTATAGAATTATTTCTTCATCTTGTGAAAATGACACTCTGTACCTATTAAATAATAATTCTCATGATCCCTGCCTTCTAGCCCCTAAAACCCACCATTCTACTTTCTTTTTCTTTCTTTCTTTTCTTTTTTTTTAAATCTCCCCTGTCCCACCATGGCCCAGCTCCTGGTAACAACTGTTCCATGTTCTGTTCTATGAGTTTGGTGCATATACATACATACATACATACATACATATAAAATTCACATTCCACATATAAGTATATATATGCCATATTCATATTCTACATATAAGTAAGGTCATGCAGCAATTTTCTTTCTGATTCACTTCACTTAGCATGATGCCCTCCAAATTTATTCATGTCACAAATGGCAGAATTTTCTTCTTCCTTAAGGCTGAATAATATTCCATTGTGTGTGTATATGTGTATATGTACAATCTATATTTTCTCCATCCATCCCACATTTTCTTTATCCCTTTATCTATCAATGGACACTTAGGTTGTTTCTATATCTTGACTATTTTAAATAATACTGCAACGAGTGTGGGAGTGCAGATATCTCTTTGAGATAGTGATTAAGCCTCTTATTTCAAATTTTTAGTTTCCCTTATAATACCACCCTGAGAGCAAAAAGACTAACTTCAGACCCCTGTCACAGGTGAGTAAGGGACACAGAATGGGTTGGGGCCACACCTACAAGAGACAGGCTTGCTTCCCCACTTGTTCATGAGCACTTGCAGCTGGTCATACTGAATATGTCGGAAACTGGCAGTCAGAACTTATACCATTCTCTTAAGACGCATTGCTTTCTGTCATGTGTTAGAGCTACTCATGTGCATGCCTCATCTCCTTTCTATGACTTGAAGCCCATGGATGGCAGGGAGAAAACAATTTATTTTTGAACTCATTTATGTTTAATAATATGTATGTATGTATGTATGTAAGGCTAGGGGTACAGAGATGAATATGGAGAAATCACAGTTTATTAGAAGACACCAAGTAATTGCAATGCAACTGGCCAAGGCTTTTAAGAGAAGTATGAAAAAAATGCTCTGAGACCTCAAAGGAAAGAATGAGTGATTCTGGAAAAATTCTTTTAGGAGTTGTGATCATTAATTTTATATGTCAATTTTAAGTGAGCCATGGGTGCCCAAATTAAGCATTGTTTCTGGGTGTGTCTGTGATGGTGTTTCTAGGTGAGATTAGCATTTGAATCTGTACTCAGTAAAGTGTGTTGCCCTCCGCCGTGTGGGTGGGCATGATCCAGTCTTGGGGTCTGGACAGAACAAAATGCAGAGGAAGGAGGAATTTGAATCCCCGCCTTTTTCTGCCTCACTGCTTGATCCCTTGATCTAGAACATAACATCTTCTGCTCTCAGACGGGGATTTATCTCATTGGCTCCACTAGTTCTCAGGTCTTTGGACTGGTCCAAATTATACCACTGGCTTTCCTGGGTCTCCAGTTTGCAGCTTGCATAGATCATGGGACTTCTCAGCCTTTATGATTGCATAAGCCAATTCCTCGGGATAAATCTCCTTTTATATCTGATTGGTTCTGTTTCTCTGGAGCACCCTGATTAATCTAGGAGGGTACATTGAACCTTGGTAGAAATCTCTATAGGCTGCCTACAAGCACACTCAGACATAATGACTTTCTTGTACTTAATCATCTTCTGGGTTCATAGTGCTAATAGGAGAGAAAAAAAGACCGAGAGAGACACCCTGGTGGGGGAAAAGACATTGCATGGTTGAGATTCCAAGAGATTTTCAAAAGGAACTTTAGATACAGCCTCAACACAAACAGCTTTGCCTTTCCGAGTGCTAAAAACATAGGACTTGTTTCAGACCTGGCACACAGAGGTTGTTTGGTACTTATTTCTTGAACTGAATGATGCAGGGAAGGATGGAGAGGTGGCGATAGGAGAAGCCTGATAGGCAAGAGATGAGAGGCACAAAGCTCCTGGGGCAGGCATCCCAGGAGTGCAGAACAGTGGAAGCTAAGAGCATCAAACACTGCCTCTCTCTGTTACTATACTTTGATCACACTGAGCTTAGCTAAAAAGCTGGGATTTGATAGCAAATGCAAGCATTCAGATTCTACCATAAAAAGTATTTATGGTTGCTTTCTATTAAAACAACTTGGAGTCTCACACTCAGAGGAGCCGACTGTTCCTTTTAAAAGATGTCCTTCAGAGTTATATAATTCCTGGATGGGGGAAATGCATCTTACAGGATACTTAAGAGTTTTATGATTTTCAGTGATTCACCATAGTCTACTCTGTTTATGGTGGCAGTTCAGCTGGTAGCATGAATATTTTTTATTAATGGCTATTACATCGAATGTTAGTGTCTTCAGAATTATTAAAGTCCTTTGTTTTGTTTCTGTTTTATTCATCCCTGATCCCACTTTTTGGTGAACGATTGACTATAGCACCATATGGGCCAATACTTTAAGGAAACAAGTTGAGCATTAAAAGTGTCTTTTATCCACATATAACACATTTAAAGAAATAGAAGCATCCTTCAGTGCTATGTCAAATTACACTGTGGGACAGGAAGAAATTATATTTCTTCTGTAATGAATCTTTTGACAGCCTGAACTCTAACAATTTCTTTTAGAATTCCATATTGAATTAAGAATTCAGTTGTCATACTTGTATAATGTGTCAAGTTATTACCTTTTACTTTTAAACTGGAGTATTTCAATTGAAGATGAACATTTCCTTTTTCTTGCATTAAATGAATTGAATGAGGAATCTCATGCTTCTCTCACAATGCCTTTTCCTTTTTGTTTGTGCCGCGTCTTTAGACTGTGATTGGAGTTATGTGAACCTTGTTGAAGTGATGGAGGCAGTGAAGGAGATGTACTTTCTGTTCTGCTTCTATTTTTAAAATGTACTTTATTGATTATGTTTTTACAGTTGTCCCAATTTTTCCCTCTCTGCCCCCTCTGCCCAGTACCCGCACTCCCTCTAGCATTCCCCCACTTAGTTCATGTCCATGGGTCGTACATATAAGTTCTTTGGCTTCTCCATTTCCCATACTATTTTTAACCTCCCCCTGTCTATTTTGTACCTACCAATTATGTTTCTTATTCCCTATACCTTTTCCCCCATTCTTCCCCTCTTCCCTCCCAGCTGATAAGCCTCCATGTGATCTCCATACCTATGATTCTGTTCCTGTTCTGTTTGTTTGCATAGTTTGTTTTTTTAGATTCAGTTGTTGATAGTTGTGAATGTGTTGTCATTTTAATGTTCATCATTTTGATCTTTTTCTTTTTCTTAAATAAGTCCCTTTAATATTTCATATAATAATGGATTAGTGATGATGAACTCCTTTAACTTTACCTTCTCTGGGAAGCACTTTACCTGCTCTACCATTCTAAATGATAGCTTTGCTGGCTAGAGTAATCTTGGATGCAGGTCCTTGCCTTTCATCACTTTAAATACTTCTTGCCAGTCCTTTCTGGCCTGCAAAGTTTCTTTTGAGAAATCAGCTGACAGACTTATGGGAACTCAAAGGAGTAGGTAACTCTCTGCTTTTCTCTTGCTGCATTTAACATTCTCTTTATCTTTAACCTTTGGCATTTTAATTATGATTTGTCTTGGTATGGTCCTCTTTGGGTCCAACTTGTGGACTGTTTATGCTTTCCAGACTTGTATGTCTTTCATTTGCCAAATTAGGGAATTTTTCTTTCATTAATTTTTCAAGTAAGTTTTCAATTTCTAGCCCTTTTTCTTCTCCTTCTGGCATCCCTATGATTTGGATGTTGGTACATTTGGAGATGTCCCAGAGGCTTTTTATTCTCTCCTCATTTTTTTGAATTCTTTTTTCTTCTTGCTGTTCTGATTGAATGCTTTTTTATTCATTATGTTTTGAATTGTTGATTTGATTCTCAGTTTCATTGCCTCCACTAAGGTTCCCTGTAGATTTTTCTTTACTTCACTTAATGTAACCTTCACTTCTGCCTGGGTCTTTTTTATGCTGTTACCATAGTAATTGCATTCTTTGAGCATCCTGATAACCAGTGTTTTGAACTCTGCATCTGATAGGTTGTTTATTTCCATTTCATTTAAATCTTTTTCTGTAGTTTTGTTCTGTTCTTTCAGTTGGGTCATATTTCTTTGTCTCCTCAATTTGGCAGCCTCCCTGTGTTTGTTTCTGTGTATTAGGTAGAGATGCTTTGACTCCCTGTCTTAGTAGATGGCCTATTATAGAACAGAGGACCTGAAAATTGTGTGGGGCAGAGCCTTACGTAGTTGTGAGGGTGGGGCAACCCATTTCACTGTTTTGTGGCTCTATGTGGGGATGGGGAGCGGGGAAGGCTTGGGGAGGGAACAGTGCTGCTTCTTGGCTTCTGGAGATTTGCCTGGGAGGAAGTTGCCTCCAGGCACTTTCCCTGTTTCCAGCCACTTCACTGTCTCCCCGTATGCCACTTGTGCCCTTCCAGCTGTTACCCTGGTGCTGAATCCTAGAGGAGGTGTGTTTACATAAGTCTCAGTTGCATGTGGGCCCTTTAAGAGGAGACTCCTGATAATCCAGCAGTTTTTTCCACCCTCTCCAACCCCGCAATACTACTGGTTTTTATAGCAAGAAATTATGGGAATTTACCTTCCTGGTGCTGGAACCCTGGGCTGCTGGGTGGTCTGGTTTGAGGCTGGGATCCCTCAACTCTGAGGTATCCCTCCCCATTTTTATCCACCACACATAAATGAGGGGCCATCTATTCTGCCAACTCTGTACCACTCCTGCAACCCCATGCCTCTGTGCACCTCTCCACCTCCCTCTGCATCTCTGTGCCTTCTACCCATCTGGAGGAATGTGATTTCTTTGAATCCTTGGTTGTCAGATTTCCATACAGATTGATTTTCTGATGGTTTTTGGTGATATTTGTTGTGTAGTTTAGTTGTAATTTTTTCTGTAGTTGTATGAGGAGGTGAAGCATGTTCACCTACTCCTCCATCTTCACCAGAAGTCTGGTTTTTAAAACCAGAAGTTTGCTTTTAACTAGATATCTTACCTTTAACATCTTGTCTTGGAAACTAAATGGGAGAGCATAGTCATTTGTTGTTAAAAAAAAAAAAAGAAACATCCAAAATAAGATGTTCTATTATCACAATCACTTCTTAATAACTGTGCTGTGTAGGAAGGAACTGAATCTGAAGAACAGAGACCTTTGTCTAAGATGTAAGATGCAGATACAAGGGGACACAGCAATCTAAGAGTCCTTAGTCTAAGGAATTTAGCTTAGAGATCCAAGAAGACTTACATTACTCTGTTCCCATGGAGAGTTGACAGTCTCTGGAAAAATATGTCCTTATGTGCTCATAAATTGTGAAGAACTCACCAGAAGAATGTCTAGGTTAGTTCTTTACTTGTTTCCTTGAGGTAATTAGAATCCTTCTCTCAGTAGACTAATACAGTTAGAATGTTTTAATGAAATATATGAGGAAAATTTATATTTATGGTTTGAGATACTACCTACTATGTACACCTGTATGTAGCAGCTTAGTCCTTTCCAGGTGTCTTTTGTTACTTTTTTATATTTACAGATTAAATATAAAGTTTGAATTAATGCAATTCAGCCAATAATTACTGAGATCTATGTGTCAGATTCTGTTTGGATTATACTAAGTATTAGATACTGCTTATGGTTTAAATAACTTATTTAGGATAAACCTTAAAAGTGTCAATTTTTTTTTCAGAAAGGTTTACAGGGAACACATTTTAATCTATTAGACCACCAGAGCTACCATATATATTTTTCACTCAACAAATATTTATGGAGCACTTGCTTTGTGATGAACCCTATTCAAGGTACTAGAGATAGAGCTATAAACAAGACAGACAGTGTTCCTGCTTTTGTGGAGCTTATATTCTATTCTAGTGGGAAGGCATAGGAGAAACAATGAAATATATCAAGTAATTGTAAATGCAATGAGGAAATAAAAACAAGGTGATGGCGAGTGACTCTTTTAAGGTCAGGATGTTCAGAAAAGGCATTTCAATGGAGGTGACATTTGAAGCAGCAGCAGAATAGTGGGGAGACAGCCATGGGAAAAACTGGGGAGGTGACAGCAAGTGCAAGTGCAAGTGCCCATGTCCTGGGAAGAGAGTGAAGTGGTGCGATTCAGGGAAGCCGAGGTGTAATGATGAAAGTCAAGGGCAGGACTTGACCACAGAGGTTTTCTTGGCCATGGTAAAGGTGTAGGTAGATTTAACTGTAGGTGAATGGAAGGTGTTTCTAAGGCTTTCTAAACAATCGGCTCCTTAGCATCACTATTTTAATGTCTCTCTCTGCTCTAATATTCAACAAAAATCAAGTTACTGTGCTAACTGCTTCTTCACAGGGCACAGTTATTATGTTGTCACTGAGACAGAATATTTCCCTGATTCTTCTTTCTTGAGTTGACTTTTTAATTAAAAAAAAAAACCCTTCTTTTTCCAAACTACTTATAGGATATGAAAAAAACTCATAGACTCTTGAATGAAAAAAAATACAGTGTCTATTTTATGTTCTTGACTACTGAAGATAAAATTTAAAATATGTACTTAGGGACTTCTGGCCAAGATGGAGGCATAGGTAGATGCACTGTGCCTCCTCGCACAACCAAGATAGGGACAACAACAATATAGAAACAGAATAACAACCAGAACTGAAACAAAATTGAAGTGTATGGAAGTCGGACAACAAAAATAGATACTTTCATCCAGACCGGTAGGAGGGGCGGAGTTGGGCCGGGCGAAGGACGCGGAGCAGAGAGCTGAGCACCCGGGGGCAGTGCGCAAGTCTGCAGCAGGCAGACCCTGAGCGTACAAGCAGCAGTGGCTGGTGGGCCCCGGCCAGGGGGTGGCGACCAGCAGACCCAGCGAGGCGGCCATTGTGAAGCAAGGCACTGCGCCCAACTCAGGGTCCCAGCACCGGGAAATAGAGCTTTGGGTCACTGACTGAAAAGGAAGGTCCCACGGGGTGCACAGGCCCACCACACGGGAATTGGTGCCAGAGGGGCCCATTTGGCTTGTGGAAAGTGGCGGAAGGGTCTGGGGTCCTACAGAGAGC
>CM052539.1:52576271-52666548 GCA_028533065.1 Trachops cirrhosus | reverse complement strand
CAAAGAACTTATGACACATGGACTGATGTAAAGGGGGGGAATGTGGGTGGGAGAGGGTGTGCAGGGTGGAGGGGAATGAAGGGGGGATAATAGGACAACTGTAATAGCATAATCA
Source organism: Trachops cirrhosus (assembly GCA_028533065.1). Classification (NCBI taxonomy): domain Eukaryota; kingdom Metazoa; phylum Chordata; class Mammalia; order Chiroptera; family Phyllostomidae; genus Trachops; species Trachops cirrhosus. The sequence continues at coordinate 52,666,433 of CM052539.1, read as the reverse complement.
ATAAAATATATTAAAAAAAAAGTTGAACTCAAAAAAAAAGGTCAATCAATTCAGCAATATTAGAGCCCTTCCTTTTCATCACACACAAGAACATTTATTAGAAGGAGGTATCTTAATACCTCTGAAGTCACCTTAATTAAAAAATATGATCTATATAACAAGCCAGCATATGAGATGAGGGGGAAAGGTCACTGTTAGAAGCAATTAAAAGCACTTTAGCTCTGACCAATGTGTCTTAGTTGGTTGGGTGGACATCGTTCTGCAAAGCAAAAAGTGGCCAGTTCAGTTCCCAGTCAGGGTACAAGCCTGGGTTACCAGTTCAGTGGCCCAGGGTGACTACAAGAGGCAATCGATCGATGTTCGTCTATCACATTGATGTTTCTCTCCCTCTCCTTTTTCCTCCCTTCCCCCTCTTTAAAAATAAGTAAATAAAATCTTAAAAAAAATAAAATATGTACTTAAAAACTTTTATAGTTCTTTCCATTTATTTTTTGAAGAAAAGCATAGTATTTCAAGACATTTTAATTTACAAACTACATGATTATCATTTTATTTTATCACATGTAAATAAGGTAAAGTAATATATACCCCATTTTTAGAAAAAATTGAGCAATTGAAGGTAAATAATGTTAAAGAAATAAAGAGTAAAAAGCTTTTATAATTTGCCTTAATATTATAGGTCATAATTGACTCACATGTTTTAAATTTATATCATCTCAAATATACTAGAAGAAATTCATCCCTCTTGTTTACTTCAGGGTGTGTGTGTGTGTATGTGTGTGTGTGTGAACTAACAGTTTATATTAGGTAATATATCTATACATTAGTTAAAATATAATATATATTTTAATTTAAAGGCCTTTTTCCATGATACTGTATGTGTATGAAGATAGTATAACATTTATTGCACTTAAAATCAAGATTATTTAGCTTCATGGTTAATAAAACACTTTCAAATATGTATGTCATATAATCCTTAACACCTACTCCATGAGAATATTAAGGCATGCATTGCTAGTTACCTACCTATTCATTCCATTTTCCTCTTCTTCACTAACATAACCCCAATTTTGACTGGACTGACAATGTGTCCTTCTTAAAAAAACTGTTTTCTAACCGCCCTTTCTACCAGTGGCATGTGACACAACTCTAGTTAATGAACTATAAACAGAAGTCTTACTTGGGTCTAGAGAGCTTTGTCTCTTCCAATAAAGTCTCTGCCCCATTCACCTGTTCTCCTTCCTCCTTTTATCACAGTCATAATCATTAGAACTGTCACAGGTTTCTTGGGACCAATAGAAAGGCCAGGAGAACCCTAGTGACCATGTCCCTGACATTGTGAAAGCAACCGCTGCAGTTTATCTGCATTAAATGTATTACTAATAAAACTGTATTACTAGTATTCTCATGTTAGAGTTTCAGTGACTAAGAGCACGCAGCCCCAGTTGGCAGTCTTTGGGATTAAACGTTAGTCTTTATACTGTCACATAGACTCTTTTTCACTATGCTTCGTTGTCGAATTAGAAACCTTGTCTAGATGAGAATATTTTTGGACCCGAGATTAATGTTCTTCTTTACCTGGTACAATAAAGGGACATAATCAACTGGGGTCAGTGTGCCAAACATATGCAGAGATAGCAGGTAAATCTGTTTCTGCTGTAGTCACCCCTCTGCTTTGGATGGCCACCACCAGCCACCTGTCTGAAGAACCATAGCTGGCTCTTTTGCCTTCAAACTCACCTTTCTAATTGAAATTGTAGAAATTAGTAGCTCTCTGCATGCATTGTACATAAAATTATTGAATATTAAAGAAATATTAATAGATTATTACTACAGTGTATGTTGTTAGCATGTCTCCTTGGTTTGTCTTGATAGACATCAGTATATCACAGCACTTTGGCATTTTTTGTCCTACAGCAAGGGTTCCACACATTGTTGGAGCTCGATTAAAATTAAAACATGAATATTTTCTGGAGAACTGGCTCTATTCTAATATAATTTGACACTTCAATGGTCTTTAAATCTATATCTTTAGAGCCACAATTATGCTGTTGATTTGGGCAAAAGTAATTACCCATGCAAGTAACTGCAGCTGTGTACAAATAGCCTAAAATTACTCCCTGACCCTGTGAGAGCTCTATGTCTCACTTCTGTGGGAGAGGGACCCTAGATTGAAGAATAACGTAACACAGACCTTTACACAGAAGATGAGTTATCGTGCCAAGGAGAACATTGTCAGAATGTTCATATCTGTCCTTCAGATCCAGGTTAGACAATTTTGGGTTCCAAGTTTTCAGAGAACTTGAGACCTCTTTATGCCAGAGGCAATCAGCAAATAAGTACATAAACTCTCGAAACAGTGAAGAGTTAGTTACATTTTATTGCCATCATGTGGGTTAAGAGTGAATTCCTGAGTCTGAGGAGTGTCCATGTGCCTCACCTTCCTGGGAATCTTCTGACTCCTAAGCTTACACAGGTTACCTGTGTCAGGCACTGACATCAGTTCACCTTTTCCCGGTAGTTCACAGCAAATCATATTCACTTTAAGTTTTTCCCGTACTTTATTCTCTGTGTATACAAATCAGTAATCTGAGAATGTGGGTGTGATTAAAAAATGCTCTCTAATGAGTGTGCGGCAGGGAAAACCTTCCAGACGTCATCTCCTTCCCCTGCAGATACACTCGACTGCTGGGGAAGGTGTCTGCGCATTTTCCAAAGCAGTATCATTCTGCTGTGTGTTTTACGGATAGGCCTGCTGTTCCAGAGGAATGTACTAAATCAGAAACGTCTGCTTTATTGAAAATATTTTGCACTGCAGCTTTGCATTGTGTTTCCTGTTCCTCCCTAGAACCATAAACATCTTAAAGGCTAACATCACTTTGTTTCACTTGTTCACTGGCTAACTCTATCTGATAACTAAATGAAACATAACTGAAAAATTTATTTCTTGAGTCCTGTTAGTATTCCTAACTCCATAAATATACTTCTCTAAGTAATAGTCTATCCTAATGTATGGCATAGAAGCCCTGTTGGGCTCTAGGGTGTGGAGAAATAGAGATTTCTATTCTAAGTACAAAATACACAAATCTGCAGGAGAAAGAAATTAGCTTACTAACACTTTTACGGCTAGCAAAGTGAAAAACTGCAGGCAAAATCAGAGTAAACTGGGTAAAGAATTTTCCTCTTCAAGGCAATATATAATTGCATTACGAAATTCCTGCTAATGTCTTGCCATAAAGTATCAGGTCTTTTTTACATGACACTAAATATCTATACACATATCAGATATTGCAAATGGGACATATATAATGTCATTCTGGTCGATCTTCTGCATTTAAAGTAAGGAAAACCTTCCTTTTTATAGAGAGCACATTTTAGGCTTCTCTGCTTCTCTCCAAAATCTAGGAACACTATTTTTCTCTGTGGAGACTTTCAGTTAAGGACTAAACTGCAAGAGGTGGCAAGAAGAATGCACTGATGGGTGGAGGACAGTCACTGTGGACTGCCTTCAACGCTGGCTCATGGGTCTGTGGTGTGCTTCATGGAGGCACTGCAGAAGGATGCTGATTGGCTGCCAAACCTTGGACCTTGGTTTGCTAAGGTTGAATTTGTAAAGGGTAAGAAGAATACTTTGCCTACCTAAAAGAAGGAAGCCCATTTGTATCTCAGGGCACCTCCTGGAGCCCCTCTGGCTCTAGGAGTCAGATTTTGGGCACATTCGAAACCACAAATTAGAAACTGCCCATCAGTCCTCCCCTCTCCCTTTGTTAGTGGTGGTGACATGAATGTGAACAAGCCTGTGAAATAAAGTGAATCATCTACATGGTGGTTATATTAGGTCCCAAAAGGGTAACAGGTAAGTGGAGCTGCAGGTGAAAGCATGCAAGATCCTCAGTACTTGAGTGTGCCTATTTTAGTTTAGGAATGGGTTACCCAGTTCTGTCCATTCGTAAGTACATATGGGGCGGGGAGGACAAGGGATTTGGGCAGGTTCCATATTCTTTAAGACAAACTACCTCTGACTTGCAACTTTTTAAAAAAATTTACTTTGAGGGCAATCTCTTTGGTGTGGCAATTAATATTTTTGAGTACATGAGTGACCAGATCAGAAAAGGCCTGCCAGGAAAATTAATCTGATGATTGTAGGGTGGGTTTGAAGAGAGGGTCAGTCTGTAAGGTGATTTAGATGGCTAAGTGAGAAGAATGTAATGTTTTCTGCCCCTCTAGGCAAATTTAAATCAATGCTTTCTCTTTCCACAACATACTAATTCAATTCATTTATTTACCCATAATACCATATCTGTTTTCAAAAACAAATATGAGGCAGGTTACAAATAAACATAGATATACAGAGAGATCATGAAAATTAAAAAAAGAACATGAGAATTTAACTGAGTTCTCTTTTAGGAAAAGCATCATGTTTGTTGGCTGAATTTAATGGAGAGTGGGTGATAATTGATAATTGGGTCAGAAAACAGAGCATCTTGCATATAGGTCCTTTTCCCCCCAAACTTTTGCCTCTTAACACCAAATTTAACTTTTAGTTTACTGGCAGCTAAAGGCAAACCTAAATTACGAGTTCCTTGGCATCTTAAACAATGAAAATATAAAAGATTTTTCTGTCTTTCTAAGGGGGAATTTATTGAATGTATTATTATGTAAGGGATGTGGGCAATATCTTTCACAAACAAAGCAGAAGTATTTGTAATTTTGATTCCTTATGTTAACCTCTGATAAAGATCAAGACATAATATTAAATTATAGTTTTGTAAAGCCATTTCAATGACTGAATGACAGTTGAAGGAAGTTATTCAGTATAGCTGGATACTAAAGAGTGAATCTCAAAAACGATTGTGTTTTGGTATAGTTATTAACACTTTTTTATGATTGTGCTGTTATTGGTAAAAAAGTTGAGTTGCTCCTTCAGGTAGCTTTTCTTCTTATTTGGAAGGGCAGGAGGATACATATTCAGTTCATCAAGAAATTCATATAGCAAATATTTATTTTTTTGGCAGCAAAGCTATTTTTTTAAACCTATTGTACAAAGCAGACAAAATCTAATCTACTTTGGTCAATAGTGTGTGAGTGAGAGAGTGGGGAGAGCCACACTTCTGAATTTCCCACCAACATGAAGCCTTCTGTGATACCTTTGGAATCTCAGGGCTCTGCAGAAACTGGTTTTAGAACCTCTTTCTAAAACTTTAGAAACTTGCTTAGACCTATGTGTTATCCCTGTTCTCCTCCATTTATAGGATGAAATTTCAACTCTCAAGAGCCAATTTCTACACAAGCTGATTCTTCAGAAGTTATAATGAAGACCCCAAAGGAATATTCCTGGGATTTATGTCAAGAACACCTAGTGGATTCATGTGTGTTTTTGTCTTAGAATCAAAAGAAATGATACCTTAACAAAGGTTGTAAGTCTGTGCTAAGGATCAGGCTGTAGGTGTGTCTACTCTAGCTGAAGTGCACGAATTAGGCATGGTCTAGAAAAGAATCCTAAGTAACTCTGAGATTATAATATCAGTTAATGGGATCATAAAAAATGTGCATTTGGAAGACTCTCACATTCAGGTGACTAAGTAAATTGTAAACAGCATAACAGGGAAAACCCAGCATATACACTGATTAGTTGATCTTCTTTTATTGGGGAGGGTCCATACTGGCAATAGAAGGAATGATTTCTAACTGGGTGTGTCAGATAACTATGAAAGGTCCCTCTAATACTAACCACCACCAGTGAGACAACCCTCTATTGTCTCTACATTGTCTAGTGGTCATATTTTAACAAAGGACATAGACTTTCAAGAGAGAATCACATTGTAGATCTCAGGCTCTGAATAAATGATGGAGTTTTGGAGTTTTAAAGCTCCAGAAGAAAATAATTAGGTCAGAGTCTGTATTTGATTTTCCTTTTGTTAATCCTATGACATCTTAAAAATTTTTAGTCTTTATCAGATATATTCTAGAGAACTTTCAGGATCATGGAAAAGGCAGCCCTTTGCCTCTTAAAGCCTTGGATCATGCTTCTACACGTAAAACGATGTTGAGTGCCACTATTTTGTTTGGGATGTAGCGAGCAGACTTAAAGCAAGGGATAAGAAGGTTAAACTTCCCATTCTTAAGAGAGCCACCATAGTTGGGACCCAGATGCTTTACTTGGGGCTAAGGGGCAGAAGGGTTGCTACCTCCGGTCCCTAGCACTCTACCCCACTCCGCCCCCAGTTCCAGTCTATAGAGGAAGGTAGGATGGGAGAAGGAGGAGATTTGTAGACACACAGAGTAGCAGCCTTAGGTGTGCAGAGCTGTGATGGTGGGGGAATGGTGCCAGGCCGAAAGAAGGTGCTTCAGCTTCTCAAGGTGAAATGAGAGGGACTCTGAAAAACTCCTGTTAGAGACTGGGGAGTGGGGAGGTGCCTGCAAAGAGGGGAAATGTCACTCCCACTTAGATTTGGCAAAGGGCTTTTTTGTATATCCCTGTGCTTATATTAGTAGAGGAAAGAAAAACAGGAGTGAAATATTAAGGCAGAGAGGAGAAGATAGGGAATGGCCATCATTCCCACTATTAGGCATGGTAAAGATGGGAGGGGAATGGGAGCATGAGGGGAATGGGAGCATGAATTTCTTGTTGGTCACATAGATACCAAAGTAGCTAGGCTTAAGCTATCTTCCCATATCTCGTAGAATGAGAGACATCCTCACAGCAAAAGGCTTTGGGCTATACCATTGATGGCAGGAGTTGAGAGCAGGCCAGCATTGAGGTCAGGCTGGAACTATACAGTGAGGACACCTTGCAGAGTCAGCTAAGAATTCAGATGAGTGCTTCCTGGGAGTGAGGAGTTGAACAATTTCTGCAGCTTGGACATTTGTGGCCATACAGTTGTAGCCACTAATGCCATGCAAGTAAGTGATTCTTGCCCCTTACAATGGAAGAGGTAGAGACCCAGTAGGGGAAGGGGAAGTTCCAGAGGGAGACCACTGATGTTCACTCTAAGGTGAAAGAGGAAGAGGAGCTAAAGAATATATTTTCTCCATTCCTTGCAGATTCCTTCTACCACGAACTGAACAGTGATGGGAGCGGGAAAAGCTCTGAATCTGATATGAGGTTAGAAATCAGACTGGTCAGCTATGGCTGCAAAATGTGGTTAAGAAGTTATGGAGCCTGCCCTAGATACTGTTAAATGATCTGCTACACTAGGGAAGGGAGGAGCCACTTAGGCTTTGGAGAGAAAGAAAAATCATATTATGTTTATACCCTTCCAGAAAGAGGCTTTTAAACAAACTGGTACATGTAGTTGATGATTTACTAACACTTCCAAGTTAGACATCAAGGCCAAGTCCATCTAGCTGAGGCATAACGACCAGACAGTTTTCTCATGAAATGAGAATATAGGCCTCTTTGACCAGCTCATTATGAGAGGGCTATGACTTAGTGAAAAAGTGCTGGTCACGGGTGATGACATCCTGGGATACCGCATATAGGTGGGGCTCGACTTGAGGGTCTAGGTGATGCCAAATATTAATGGCATCTCATTTGGGGCTAATCTTAATGTGTTTTTTACATTAAGAAAAAGAAACAAATGTAGGACACCCGCCCAGAGATGTAAATCAGTAAAGGATTATTCTTCTGCTTCTTTGTTCTGTGTCTAAAACAATATCACACATTTATATATTACCACATTGGCAACAGCTCTCTTTGTGGGTTCTTTTTCTTAATTTTCCTAAAAATGTCCAACCAGATCTGGACCTGTTCTTTTTTTTTCTTGGTGGGGGAGGAAGAGGGACATTCTTTCATAGGGCATCAGTGGTCTTAACTTTTTGTTGGACTCTCCTGAACAGAAGTGATTGGCAGGAATGACCTCCAGTCATGATTACATGCCTCAATAGAGGTGATTCCAGAGGCAGGTTTCTTTCCACTTTTTAGAAGTAGTAGCAATATCAAGCATGAAGCTGGCATAATATTGGACAGAGACCTGTCTTACAGGAGCCTGGCTAGCATCTCATTCTCTCTATATTAAAATATATATTCTAGAGAATGACACAGGCTCATTACTGAAGAACCATAGACAGCAGTCACGACCTGCAAGTTCCATTCGTTTCCCATGGGAAATGAAAAAAATGGTTAATTGTATAGTAAACATAAGGGAGCTTTAGAAGTTTAAAGGACAGTTTGACTCAGGGTGTCCAAGAAGCAGATACCGTCACGAGGAGACTTGGCGAATGAGAGTGTGGGGCAGGCGGAGAAAACCTTTATTAGATTATGATGAGATGTTCAGGGCTGCCGCTCACAGCGGCTCTGGGTGTGCGCCGCCTGACCCAGGCAGCTCCCTTCAGCACGGGGTGGAGTGGTGCCGTGTGGTGGCTCTAGGGATCTCAACAGATTTTACAGATGAAAAAAAGGCTCTTAGTCCAGCAGTTTTGGGCTGGTCAGATTCTTTGAGAAATTCAGCAAATGAAAAAATTCCCCTATATGGTTCCCTTCTAAGGTCTAAGCTCAGTGTACCGATTACTTGCTTGATAGAGGTCAGGCATGCCTTTAATAATACCTGGTTCTTTCCTAAGTAAGTTTGTAAATGCAGTTAGAAGACTTGCTTCAGATGACAAGTCATGTATGGGAGATTCTTCTACACAGGAGGTTTAGTATTTTGTGGGAGGTATCATTTTGGAAGACTGTGGGATTGTGCAAGAGGGGAATGGGAGGCAATCTAACGTGGTGTAGCCCTCTCTTGTTGAAAAATATTATTAGGTACAGTTTTAAACTGAGCCACTTCTTAGATTTCTTTAGCAGCAAGGGAATCTGGAAAGGCAGACCTAGAGAGATTGTATCGCAAGTGGTCTCTGGCATTGGAACGCCTGGGGTTAAGTCTCAGCTGAGCCCTTAGTCAGGGTGTAACTTGGAACATGTTCCTTGACCTTCTGTGTGTCTCACTTTTCTCTACTGGAAAATGGCGCTAATAGCAGTACCTGTATACTATGGCTATGATAAGTATTGCAGATGTTAATCCGTATGAAGTGGTTAAGACATTGTCAAGAAAACAGTTACAATTCAATAAACATAAAGCATTTAAAAATTATCTCAGGAACTCTGCCTTGACAAAAGGTAGATATGTTTAATTGGATTTCTTTGAGAATCTACCTGAAATGTAAAAGGGATTTTAATAATTTAATTATAGACTGTTACAGCTTCTTCCAGCAAGTTTCATAGGTCAAACTGAGAATTTTATTGAATGGTTTAACTTGGGTAGAACTTTTTTTCTACTTTCTTCTCCACTGCTCTGCAGTACTGGGTAGTCACGCATGGGAGACACTCTGAATTTTCATTGTGGAAGGTCTTTAGTTAGGATCCAACTTGTTCTGGAGATGTAACAGTGCCCTTATCTGAAACATGACCCAGTGAAGTGAAAGGAACTTGGCATTTGGAGACTGAGAGACAAAGTTTGAATTCCTGGCCTGCTACCAACCCTTGTGTAACTTTGGGTAACAATAATAGAGCCGCCATTTGCCACGGAATGTCCTAGTTGTTGTTCATATGGTATTTCCAGTTCTCCTGACGTTTAAGCTTAGTGACTTTCATTTATTCACCAAATTTTAATTGGGGGCCTAGTGTAGGCCAGGCAGAGCACCAGGTTCTGGTAGTTATTACTTTTTTCATTTTACACACACCAGAACTGGCTTAAGTAGGTTACATAGCTTCCCTAAGATCATAAGCTTATAAAGTGGCAAGTTACTTCAGCTTCATGTGCCCCAGTTCCTTTTTTTTATAAAAAGAAAAAATAATGCCAACTGTAGCTAGCGCATATTTAGATTAAAATTCCTGTTTTGTTGGGTGATGGAGATAATTCTAAAGTCTGGCTTTCGTGGGCACTCAGTAAGTGCTTGGTAACAACAACGGAAACAATGGCGATCTAGTGCGAAGGCCGGTTTCAGTGCACTTCCATAGGCAACTTTAGTTTACGAGTCTTCTAAATGACCAGGGTCAGGGATGAGCATGGCTCTGACAGTCTTTCTTAGCTGACTGAGTGTAGTGGTTACTAATGCTTGCCTAGGAATCCCCTTAAGGATATAGTAAAGGTCCGTGCAGATCTAACTATTGAAAATAAGTGATTGGTTTTTCCTATTTGGGGCACGGCTCTCCTCAAAGTTGCTTTGCTTGCATTCTCTTATTTGTACAGTTAAAAGGATTTAGAAAACCAGATAATCTAAAGCCAAGTCAAAGATTATCCATGGAAAAAGGCAAAACTGTGAAATTGCAACATATAGTAAAATTTAGTAAATATTGAAATAACAGTCAAAGGACCAGGCCAAGTCTTCTTGTTCGAATGCTGTGGGTAGCGAGTCTTAGGTTTATCTGCTAAGTGGGGAGTAGAGATGTGGAAGATTTCAGGTAAAGGTTCTGAAAGCTGAGGCTAGCTGAGAGCCCATTAACAGTGCTAGAAGCTGGATCCTTCCAGGCAGGCACCAACAACACTGAACCACTTCAGAGAAAAGCATACTCATTAGCTGAGGTAAGTCAGCCCTCTGCCTGCAGTGCACCTGGTCAGGCTAAATGGAACACACAGGCCTCGGCATTCTCTGAATTTTCCATCTGCAGAGATGCTCAGATGCTTTAAACCTACCTTTTGTGGGTGAAATGAGAAACTTTGTTCATTGTCAAAGGAATTTCAGGCATCTATGATGAGGTTCATGACTGTGGACAATTTATTCAGTTTCTCTGAGACTGTTTTCAAAACTGCAAAACTGGGACGATGAAAACCTACATGAGAAACTGATCACGACAAAACAGGAACAGAGGGTCTTGCCTGGTACCTTCCCATCAGGGGTCCGTATGTTCTTTCTACAGTCAAGGCTGTTTTCAATTAGCCCCATGTGCTAACTTTTGATCTGGTAGAGCAGTGCCTCTAGTTGTTGATTAGCTGGTCTCAAATTTCCTTGTTCCTACAGCAAATAGCCTATTTCTGATATTAGTAGTCTACGGTCAGCACTGGGAAATTGGTATGGTATGAACTGGGCACACCAGAAGGTCCTGAGCTCTGGGTAGGCCGTTTTCTGCAGTTGAGGAGGATCTGAAGGAACTGATAGCTGGACTTTTCTTTCTTGTTGGGCAATAGGAAGCCCCTGGAATTTCTACCACACATTCTTTAATGAAGAAAGCCATCATTCCTATTGCAGCCGCTTCCTCACAAAACTGCTTATAATCTACAGACATCAGCCTGTGGAGGCTGGGATAAAAATTTAATCCCACAACTAAATAATAGGAAACTGCTAAAATATTTACAGTAAAATCTGCCAAGTTCCTAGGACAAATCTCCTCATAAAACACATTTACCCAAGAGCACATCATGCTCTGGGGAAATAAAATACACATTGCTGCTCTGGTATTGTCTTTCTAAACTCTTTGTATTAAGAAATACAAATAAACAATAATAAATGACAGTGTCCTTTCTGTCTTTCCTCCTGCTGCTTAAAGGAAAGGAAAACCAATATTTATTGAGTACCCACAATGTAGTGAAAAGGTGATTGGATTTGGGGTTAGGAGACTCTATTTTAGTTCTGGCTCAGTCATCGCATGACCTTGGGCTAGTCACTCAAATCCAAACCTTAATTATCTTGTCTGTGGAATGACAACATTGGGCTAGATCCCTCCCAGTTCTGGTAAGTTTATTATCACTTTTAAGTTATAAGAAAGCTTCTTCCCAAAGTGTTGGATCCTTAGTCATTTTATGACATCTTTATGATAAAGCATTTGATCTCATGCTATGTGTCAGGCAATGCTTGTTACTATGATGTATGTCATTGGTGTCAACATTGGCTGACGTATGCCTCTTCTCATCCCCAGCCAAGATAAAACATATTAATGAAGTCTTCAAAATGCTATGTTTGATTTTATGTTGAATCAATGTGTGACCTATAAAGTAGTAGGCATAATCTGTCATAAAATTTTGTATTTTGTTTTCCCAGTAAGAACAACTTGTAGTGGTGATACTCTGGGGTAGAATGTTTGTTTATCCCCCTTCTTTGTAAATTACCACCCCTAAGTATGGAAAATGAATCCTACAAAATACTTAAGAATTTTATGACAGTAATTTAATAAAGAGTACTCATTTTACAATGTTGGCTCCATAGGTTGTGGTAGCACTGAGTAATTATAATAATGACTATCTTGCTCACAATTAGTTTATTCAGGAGTATTAAAACATAGGTACTTACTTATTTGTATTTTTTATTTCCCCCAAGCCCAACTTTTAACAAGAAATTGACAAGGCCTCTGCCTAAGTTTGTATTAAAAGTAAACAGCTTTGGGAGAGGCCCCCCTTTCTCACCACCTACTGTTTAAGCACATCTAACAATTTCATAAAATCATGTGATTTCTTCATTTGTATGTCAAGGTACTCCATGGGCAAGGACAGAAATTATATTTTCACCCCATTGCTGGTCTTTGGGTGGCATGAAATGTATGAGTTCTTTTGGCACTCATTACTGAAATAAAGGATTCAGTTGGCAAGCCTGTTTAAAATGTAAAGCTCACACCTCTTCTGAAAAGAAGAGGTTATTTTAAATTGAAATGAGCATTTCTGTTTCCATTGTTTTAGATGTCTTAAATGGTGCACTGAACTGAAAAGAGGATGTGAAGCAGACATTTGGTTATACCAGGGGAAGCCAAACTTTGCTGAGCCCTGCGTACACACTCAAAGCCTCCATTTAATTGGCATGCAGTGGAGTGAGGCGAGACAGCCCTCCCAGTACATCAGCCATCGTCCAACTTGGGGTTAGAAGACTGCAGGGTTCAGTGTCTTCTGCTGGTCTTTCCACTGAGACTGGAAGTGCCAGTAACCACTTATTTGTTCATTCGCTCATCAAGTGGTGATTGTGCACCTACTATGTGTCTGGCATCGTCCCAGGAACTAGAGCTCCAGTAGTAAACTATCACACAAAAATTCCTGCCTTTGTGAAACTTATATTCTACAGGGGGCATAAAACAGAACATAAGCAAACAAGTAACATTAACATTTATTAATATAAATGATAATAAGTGCTATGGGGAAAGATAAAGAAGGGTAGGGGAATAAGGAATGTTGAGGTAGGAGTTGGTATGCAATTCTTTTTTTCTCTATCATCTATCTGTCTATCTATTTTAGGCAGAGGGGAAGGGAGAGAGAAAGAGAAGGAGAGAAACATCAGTGTATGGTTGCCTCTTGTGCACCCCCCACTGGTGACCTGGCCTGCAACCTAGGCATGTGCCCTGACTGGGAACCAAACTGGCAACCTTTGATTTGCAGGCCCATGCTCAATCCACTGAGCCACACCAGCCAGGGCTGGTATGCAATTTTAAATAGCATGGTCAGGAAAGACTTCACAGAGGAGGTGGCTTTTGAGGCATAGGCTTTAAAGATACTCAGGAGTTTGTGATAGAGAATCTGGGGGAAGAATGTCCAGGCAGAGGGAATAAGCAGTACAGAAGTCAAGAGGTACATTAATGGGACCAGTGCAGCTAGACTGGAGTGACTCATAGGGAGGAATTGCAAAGATCTGAGATGTGGTCAGAGAGGCAGGGAGGAGGCATGATGGAGTTGCACTTTGTCGGCTTTTCTAAGGCATGGAGTTTTTATTCTGAGTATGTTGGGGAGCCATGGCAGGATTTAGAGGAAGAGTGATGTTGTTATCTAACCTATGCTCTCAAAGGATCACTTTGGTTGCTCTGTTGAGAATAGAATGTACAGGGGCAAGACTGGGAGCAAGGAGACTGGTGAGCAGGTCATTGTATCAGGGTGATTGCAATAGAGGTGGTGAGAAAGGGTTTGCATTGTTTTGTCCAGATTAGTATGTGTTCCAAGGAAGAGGCCCTGGCCTCTGACTGTATTCCTAGCACTGTGAGTAACCATGCCATTAGCTGTGGGGAAATGGAATATAATAGAGAGAATGTGGGTTTTGGAATTAGAGAAATCTGAGTTAGAATCCAATTTCCATCACCTACCAGCAGTTTGATCTTTCCTAGCCACTGTTTTTGTTCATTTTTGAATAGAAATGCAATAGTCTGAATGTTTGTGATCTCCCCACATTTATATGTTGACACCTAACCTCCAAGGTAGTATCAGGAGATGGGACATTTTGGAGCTAATTAGGTCATGAGGGTGCAGCCCTCATGGGTGGGATTAGTGCCCTTACACAAGAGTGTCCTCCAAAGAGATCCCTTGCCCTCTTCTACCTTGTGATGGTGTAGCCAGAAGATGACAGCTCTGAGCCCGGAAGAAAGTTCTTGCCAGAACATGTCTGTGCCTGATTTCTTGCCTTGACATGACTTGACTTGAATATCTCACACTTCTGTGCTTTGATCTTAGATTCCCCAGCTTCCAGAGCTATGAGAAATAAATTTCTGTTGTTTATAAAGTACCCAGTCAGTGGTATTTTGTAATAGCAGCCAGAATGGACTCAGGGAATAATAACTAACTTCCAGGGTTTTTTAAATGAAGATTTAATGTAACATGGTGAAAACAACTCATAGAGGGTTTAGCATATCTAAATGCTTCATAAGTATTAGTTATCTTCAATTTATCATTAGCTTAAAGATGGTCATTTACAATGTAAGTTCATTAGATCATGGCTTCTTTGTCCACAAACTATGAATTTGTTCCTCTGATTCTTTGGGCAGAATCTGTGCAGGCATTTCCCAGTACATCTGTCCTGGAGGAAGCAGGGTGAGAAATAGGAACTTGTCAAATAGCTGCAACTTGTATTGAAGACAAATTGTTAATACATTGCTTTTTTTCCCTTTAAGTTTCAGTCCCATGTTTCAGGTGAGGGCCCTCTCCAAAGCAGAGGCTTCTACTGAGGGATGAAGGCAATTTCCAAGGATAGACTTAGGGGCTCAATGAATTCCCTCAAATTTTATGAAAATTTTATGCTTTAGCATATTTTTTCTGGAAATAAGAAATGGAAGATTATAAGATTCTCAGAGGTTCATGAACCTTAAAACATTATCAATCCCTGTTCTATGTAGTTTTACTGTGTTGTAAACGTCCCCCACCCCCCTCCCCCCTCATCATAAGAGAAATTGTTGTCTACTCTTGCTAATTCTCTTAACAAATATTTCACCACAAAACACTTTGTGGTTAGAAGATGTTATCCTGGCTTCTTGTATTTCTCAGTCTGTCAATATCTTCTGTCTTCAACTCCCCATCCAATGCTAATTATAAACCTCTGCATACATACTGTTTACAGAAAAGGCTTAGGATGCCTTTATACTTTATAATACTTAGTGTTGTGAATTACAAGGATAGCTCATTTTTTTCTGTGCACCGTTACCCCAAGCCCTGGGAAGGGGATTCATATTCTGAAAAGATTTGTCCTCTGCTATTTGTATTTGTTGAATATTGGAATGAAACAGTTTTAAAGAGGGAAAAAGCAGGGTTTTTTTTTTTTTTTGAAAATTATCAGGGTTGAGGGAAGAATCACAAAGGAGACAAAAACTGCCACATTTTGTCTGACCCTGGATTTGTATCTAACCCATCTGTATCCATATTTATATTAAGTGATTCATAATAATCGTGGATTACTGTATTAAATAAAATAGGCTTTAAGATTTGTAGAGCTTCTAAATTGATGAAAAGGAATATATTTTTTCTAATAGAAATCTCTGTAATTTAAAAACAAAAACCTGTCCACTTGGTAACTAGGAATTATATTCCAAATACTGGTGTTTGCAAGCCAATGAATTTGCAAAGTTGAAAAAGTGCATGCGGAGTAAGTGTCTAGGCAATGATGAGTTAAATGTAGTGTCATCAGCATTCATCAATGCGCCCCTGGCATGAAAAAGGGCATTATTCTCCTGAGACACATGGAAAGCAGAGCAAAGTCAGTCAGGGTGAAGAAGCCATGGATTCCTTCTGTCCCTATATGATTTCTTCTGAGATTTACAGACTAAGTAAAATCCTTATTCTTTAACTGATGACTTAGCAGTCAAGGGATAAGCTTTTCTAATAGCATTTTACTTGTCTTTTCACTTTATTGTAGAATTCAGGCTTTGTTACTAACTTAAATGAGCCGATGATATCCATAAGTGGAATAATTCAGAGGTGGTCAGTCAGCCTCTGAACTTCCTTACTTAAAAATAAAAGCTTATTTTATTGTTTAATTTGGTTGATTTACAATAATGTATAAAATCTATTTTTACCTGTGTTTTCTGATGTTTATTTTTATTTTCAAATAACCTTTCATTTTGTATCTGTAATGAATGTTTCAAATCTTACCTTGTAGTAGTAAAACTCCTCTGGCTCTATAATCCTATGCTGAATAGATTTTTACTTTTGTTGAGTAGTTGAGTTTCCAAAACATAAATTGATTGATAATCTTGTAACATCTGTCACTGGGGCACTAAGCAATACCTTGAACTACCCAGTTCTTCAGAAGTGGAATTTTGCTTGATTTCGAGCTACACAAGTTGGATTTTACTAGGAACATGGCTTCACTTGGGTCATTCGGAAAACAACAGACTCTTTTTTTTGTAGTAGACTCTTACTCACAACCTCAGGTATCATACCAGCTCTACTGGAGTAGAAAAGGGTAAATAGGCTTTGCTGAGTGACTACTATGTGCATTCAACTGTGGCCAAGATATAGTTCTTCCCTCCATAGAGCTCATAATTTACTAGGGAAAGGAGATAAATTATCATCATGGTATATGTGATTACTACTATGCCATGGCATTATTGCATTGGACAATAGGAGTTCTTAGCTTAGTATTTGGGGCCAGAAAAGGCCTCCCAGATGAGAATGATGTTAAGATAAGACCTGAGAGAACAGTAGAAATCAGACAGGAAGAGAAAGAGCATTTCAACCAGGGACTTATTTTTGTGAAGAGTATCTGGAAAGAGCGTGAGATGTTTGAGGTTTTGCAAAGAGGCTGGTGTGGCTAAAACATAATAACCTAGGGGCAGTGTACTGCAAAGATGGAGAGGTGAGCAGGTAGGACTCTTTCCACGATTTTACAGGTAAGGAATCTGAGAGGCTATTTGCCCAGGGTAACCCCAGGCAGTAAATGGCAAAGCTGCGAAGGCAGTGCAAGCCTACAGACTCCATGTTCGTTGTCCTGGCCCATGTTGATTTATTCATTCAACTAATTAATGTGTATTGGCAGCCAGGAACATGCTGTGCTCCAGGGACACAATAATATTGTATTAGATAGTCAAGATCCTTGCCTTCCTGGGGCTGTCTTGCTTTTTCCCTGAGTCATGTTGCATCCTTAGAGGGCAAGGGAAAAATGAGAGCTTCCATTTGTAAGTAGTAGGAAAACAAAAATCAATATGGCTTACATATTAAAGGAGAATTATTTACTTATGTAATTGAAATAAGGCTTCAGGATGACTGAGTAAATCTCCATCTCTATTTTCCTTCCCTTTTCTTCAATCAGTTTTGTCCAGTTCCAGATTTTGTATCCACATACTACACTGTCCAAAAGGAGAAAGGGTTCCAGGATTTCCTTCATAAGTCCTGAGCTTTGTGTTGATTGGGTTGACCTTGATAGAACCAGGATAATATTCATGTTGATTGGCTTCCATATTTATCCTTGAACTAAGTGTGCAGTAAGCGTATTCTTAATGGGGAGTATTGACCCTTGGGTGTGTGTGTGCATGGAAAATGAAGGAAAGGTGTGCAGAGAAACTTATGAAGAGTGTAGTGTTGTCAAAATGAAAGAAGAGGGAGCAAAACTGACATTTAGTGGACAAGGGCCAGGGATATAAGAGGCTTTTAATGCATGGAATAGGCCCGTAGCACAAAGAATTGGCCCACATTCCACCTACCTTTTGGATGTACTTCTGCACAAGATATACGTGTGAAATTTTATGTGATCATCTGAACCTAGAACTTAGCTATTTCACATTTGAACACAGTGGGCACATTTAAGCACAATTTTAATACATACTGAATTTTCAATAAATGTGATTATTGCGTGTATTGTGTGAATATTGGACATTATGCAGAATTTTCCCAGGATTTGTTCACTAATTTGAAAAAAAATCACGTAACGGGATGATGCTTGGGTATATGAGTTGTGCATGTAATGCACTTTATTACTTGCATCCGTAGGTGTCTCATTCATGGTGATTCCATGTAGAGGTAGAGGCATTTGACTACATTATTGTGCCTGAGTATTTACCTATTGAAATACATTTGTTTTAGAAATTACTTTTATTTCTGCTTTATGTTTTATATTGATCATTATATTGTTTTTTGAAATTATATATGGCAATAATTATATTTACTTATAAATGTAGTAGAGGAAGAAACATTATAAGATATTTATTGCATAAGGGGGCTGTTGGGTCTGACTGGGTTGAAATTGCTGTGTGGACCCCTCAGCGCCCATCCCCAGACTTGCAGGTGGGGTCAGTACCTGCACAGTGTGGTTCATGTACACCAGGGAAAAGGTGCAATGGAGATGGGGGAGTTTCCACAATATACTGGATACTCATTTCATTCTTAAGCATCAGCTTTTCTCAAGACAGAAGTGAT
Source organism: Trachops cirrhosus (assembly GCA_028533065.1). NCBI lineage: Eukaryota > Metazoa > Chordata > Mammalia > Chiroptera > Phyllostomidae > Trachops > Trachops cirrhosus. The sequence continues at coordinate 52,647,927 of CM052539.1, read as the reverse complement.
TAAAATGTAATATGTTTAATGTTAAATGTACTCTGAGGGGAAGTCCAGATTAAAGTAACTTCCTGTCAATACACGCTCACATCATTTATTTTAAAAAGCAAGTTAACCTGAGATGAAATGCGATAGAAATTTTATTTCATGTTGCAGATTTTATCAATGTGAACTTCAGATTCTCTTTTCACTTAATTCATTTTTGTGTGGTCATCTCTCATTTGTTCACTGCTTTAACACACCCCTCCCCATCTTCATATTGTGAACTAAACACACACTTCCAGCATCTAGAAGGGTTCTTACATGTAAAACCTGACCTGTCCATGAAGATGTGAATAGGAATGGCTGAAATACTAATTCCCAGTAAAAGAACCATCACAGAAACAATGAAAGGACAAAATGGAAGGTAGCAAATGCAAAAATGGGAAATAGTGGTTTGGTTAATTTAGCTGGCTAAATTGTTGACATTGTAATTCACATTGGAGTTATATGAACATATCTGGTTCATTTAAAGCAGAGTTTAAAAAAGAACACTGGAAAAATGGCCATTTTAAATAATGCGACTAGATGGTTTCCTACTGCTTTGAGATTCACACCCTGAAAACCCTTTATCTGTTTCCTTGAATTAAATGAAAAACCCAAAGGTGTTCCTACAGCTTTGGTCATCATTTATCTGGTTCAGCGCGCATGTACCACTGGGGTGCTCCAGGAGCCCTAATGAGAGTCATTGCATTTTAGGGGGATTTATGGGCGGCTACTAGGTGACAGTCCCAAAGTCCTTTACTTCCAGGACTTACCTTTCAGTTTCTATTACATAACCGACTGACATACCAAACCTCCTTTGAACAGGCAGGGAGCTACCTATCTATTGCTGTCAGATCAGCTGAAGTGCATGTAGAAAGTGCAAATGTTACTACCTTTTGCTTTCTGCTCATGTGTGGATGCCACCCAGAGTCCATACAGTTTAAGGGGTGACAGGCGATCTCTTTATGTTGCAACTACTTACCAGAGAGCTGCTCTGACATTTTGCTTTTGTCCCCTAAATTTCCAGCTCCTCTAGTGAACTGCATTACACGCTTTTTCACTACTTCCTATGTGATATTTTTTCCACAAAGCCAATGAGCTATACAGTGTTGTCCCTTTTCATTAGTGAGGTTTTCCATTTTTAACATGTTATTTTTTATCAGCTGGCTTTTTTTTTTTACCATCAGCATTTGTAATCAGCTAATGTTTTGTTCATCAGTTTGTTAATGGGTATCACTTGTCAGGTTTTCAATTTGCTAACTGCTGACATGGTTTTCCCTTTTTTGTTCAGAAAAGGATTTTTATAGTTTAATAAAATGTTACCAAACATAACATTTTCTCTCCACTCTCTTTTCCCTTTCTTGACCCTAGCTTACCAATAGGTACATCTCTCTCAAAGAAAACAAGTATTTGAAACTCTGAATAACTAAAGCATATCAAATACGAGTGCAGGGATTTCTAGTTCCTCTTAGTGAAGACCATTATGTAGAGGGTGTCACACATCCATGCGGGGAAGTGCTGTCAACCCCCTAGCATAGTGACTGTCACTTAGTGGCCTCTGAAAATGTCAGCTGAGAGGAAATGAGGGACACATGCAAATAATCACTTTCTAAGTTTAAGTAATAAGAAATGCTAATTTTCACTCATTTTCCTACCACAGTATATCCTAGGGAGTGGGTTAGCCAGTAAAATGTCAAAAAGTGTGTTATTTCATTTGCAATATTAGTTTACATATTCATTTATTCCACATCTCTTTAAATTGTGTGTTTCATTTTTCTCACTTTAATTTTGAACTACATTGTAATGGTTTTATTCTCCTTCATGAGTATGAGCAACAGCAGGAGAAACTCTGAAGGCTTCTTGATAGCAGTTAAAAAGTTATGAATTACCATGTTAACTGAGAGTAAAAGAAAAGCTAAGGAGGGTATTATGTGTCTGGCTAAACCAGGGTTGTGAGTCCCTCAGGACTCCCAGCCACTTGGGACAGTGGAGGCAATTTACCATAAGAACTCTCCTTTATCTTCTGATTAAAAATAGCTGCTAAAATAGAAGAAAGTTCATGAATAGTTAATATTTTGGATTTATGTTTATCATTTCTTATGACATGGAAATGGGATTTATGGGTCCATTTAACATGTTGGTTAGTAGATTTTTACTGAAGCATAACACAGAGACTTGTAGTTTATCCAGAATGATTAGAAACGGGAATATTATAGTATTCTGGATCTTCAAGAGTTGCCATACATTACACCCTTTATAGCAGTGGTTCTCAGTTGGGGCAATTTTGCCCCCTAGGGGACATTTGACAATGCCTGGAAACATTTCTGATTGTCCAGCAGATGAAGGAAGTAGTACTACTAGCACTTAGGGAGTAAAAGTCCAGGGATAGTGCTAAGCATCCTACAATGCCCAGGGCAGTCCTCACAACAAAGAATTATCTGGTCCAATATGTCTGCCATTCTGTGTTTGAGAAATTCTGCAGGTTAGTGCTTTCTATCAACTTAGAATTCAACAAAATTCAGTTAAATTTAAGGATGACAGCAAGCATTTTTGGTGATTTAGATGATAATTTAGCATCTTAGAAAGATTTGATGTCTTTATCAACATTAAGTACCACTGTGTCGGTTGACTGTGGAAGTGTAGACTCCTGGTTGTAGGTAAAGATGTTATGCTGTGGTACCATTATCTGCAGGGGCTCCATTAATTCTTGTGTCATAACAGTCATTTGAGTTAGAATTGCTACTGTTTTTTATAGAGAGGATTATATACTTTTTATATTACAACAGAATTGAAATATAATTTGATCTTTGTTCCTGAGCTTTAAATATATTTTAAAAGTAATAAATGACATTGTCTTGGAAGAATACTTCAATCAGCATAGCTGTTGTCACAATACCCAATGCATTCTTTTTAAGCCCACTGGGGGAACATACGAAAGAAGAAAAATTTTCCTTCTATTATTTGGGTAAAATTTATTTGTGTGCACAATCCAAGAAAAACACCCCCTTCTGGGTAGAAAAACAAAGGACTCTGTTTATTTGTTAGTTACTAAATTAAATATTTATTGAGGACTGTCTCATTCTGGGGCTAGTGCAGTAAATAAAGTAGAAGTTTTTATGATGTTGTTTACTGAATTATTTGGAAAATAAAAGTTGAAAGCATGAGACTAAATTTAATTTTATATGTTTGTGGTAACTTCTTGCACACACAAATTCAGGTACAATGTATGGTATTTACAACTATAGAGACTTAAATAATAGAAGCCTCCTATTGTGTGACCAGAATGTTATCCTTCGAACCAGTCTTTGAGTTATGATGTGATTAAGTAGCTTATCATCAGTAAGTGGGTTTATTCAATCAATGATTCCTTTTTCACTAAGCACACATTAAATACCCAGTATGTGCGATGCTGTTCTAGGAAGAAAGGACATACACATGAATCAGAAATAGTCCCTGCCCTTCTGTGCAACTGCAGGAGGAAGAGGCGGGGATGGGGAATGGAGAGGTAGAGGGGGGACTATTGAGCGTGTTGAGTGGGGTGGGAGCAGTGAGGAGATGAGTCATGGGAATAGTAATGTTCTGTAAGCAATAACAGAGGATAAACAAAGCAGGAAAGGCCTAAAATCTGTCACTTACACCTGTGCTGACCTTCTGTTCCTCACCTGGATTTATTTGTTTTTAACCCTTTCTTGTAGACACTTCTATCTCTCACTTATGTTGAATGACTAGCCTTGGGAAGGGCAGGGTAAACAAAGCTTAATTTGTGTTTGTTTTGCAACCTCTGAGTTTCCAAGGAAATGAATTATCTGTGGACAAACTCAGTGCATTGATTTAGTCACACTTAACAATAACAGGGATGTGGCTTCCAGGGCCATTTCTCTGAATAGATTAACATTGAATAGGCAATAAAAATTATTGAGCCTGCATATTTTGCAGTTTCTATTTCAAAGCATAATCCTAATTCAACTTTTAAATACTTTTTGTCTTGTCCTGGAAGAGAATGATAAAATGGGCCTGCACAAACTGCTGTGATAGAAGAAATAAGAATGTAACTCAGGCACCTTAATCTCAACATGTCCAAACAGAATGCATTATTTTCCATCATATTCTTGCTTCTTCCTCCCTACTCATTTTTCTTGCCTTGATTGTGCCTCCGGTGCATTTCTTTCTTACCAGTCTTGATATCTTCTAATATGTTCTCCACATTGCTGTCAGAGTGACCTACATAAACCACACATATGAAGAGAGTAATAATAATATTAGCAGGTATCATTTAACTGAGTATTTGCCATGTACTTGACCTTCTTTTAAGTTATCAGTGTATAGTAAATCTTTCAATTGTCATGATAGTATTATATCAGAAAAGAAATCTATTGTACAGACAAGAAAACTAAGGCAGCCGAGGCAGCTTTCTCTAGGTGACACGTGTGTGGTGGAGCCAGCACGTGACCCCAGGATTCTGACTTGGGAGCAGTGGGTCGTAACTGCCATGCTCTGCTCTCCTAGTGAGGATGTTTATTGTCTCCTCTGAGCCTACCGCAAAATGCAAAGTGCCTTATCTCTTATTTAGTGACTAACTTGCTTATAAACAACAAAGCCTATTGCTAAGTGAAAAGCTAAAAGTAAAAAATCCTATTAATTTTAATAAGGAAAATTATAATGAGTTCCATCCCAACATAAGATATATAAACACTCTTCACAGGTAGAAAAGATAGCAATTGAACAACAAAAACAAGTTTATATAAATAAACAACAATTTGAAAGTAAAGAAATCCAATTCCTTCACAAAATGAAGGTTTATTATACTCAGCAAAGGAGGAAGAAAGACTTGAGAGTGGGTAGTGGATGGTAACGGTAGAGTGAAATGGAATCTTCTTTGGAAGGTCCAGTCTTCTTTCTGTCCCATTTTCCTCACCATGCTTCAATGTTTTTGGCATTGTGATTATCTTGTACTCAAGATAATCATATAAGTGATAGCACAGAGAAACACCTTTAGGGTGAAAGAAAGGCTAAACTTAAGACCACACCTAATACATGAACCCATGATGACACTAGTGCAGGCTTGCACACAGCAGACCCATGCTTTCTCTTCATCTCTCTCAAAAAATATTGGGGTTCATCCAAATGTGGTTCTTAATTCAGATGTACTCCACAAGAGACTTGCCGACTAAAAACTGATTAGTCAAGGAAGTTGGTGAGTGGGCTCCCTAAAACAGTCTATACATCTATACATCATGTCGCATAGTGTATTTATTTGGTGGATTTTTGAACGCAAATGTTGCTTTATTAAAAAGAAAGTTTCATTCAAAAAATGGCATAACTTTCAAGAGCCACAATGGTGAAAAATCATTAGACAAACAGTCATGACATAAATTTATATGTGGCACACAAAGTCCCCCAAGGCTCTGCCCTCGCATACTTCCCCAACCTCATCATTCTCCACTTCCTGTTTCCGGCCTACTCATTGGCATTATTTATACTTGTGCATTCATATGCTGCTGTTTCATGCCTTGGTTCCTTCTGCATGAAATATCCACTTTCCCCTTCTGTACATACACAGTGGGTTTGGGGCACAATGAAAGAATTCCAAACATTGGAAACCTCAGTCTTTTAAAAGGGCTGCTAACAAAGCTGCCCAGACTTTGCCCCGCAGAGACATATTATCTTCATTATTCTGGTCAGAAAACAAATTTGCCCTGTGCGCTATAGAGAGAGAGACTATCTTCCCAAGCTGTTTGGTATACAAGCATTCCTGAACATTTGGTTGGAAACAAAGGGTCTGCGAAGGCCTTTGCTCAGAAAGTGAAGGAACAGGAGCGATTTGTGGGAATTGTCCCCCAATGGTCATTGTCCTTGGCACATGGTATTAAGATTTTCCATTTAAGTGCCTGTTTGGTGAGCTCACTTACAGCAGAAGTTAAATGAATAAATAAATGCCTTTAAAATTCTGGAGCACATGGGGCTATACCAAAAGTTATTTTATATAAAACAATCCATTAAACTATACTAAGGACAACTGAATACTAAATACTAGGTAGCTCATAAACAACCAGCTCATTTTTCCACACTGATCCAGACTCTAATACATATGAAAATTTTCTGATATAATGCTAATATCAAATTTAACATTTATTTTGTGCCAAGCACTGTGTTAAACTCTTTAAAAGTAATGCTTCAGTATATTTCCATAACAAATCCTATGAAATAGTACTGTTATCCGGTATTGGAAACAAAGACTCAGAAAACTGAAATAATTGTTCAAAGTCACACAGGTGCTCAGTGGTAGAGATGGGATTTGAACCCAGGTGGTTTGACTCTGGCAGTTGTGTTTTGTAACCACTTGTTATATAGCCCCTCACAGGAAAGGAAAGAAAAAAATCTGCATGAGTGTAGAGGAAACAGAGTCAGTCAGGTTCCCTCACCGGCCCAATAAGCAGCATTCCTATAACCTCGAGGAGGCCCACCTGCGCAGAATCATGCTGTTATACAACACTTGGCACCCTGTGGTGTTGTGTGTGTTTAGTATATAAGGGAGTTGGGACTCCCTGCTGGCACAACATGTGGCTTGCAGCGTGGGTAGATTGCCTGGCCCTAGGATAAAGGCATGTCAGACATCCCGAATCTGGAACCTGTCCGGCCTTGGAAGGCTGCAAGACAATGAGTTATCTTAGGTTCTCTCAACAGATGCTCTGTCTCTAAAACCGAATTTGGATAGACAGCAAAATGTGCCCTATTACCTAACAGGTTCCAGTAGGCATTTGAGGAACTTAACTGAGCCATATTTATTTAGTGAAGATGTCTCTGTCTTGCCAAGGAGATTCTGTGAGAAAGGTAGGTGAGACGAGGTTAATGTTTTTGCCTGTGAGTGTGGGGAATGAAGGGCCCATGAAGACATTATTGCTGACCTCTAGCCGAGCCAGGGCTGGAGCAGGCCAGCCTCATGCGTGTGTGACCTCCGCCGTCACTTGGGCCCTGTGTTTAGAGGGGCTATGCTTAGAAGGGTTTATATAGTTGGTTTCCTGCTCTGCTGTCACTGTCCTGAAATTTTTCATGCTGTTTGAATAATGTGCTTCTCAGATTTTGTAACTAGTCATGGGCTGAAGTCCTGGTTAATCCTTTATGGCAGCTGATTACCTGACAATGGAGAAGGAAGATGAACTGGCAACATCAGAAGCGCTACCGGCAAAGGTCTTTAGTTAAGCTGGGGTTCTGCCTGTATTCATACTGGGCTCGGGTCTTGAATTTCTAGGCTGCAGAATATCCAATTTCTGGATTATTTTGTGATTCTATAAAGTCATCATGGGACTGATTTAAGATTGTTGTTGCAGAATACTAGTCTATCGTAAAGGAAAACAAAATATATTACAGACAGTGTTTTCTAGATTCTTAAAAATACTAGCTCTATTTTCATTCTTTATCCTGGTCTAATGGTTTATTTTAGGTCAATTTAACCATTTTCTTCTATAATAAGCAACAAATCAGTTAAATAAGAAACAATATTTCCTTTTAATAGGAAACACTACGTTTTTGTTTTGATATGTATATTATGTTTCTATTATCCTCAGTAAATGAGAATGCATTTTGTGATTTTGGGGGGGTGTGGGTGCAAGTATTCTATGGCATCAGGTTTGCTGGTGTATAGTTCTGGTAACAGTGATGTTATCAACAGCCTTGTTTTTTAATACTTTACTGATATGACCTAGCTGCTGCTGTTTTTTCTTTATTCCCCCAGAAACCTCACTTAGAGACTTTCTATGGCCTTTCATCATATTCACCTGCATTTGCTTCTGAGAAACATATACGTAATTCAGATCTTATTTATGTGAGTATTTTCCTTTGCATAGTTTCAACGTCCTTTCTGCAGTTTTTGAGATCTGCTGAGTTCTACCATTCTACCACCAATAAAAAAAAGCAGGAGAGAAAACACCGATTTGTGTAGCAGTTTCTGAAAAACTACTTGTCTTGATATATTGTTACTATATTTTATTGGATAGCGAGTTTAATTTTAGCTGAAACAGAAATTCTGGGGGAATGAGTTCTATAACCTCCCGTTCTACAGAGTTGAATGTTTTACTGCTACAGGCCCAGCAGAGGGAGCTCAAGTTAATGAAGGAAACCAGAGCTGTTTTGATAGCTCAGAACCAGTAATTCATAGTCAAAAGGTGATTGGGAGTGGGGGCTGGGTTGGGGTAGGGGGAAGTCAGGATATGTGGGGGTGTGTGTGTATGTAACTGTGTTAGGAAGTAGAACGAAGAAGTAAAATAGCAGGTGAAAGACATGTACGTTTTAAGGTGTACTTAAAATGTGGGAGATATATTACATCTTCTGAAGGAAAATGACAGAAATGATGGAAAGAAGCATTTGATTTTCAGTCCTGAGAAGCACTTCAAGGCTAAATGTATAAATGACTTTTTTTTCTTACTTTTCCAGTTAGCCAATTCTCCCTTTAAAATTTTTTAGATTGAATCCTGATACATTTCCATTTCTTGTGATTTTTATATTTAGAGTAATTTCCCAGTAAAAGCTTTTTAAATTTCCTTCTTGAGTCTGTTAGCTTACTCGCCTGCTTGTTGCGTGTGCACCCTTGTCTAAGCACAGAAATCATGGAGGCTGTTTAAGTTTAGGTGCATATTTATTCAATAGATTAATCAATTAGTTGGCCAACTACCCAAACAATATTTATTGAGCTTCTGGTACTATATGAAGTGCAGGGTGTCTGTGTGTGTGTATGGAGGAGGGTGTGTGCAGCCAGGAGGGAGAATCAAAACTGCTCTCCATTCTCAATGAACTTACATATAGCTGAATAAAGAAATACGTTTGGTAAAAACAAAACATTATGCAACCAAATGCTAAGCAGTAGTTCAAAGTGACCTCAAAATAAACTGAACATAGAATAGGTGTTCCTAGAAGAGAGATGCATGCAGAACCTTGAGGTAGCCAGAAGACCCCAGAAAGACTTCAAGGAGGACATGGCTGAGCCTGAAAGACTCCAAGGAGGACAAAGGATGAGGGGTTCGTGAATGGTTAGAGGAGAAGGGAGGAAAAGACAGGGCTTTCCTTGGTGGAGAAGCAATGTGAGAAAGACTGTGCACAAGGAAGTATGGTTTAGGATGGAGATACGGGTCACTGTGAGGCAATATGCATTCTGTGTTCTGCATACCCCTGAGGACTGCCATTCACTTCAAGTCTCTGTCGGTGGTGCTCCTGGAGGTACCCAGTGCCTTGGAGTGAGTGCTGGAGTGCCTGTTACTACATTGAACAGTGGTTCCTCATCCTTTGTATATTGAACCATCAATCACTGTACTGAGAGGAATCTGTGAAGAGGCAGTACAGCACAGTGGGTACAGAATGGACTACAGAATCAGGCAGTCTGAATTTGAATCCTGGCCACATCAGAAAATAGATGGGTGACCCAGGATACATTTCTTAACCTCTTTATGCCTTATTTCCCTCATCTATAAAATGGCAAGATAATAATAGTGCCTACTGTGTGGAGTTGTCATAGTTTTAAATGAGGCAGAATGTCATCTGCTTAAAACAGTGCCTAAAGCCTAGTGAGCCCTGAGTTAAGGTGTCTGTTATTATCAAAGAGCTAATGTGTCACTCAAACAGAAAGGAAAGCAAATATCCTATTTTTAAGTGTAGAAATTTGAAAATTCTGGGTCTCATCTAGACTACTTTGTCTTTTGCTTGTTGAGAATGAAGCAAATTATATGTTGAAGATTGTGCTGGTTTTGCAGGCCAATTTATGGAAGCAAATCAGGTAGCATGGCCTCCTTTGTTTCTGTGAAAAACAAAGGTGACACCCTTCTGAGTAAGAGTGATGCTCCCCTGGGAATTTGGTGCCCTCCCTGTGCTTGCAGTGTGTCCACATTTTCTAGCTGTTTCTAACCATGGACAAAAATCAAAGCTCCATGAGGTCACGGCTGTACCTCTGGTGCCTGACATTGACTTTTTTTTTTTTTTAAATGAATGGGTCATTGATTGAATGGAGACATGATTTTAAAAATGGCCCCTGTCTGCTCCTATACGTTTGTTGGCAGTCCTATTCCTAGCATAGGTGAGGAGGCATGTCTGTAGAATGTCTGAAGGGAAGTCTAATTAAATGTCTTCCCTGCTGGCTTATCATTGCCAGAAAATTAAAGTCTCTTCTATGTCAGATCACTTTACAGTATACAAATACTCTTACACTTCATGACTTTCCTACAGCATTCATGTAAACTTGTTATTATGTCTTCTATTTAATGGATTGAGTAACTAAGCCTTAGTAGGGTTCAATGACTGGTTCAGTCTCATACACAAATTATTTTGGACTTCGGACTTGATCTGAGGTTCCTTGAGTGAAGATTTTCTTTAGGTTCTAATGGCACCATACTTTTTTTCTACCTGAAATGAAAGCCTCATGATATATTTACTCCCCAAAGGATGGGACTTTTCTAAGTTTCTCATATTAATGTACATTATGTGTGAGATTAGGTTAGGATTGTTTTGGAAGATACCCTGAAGCTCACAGAGGATGTGATACTGGCCAGAATCATGAGGTGGGAGAAACAGTGGGCTGAGTTAGAATTTACCTTGAGTAGTTTATAGAAATCATGATGCATCCATTGGACCTGGAAGGCCTGGATGGGATGCTCCACTAAAGGTGCTGAATAAAGGCAGTGTGAGTGTGGAAAACATACAAGATAGGGAAGACTGGAACATAGAGGACCTAGAGCGGGCATTAAGAATCTTCATAATTTTATGTGGAGCTGATCCTGCAGTTGGGTCAGGGGAAACCCAAAGGCAAGTACCTGAGCAGGCTGCAACTGTCGGGCCACGTGCACTCTGGGAGGGGAGAGCGCGGAAGGACCCTGCTCTCCGCGCTTCCTCTTCCCTCTTGGCTTTGGACAACATCAAGTATGTTGGCTACATTCATCATCTCTTTATTATTGAACATTTTTTTCAATTACCATTTATATTCAACATTGTTTTGTATTAGTGTCAGGTGTACAGCATAGCATCATCTTCTATGTCTGTGTTTATGTTACCGTCTCAGGTATCCTTACAAATGGATTTTGCTTAACAAATTTACTGCTGTTGACTGTTTCAATTCTGAATTTCCAACATCATGAAATTACTAAATGGACTCTTCAGAAAGAAATAAAAGATGCCTATGTAATGAGACCATTGAAATGTACAATGCCATATTCTCTTAGGTGTTTAGTAATTATAAACATAATTGAATTCAGTCAACATTTGTGGGTACTTCTATTATATAACTTATCACAGTTAGTCGCATTTTAAATTTATTTATGGCTCCCTGATTGTATTAGGGAGCAAATTTGTGTTCTTTATATTATCTAGTGCAATGCTTTGTTCATAGTGGATGTTTAATAGATGTTTGTTAAATGCATTGGAAGTTAAGCCCTTTTACTTTTATAGAATATAATGGTGGAGAAACAGAAATAAGAGCTCCTCTGAGATAATGGATATTCGGCATTAATTTACTTTTTGGTGTGCCGGTTCTTCATTCGTGAACCAGTTATATATAAGATAGAGGTTAGTTCAATTTTATTTTAGAGCAGAATTCAAAACACTAATATAAAAGTGATTGTAAAACAAATTAAATCATAGTAGGAATATAAAGTGGAAATGGAAGTTGATAATATGAAGCAATGATTGTGCTTGCTTCACTGTCCTTGTTTTCTGTGTGTGGTGTGTGTGTGTGTGAGAGAGAGTTTCGATTAGTCAAACAGAATTTTAAATTGCAGCGGTGAGGGGACTGGAGATGCTTGGTCATCAGAAAAATCATCTTCATGTTTTTCTCCTCTTTATGGTTATTCCTACTGTATAAGATGGAATTAGCAACTTCAATTTCTATTTTGCCAGATTTTCTTTCATTTATAAAAGTATTGTGTAAGTAATTCATATCAGAATTTTGGGATAGTTTATTTTAGAATCATGTAATAGAAATTTTCTATAAGTAGAGATCAGTACTGAATATTGAAGAGTAAATAGCTCATTAAGTGTCAAAAAACATCAAGTTAGATCCTTACCTCACACTATATTAAAAAAAATCAACTACAGATAGATTAAATATTTAAATGTCAAAAGCAAAGCCTTGAATATTTAATAATAAATTTAGATGAATGTATTTTAGACCCAGAAGTAAGAAAGTATTGCTTAAAGAAGATGTAAAACATAATGTCTATGAAAGATAAGAAATAAATTTCACTATATTTAAATTAAAAACTTTAGTTTATCAGGAGACCACTTAAAGAAAATGAAAAGTCCTATCACAGACTAGGGGGAGATAGTCACAATATATAAGAGCACAAAACATTTCCTGCAAATCAGTAAGAAAAATGGGCAAAAGTCCTTAACAGACATTTCATAGAAGAGAACCTCATGACCAGCAAAAATATGAAGAGATGTTCATTACACCACATCATATCCAGTAGTGATTATGGAAATGCAAATAAAGATAATAATATACTATCACTTTATACTCTTTCATGAAAAACTAAAAGCCTGATAATATAAATTGTTGAAAAGGATATGGATCCACTAGATGTCAATTACTGATCAGAGTGCAAATTGGTGCCATCATTTTAGGAAGAACCGAACATTTTTAGAACAAAACTGCATAGTCATATATCCTGTGATTCCAGAATTCCACTGCTAGGTATTCAATAAAATTCATTTACAGGTATGATATAAAACATGTACAAAGTTGTTTATTTCTATTCTATTTAAGCAAGTGCCTGGTCACAGTCCAAATGTATATCAGTAGGAGGTAGATGAATAAACTGTGATATATTCACAATAAAATATAACACAGTAGTTGGATGAAGTACAGCATTTACAAAAAAGGTGAACCTTAGAATTATACTAAGTAAAAACAAAGCAATCTCAAAAATTATTTGCAAATTATCATTTTTATAACGTTAAAACAACTAAAATAAGTCTTAAAATACAGGTAGATGGATAATTCTGTACAACAAAGAGCTAAGCAAATGATGACTACAGAATGTAGTGTGGTTATTGCCTCAGATCTGGGAATGGGAAAGCATGTCACATAGGTGACCACATAGCTGCACATGGGTGGTATGTGATCCGAGTCCTTTTATTCCTTTTGGGTGGAGAACCTGATGGTTCCTTATTACGTTATTATAAATGATTGAATAAATGAATAAACAAAAGTGGGTAATGCAGTTACCAATGATGAGAGTATGTTTTGAGCCAAGGACTATGATTAATCCAACTTTGTGTACCTGAGGTACAAAGGGAAAAAAACAAAGATGAAATAGTTCCCAAAATATATGAGTATTTAGGAAATTCAGTATTTAACCATATTTTAAGAGTTGACATAATAGGCTACATTGTATTGCTATTTGTTATAATATTTATAAATGCAATTTTATATCATGTGAAAAACATTTTTAAGTTTATTCCTAGATTATCTGTATCTGTCACATAAAAAAGGAAACATAAGAATCATTTTGTTTCATTTTCTTGGTGCTCATTTTAATTATATTTTATCTATTTTTTAAAGAAAATCAAGGCAATATCTGAAACCAATTTTTACTGAAAAAGTATTTAAACCTTGTAAAGATGAGATAGTGGGAATATTTGAAGTGCTGAGCATTTAAATAATCAGCCTGAGCATATCTGTTAGAAAGATGTGGGGTCTTGGGTCGAATATTCTGGGTTAGTATGTGGAATATGAAAGACAAATATTTTATTTCCTAAAACACATTTCCTAAATATATACAGAGTTTTTACATTTAGAAAACAAATTTGGAAGCATCTTAGAATAGCAAAATTAAATCTATTGTGAATTATTATAAATATAATACAATACAAATACATGGCATATGAGATTCAAAACAAACACAAGATGGAATCAATAAAAGCAATAGGAATTTCAGCTTACAGAAATAACTGGCAGTTTTAAAAACAGGCAATCCTATTTTGTAATGAAACCCAAAATATTTATTCATATTTTTATTAGTTTGCTAGGGCAACCATAAGAAGATACTACAGACTAGATGGCTTAAATAACAGAAATTAATTTTTTTACAGTTCCAGAGCCTAGAAGTCCAAGATGAAAGTGTTGGCAGGTTTGGTTTCTTTTGAGGCCTCCTTGGCTTGCAGATGGCCACCTTCCCTTTGTGCCCTCACAGGGTCTTTCCTCTGTGTGGCCACACCTCAAGTGTCTTTTCTTCTCGTTTTAGGGACACCAGTCATATTAGAATAGGACCTCAATCCCACTGGCCAATTTTCACTTAATAGCCACTTCAAAGAACTGATCTCCAAATATGGTTACCTTTTGGGGTATTGGAGTTGGGATTTAAACACATGAATTTTGGGAGAACACAGTTCAGCCCATAACAACACCCTTCCCTGTGACAGTCTGTCTCGTAGTGAGTGCCTGCTGTTTTCTAGGCCCTCTTCTAGGTGTTGGGTGTAGCAGTAAACCATATAGTCCCTCACAATGGCCATAAGAAAGCAAATGGGAGTGAAAATTAGAGGAAAATTTTTAGGATATTAAATTTGCAATGCTATTATCCCCAAATCCCTATCATTTTTATTAAGTACTATAGGCTCTACCTCCTTAATTGTTTGGAAGAATCAACCACTTTTAAATATATAAAGAAATCCAGGTTGCTCCTCAATCCGGAGACTAGAGCACGCTATGTGGAGGTAAGCACATGGGAGCAGCCTAAGTGCATAAGAACACTTACGATTAGGGGCATCTGTTCTTGCAAAAAATGGTGTGGACTCATACTGGGAACCAGTGAGTTTTCTTTGCTGGTGGACAGGTCATGCTTTATGCCTGAGGTGTGTCTCCTCTAATTGTGGTCATGCGGACCTTCTCCACCCTGGTGTCAGATGCTCTAGAAGATGGCTACCTATCTCTTTTGAGGCCGTCCTCTGTCTCTCAAAGGAAAATTTGGTTAAGCTGCATGGCACAGGTTTGAAATCAGAGCCTCAAGCATACCCTTCAATTTTTTTTAAGACTAACTTTAAGATTCTTATGTTGTATTTCCCAAACTAATACCTTACTGTACTTGTTTGACAACATAGGTCATTTTAAGGCAGGAAATAGATGATGTTGCAGAAATGGAGACAAGTGGCTTGGACAAGACAGAAGCTTTTCTCACATCTAATAGTAAAGTGCAAGCAGCCTAGGGCTGGCAGAGTGGTTCCCTTGTGAAGGGGCATTGAGGGCTGTGTTCTCCCCTCACCCCCTAGCCTCACCCCCAAACTAAGAGAGTCAGTTTCAGCGTCATAGAAGCATGGGTATAAATCCGATCTATGGTTAATTCAGTCACCTGCTTTTGGCTGTAAATGCTTGTTTAGAATGGCCCAAGCAGTTTAGCAAAACATTTAATTACTTCATTTTGTTAAGAATGGTCCGAGTCTCGGTGGCATCTCTGTGAAGTCATGAAGAATCCCACCTCTTTCCTCCCTTCTGCTCTGCCTTCTTTATCACATCAGTGTTTGGTCCTTGGACTTGCCATTTTATATTAAAAAAATGGCCCCAGATATCACATCCCTACACCAGTGTCCCAAACAGGGAGGATGGTCCTTTTCCTTTTATGTCTTCCCTCCCTGCCTCCCTCCCTTCCTTCCTTTTGTTTTTTAAAATGGGCACAAAAGTTTCCCTGAGGCTCTTCAGAAAACCTCTGCTTGCAATGTTTGTTTTTTAATTCAATTTATTTAAACTAAAAACAAAAAAACAGTTCACTCATTTTTCTCACTTATACCCCGGCCTTTGGCAACCATCAGTTTGTCCTTTTTATCTATGAGCTAGGTGCCTTTCTTTCTTTCTTTCTTTCTTTCTTTCTTTCTTTCTTTCTTTCTTTCTTTCTTTCTTTCTTTTTCTTTCTTTCTTTCTTTCTTTCTTTCTTTCTTTTTCTTTCTATAGTTTTACATATAAAAAAGATCATATGATATTTGTCTTTCTCTGCCTGACAGTTCATTTAACGTAATGCTCTTGCAGTCTCTCCATGTTGTTGCAAATGACAAGATTTTGTTCTTTTTTTATGGCCAAATAATATTCCACCGTGTGTGCGTGTATCACAGTTTCTTTATCCATTCATTCATCAATGGACACTAAGTTTGTTTCCATGTCTTGGCTATTGTAAATTGTGCTGCAATGAATATGGGGTGCAGACATTTTCTGAGTTAATATTTTTGTTTTCTTCAGATGAATACCCAGAAGTAGAATTGCTGGGTAGGTTGGTAGTTCTATTTTTAATTTTTTTGAGGAATCTTAATACACTTAATACACTTAAAACACTTAATACACTTAATACACTTAAAAACTATGTTTTTCATAGTGGCTGCAGAAATTTACATTCCCACCAAGAGTGCAAAAAGGTTCCCTTTTCTCTACATCCTCACTGATACTAATTTCTAGTCTCTTGGAAGATTCATTGTGATTTTGATTTGCATTTTCCTCCTGATTAGTTATGTTGATTATTTTTCATATACCTCTTATCTATCTGTGTATCTTCTTTGGAAAGATATCTATTCAGATATTCTGCTCAATTTTAACTGTTTTAGGTGATCTTAATCTATTTTTGGATATTAGCCCCTTATTAGATATATGATTTGCAAATAGTTGCCTTTTTTTTGTTAATGGTTTCCTTTGCTATGCAGAAGCTTTTTAGTTTAGTGCAATCCCACTTGTTTATTTTTACTTTTGTTGCTGTTACTTTTGGTGTCAGTTCAAAAAATTATTGCCAAGACTGTTGAGGAGCTTACTGTCTATATTTTCTTCTATGAGCTTTATGCTTTCAGGTCTTATGTTCATGTCTTTAATCCATTTTGTGTTAATTTTTGTGTATGGTGTAAGATAGTGGTCCAGTTTAACTCTTTTGAATGTGGCTATCCAGTTTTTTCAACAACATTTATTGAAAAGACTGTCCTCTCCCAGTTGTATATACTTAGCTCCTTTGTCATATCAGTTGACCATATATGTGTGAGTTTATTTCTGGGCTCTCTATTCTGTTCCATTGATCTATGTGTCTGTTTTTATGTCAGTATCATACTTTTTTAATTACCATAGCTTTGTAATATAGTTTGAAATCAGGACTTCTGGTGCCTTCAGCTTTGTTATTTTTTTTTTCTTTTAAGATTGCTTTGGCTACTTGGGGTCTTTTATGGTTCTATACAAATTAAGGATTGTTCTATTTCTGTGAAAAATGCCATTGGAATACCTTCCAAATTTTTTGAAAATTGGCACAATTATTTTCATTTTCTGAAACAAAGACAAAAACACTAATCTTTAATTTCACTTAAAAATGTGGTTGGCTGTTATTTTCCCAGATTAGTTAATACATGTTTCTTCTCTCCATACTATTGTTGTTATTCCCTTGGTCTCTCCTATATTTGGGAGGATAGGCCATGGAAGAATGCAGAAAACAATAGAGTCAAATGATGTTGAAACTGGCGCCTCTAGAAGTGATGGGGCTATTGTGGATGAGCATAAAGGAATACCTGGCAATAACCTCTTTAGGTCAATGACCAAGGACAAGAAAGGAAATTGGATGTCTGAGTGAATACCATTGCCGATAAATGGCCCTTGAGGGTCAGAATCATTTCCTCTTTCCTGGGTTGTGGTACAATTAGGCTCCCTCCACAGGGTAGATCAGACATAACCCTGGGAAACCAGGGCTGTGGGGGAGGGCATATGAGGGTAGATGAGGGGATGCATCTTTAAATTTAACAAGATGACATTTTCATCCATGCTTATAGAAACATCAATATACAAAAAGTGCTATTCCTGGATCACCTGAGTTTATGGTCTGTGATTTGGACCTGGCACTGTACTTTCCTTATACTTCTGTTTAGTTACAACAGCCTCTGCTAATAAGGACTGAAAAAGATTGAGCTGCAGAATGGCTTGATCCAAGGCTAGAGACTCATGAACTGTAAAAATCTTACCATAGCACTTGTAATACGCTGTCATAAATTGAAAAAAAAAATCAGTACAGTGTGAAATACTGGCCTTCTGCAGCAGCATAAAGATGATTTTATATATAAACTTGGAAAATGGGGGCCTGGGGAGAAAAGCATGCATAGTCTTAGTGCAAATGGGAAGCTAAGTCTTGCTTTTTTTTAGATTGATGGCATTCCCTCAGAATGAATTTATTCGTTTTTCTTTTAGACTTGAAATTAAAATAAAAATGGAAAATAGCTAAATTATAGGAGAGGAATTATTCAAAAGAGGTCAGTATTTTGTGAACATATGTAAAAAGAAAGGTGTTGTGTTAGCTTTAGAAGTTAGCCTAAATAACCCAATTCACACTACATTTCAACCAATCCATAATTAGATCGGCCCATGTTCAATTAAATAATGCCCTTGAATTAGAACACACCCTGTATCACAACTATGACAAAATTATTAATATAAATATAGTTCTTAGAGGTCTTTGGGGACTCTTAGAGTCATGAATCATACCAAGTAAAACAATATGTACAATTGCAATAGTGACAATTGATATAACTTTGCCTGGTAATATTAAGTAGTGGTTAAAATCCTGGTCTTTGGATTCCCATCCACACAGATTCAAAAGCTGGGTCTACCATTGAGTGTTTGTGTGACCCTGGGCAATGTACTTTGCCTTTCTGTAAAATGGGAGTATATTTTACAATTCCGTAGTATTATTACAGATGTTAAATCTGATTACATATTTAATGTGCCTGGCAATTGTCATAATATGTCAATTTATATTATTATTACAAATTTTACTAATTGGAGGTATTTTTAGCAGCCAGACCTATGATATAAAATATTGTTCTTTGTTGGTTTAACCATATATGTTTAACTATTGAGACATTATGATTTCTGCATTTCCTAAATAATTTAATTTTGTTACACATTAGAATATTTTTTACTCAGAAGCAAAGTCATACTTATTTATTTATTTTTGAACCCTGAAACACCAATCCAAAGGAACCTATGCACCCATAGCAGTGTTCATAGCAGCACAATTTACAATAGGCAAGTGTTGAAAGCAACCTACATGGCCATCAGTAAATGAATGGATCAAAATACTGTGTATCATTTACACATTAGACATTAATGATACATGATAAAAACTTTCCTATGGCTTTTCACAAAATATGGCCAAAAATCCATGAAAAGACAGTGAATAAAACAATGAGATTTTTAGGCATATTCTTTATGCCTTCTTAAACAACATAGAGACAAAAGAAAATTTTAATGACGTTTAGCAGATATTAATGATAATAATGTGATAAATACTACAGCAATTCATATTCTATTTGGTAGCATTCTTATTTCTGTCATCCAGGAGATTTTAACATAGTAAGCTGGTGAGCTTTTGTATACTAAGTGAGGAAAGAGGAGGGTGTTGTTATGAATTTGCTCTGAGGGAACTATAAATGCAGAAGAATTAAGAAGTATATTAATGTCATCCTAATGAAATAGTTCTTTTTTCAGACCTCCTATCTCAGTGTCCTCTTCAAATAAAAGACTTACCTAGGAAACTAATTTAAATTTCATTAAATCAGAATTCTGAAAATGTTGAGGTCCCTAGACTAAACTGAAGAAAACATAGCTTTATATGTTTTTTAGAATTCACTTTTGAGACAGAATATGGTTTATTTGGAAAAATAATGCAAATGAAACTAGGATTCTGGTAACATTTATTTGAGGTTCTCTTTGGTTATTTTTCCATCCTTGTCTCTTGTCATTTTGAAGAAATGATTTCTATCTTTTTTTCTATTAACTCTGGTGCCCATTCTAAACACTTTTATTATTTTTTATTTATAGATGCAAAAAACAAACTGATGGTCTGCAGGTAGGAGGAGGTTGGGAGGCTGGGTGAAAAAAGGGAAAGGGGTTTAGAAGTACAAATGGCAGTCATAAAAATAATCATTGGGATGTAAAAGATAACAGATGGAATATGGTCAATAATATTGTAATAACTATGTATTGTGTCAGAATGTTGTGAGATCCAAGATGGCAGAGAAGTAAGTGAAAGCAACACTAACTCCCTCCCAGGATCAATCTGAATTACAACTAAATTGCAAGAAATCATCCTGAACAACCAACTGAACATTAGCTGGAGAGAAGTCTTGTGACCAAGGACAGACAGAAGAAACCTCTTCATCACTACAAGACTGGTAGAGAGTACAGAGGAGATGTAAAAGGGCTGGCTGGGCTCCCAGGGGAGGCAGCTGAAATTCTGGAGGGATATTTCACTGGCCAGGAAGTTCTCCCATAGAAGTGTGGGGTTTAACCCCAAAGGTCGGCTCCTCAACCTAGAACATCAGAGGAAAGGAACCCAGATAACATCCAGTTGTGAAAAGCAGCAGAGTTTCCATCTGCCATGGAGAGATGTCTGGAGATGTAGAGAGCCTCTCAAAGGGCCAACACACAAAATTTCATTTGCAGCCTCTTAACCTAGGCTTTGGCAGAGGAAGGGCAGAATGGACTAGAGATGTTTGAGAAGAGTCTGAGGTTGGTAGCTCTGGGGAGAGAACTGAAGGAACAGCCACCAGGATCCCTGTGCTGACTCATTCCCCACACTGCAGAAGTCATCTTTCTCAGGCAGAGCACTCCTCTCTAAGTGGCATCAGCCTGAAGGTAAGCAATAGCTCTGCCCACAGAAATTACTCTGCTCCACCCTATGGAGCTTAAGCCCAGTTGCTGATTATAGCTTGATTAGTTTAACAACTGATCAGTTTAATGAATGATTAGTTTAACGAGCTAAGGTGGAAAACACAAAGAAGTAGCCAAAATAGGGAGACAAAGAAACAGATCCCAAATAAAAGAATAAGAGAATTCTCCAGCAGAAGTAGATGAAATGGAGGCAAATAATTGATCAGATAGAGAGTTTAGAGTATTGATTATAAGATACTCAACAGGATGAAAGAAGACATAGAAACCATAAAAAAGGACTGGTCAGAAATAAAGAATGCATTATCTGATATAAATAATACACTGGAAGGAATAAACAGTAGGTTAGATGAAGCAGTGTAGTGAATCAGTGATTTGGGAGCCAAGGTAGAAAAAAACACCTAGGCAGAGTAGCAAGAAAGAAATGAAGAAAATGAAAAAAAGAAGGAGAACTTAGAAACATTTTGGACAACATGAAGTGTAGCAATATCCACATCAGTGGAATACAAGAAGGACAATAGAGCAAGCAAAGGATCGAGAATCTGTTTGAAGAAATAATGACTGAAAAATTCCCTACTCTAGTGAAGAAAAAAGACAAGTCTAGGAAGCTCAGTGAGTCCCAAACAAGTTGGACCCAAAGAGGCCTACACTGAGACACATTATAATTAAAATGACAGAGCTTAAATACAAGGAGAGAATTCTAAAAGCCGCAAGAGAAAAGCAGATAGTTACCTGCAAGGGAACACCAATTAGACTGTCATCTGAATACTCAACAGAAACATTGCAGGTCAGAAGGGAGTGGTGAGAAATAGTCAAGGTGATGAAAAGCAAGGACCTATAACCAAAGCTACGTTACCCAGAAAGGCTATCATTTAAAATTGAAGGAGAAATAAGGAGCTTTCCAGATCAGAAAAAAACTAAAGGAGTTTGTAAACACCAAACGAGCACTGCAATAAATGTCAAAGGGCTTGCATTAAGAGAAGAAAATGAGGAAGAAAAAAAGGAGGAAAACATTTTAACAGTAAAATGGCACTACATACGTATCTATCAATAATCACTTTAAATGTAAATGGATTTATCAGGGGTGTCCAACCTGTGGCCTGTGGGCTGCCTGCAGCCCAGGAGGGCTATGAATGTGGTCCAACACAAAATCATAAATTTACTTAAAACATTGTGAGATTTTTGTGATTACATGTTGCAATGTATTTAATGTGTGGCCCAAGATGACAGTTCTCCTTCCAGTGTGGTGCAGAAGTACCAAAAAGTTGGGCACCTCAGGTTAAAGGATGTAACCAAAAGACATAGGGTAGCTGAATGGATAAGAAAACAAGACCCATATATATATGCTGCTTCCAAGGGACACATCTCAGATTGAAAGATACACTCAGACTAAAAGTAAAGGGATGGAAAAAGATATTTCATGCAGATGGAAAGAAAAGAAAAGCTGGGATAGCAGTACTCAGCCTGACAAAGTAGACTTAAAAAATGCTATAGTAAGAGACAAAGAAACACATTACACAATGATAAAGGGGACCATCCAACAAGAGAATATAACCCTAGTAAACATTTATACACCCAACATAGGAAATCTTGATAGACATAAAGGGAGAGATTGACAGAAACACAGTCATTGTTGGGGATTATAACAACCCCATTGACTTTAGTGGATAGATCTTCCAGGCAGAAAATCAACAAGGAGACAGTGACCTTCAATGACACACTAGATCAAATAGATTTAATTGATATCTTCAGAGCATTTCACCCTAAAGCAACAGAATATACATAGTTTTCAAATGCACATGGAACATTTTCTAAGATAGACCACCTGTTACAACATAAAATAAGTCTCAATAAGTTTAAGAAGATTGAAATCATATCATGCATCTTCTCTGACCACAATGCTATGAAACTAAAAATCAATCACAAGAACATTGAAAAACACACAAAGACAGGGAAGCTAAATACCATGTTATTAAACAGTGAATGGGTCAACAATGAGATCAAGGAAGATATCAAAAGATACCTTGAAACAAATGAAAATGAGAACACAACAATTCAAAATCTGTGGGACACAGTGAAAGCAACCCTAAGAGGGGAATTCATAGCATTACAGCCCTATCTCAAAAAACAAACAAAAGCTCAAATAAACAACCTAACTTCACACTTAAAGGAATTTGAAAAAGAACAACAAAAAAAGTAAACAGAAGGAAGGAAATGATAAAGATCAGGGCAGAGATAAACAAAATAGAGTCTGAAGAAATGATAGAAAAGATCAATGAATCCAAGAGCTGGGTCTTTGAAAAGATAAATAAGATTGACAGATCTTTAACCAGACACATCAAGAAAAAGAGAAAGAACCCAAATAAACAAAATCAGAAATGAAAGAAAAGAAAGAATAACTGACACCAAAGAAAAGGGGGAAGGGTTTTCAGGAACATGTATAAAGGACACATGGACAAAACCAAAGAGGGATAGGATGAAGGGTGGGAAGTGGGGATGGCTGGGATGGAGGGGTGTAGTGGGGGGAAAATGGAGACAACTGTACTTGAACAACAATAAAAAATGTGAAAAAAATAAATACAAAGGAGTATAAGAAAATATTATGAACACCTGTATGCCATCAAACTGGACAATCAGGAGGAAATGGATAAATTCCTAGAAACATATAATCTTCCAAAACTAAATCAGGAAGAATCAGAGAATCTGAATAGACAGATTAAACCTAGTGAAATTGAAGCACTGATCAAAAAAATCCAAACTAACAAAAGCACTGAATAAGATGGCTTCATAGGTGAATTTTAACAAACATTCAAAGAAGAACTAACACCTCTCCTTCTCATACTATTTTATAAAATTCAGGAGGAGGGAAGGCTCCCGAACTCATTTTATGAGTCCAGCATTATCTTAATTCCAAAACTAGATAAAGACACTACAAAGAAAGAAAATTAAAGACCAATAAATATTTCTGATGAACATAGATGGTAAAATCCTCAACAAAATATTAGCAAATCAAATACAGCAGTGCATCAAAAGATCATATACCATGATCAAGTGGGATTTATTCTGGGAATGCAAGATTGGTACAACATTTGCAAATCAATAAATGTGATTTAGCACATAAAGAAAATGAAGGATAAAAACCACGTGATCATATCAATAGATGCAGAAAAAGCATTTGATAAAAAGCCAGCACCCATTTATGATAAAAACACTCAGCAAGGTGGGATTAGAGGGAACATACCTAAACATAATCAAGGCTGTATATGGCAAATCCTCTGCCAGCATCATCCTTTGTGGGCAAAAACTACAAACATTCCCCTTAAGATAGGGAACAAGACAGGGATGTCTGCTGGCACCTCTTTTATTCAACACAGTACTGGGAGTCCTAGCCACAGAAATCAGACAAGAAGAAATAAGAGGTAACCAAATTGGAAAGGAAGAAGTAAAACTGTCATTATTTGCAAGATAACCATGACACTTTGTGTAGAGAACCCCAAAGATTCCACCAAAAAACTACTAGAATTGATAAATGAACTCAGCAAAGTAGGAGGATACAAAATAAATATGCAGAAGTGAGTTGCATTTTTATATGCCAATGACAAACTAACAGGGGAATTGAGAAAACAATCCCACTGAGAATTGCTTCAAAAAGAATAAAATACCTAGGAATAAACCTAGCCAAAGGTTAGGTTTATAAAAAAAACCTTGTACGTGGAAAATTATAAGGCACTGAAGAAAGAAATTGAAGCAGATATAAATAAGTGGAAGCACATACAATGTTCATGAATAGGAAGAATTAACATCATTAAAATATCCATACTATCTAAAGCAATCTATAGGATTCAGTGCAATTCCTGTCAAGATTCCAATGATGTATTTCACAGAACTAGAGCAAATATCTTAAAAATTTATATGGAACCACAAAAGACCTTGCATAGCAACAGCAATTCTGAGAAAGAAGAGCAAAGTTGGAGAAATCATGCTACCTAATATCACACTATACTTATAAGGCCATAGTAATCAAAATTGCATGGTTTTGGCATAAAAACAGACACATAGATCAATGGAACAGGATAGAGAGTCCAGAAATAAAACCACACCTTTATAGTCAAATAATATTCAACAGGGGAAGCAAGCACATACAATGAGCTAAAGATAGTTCTTCAACAAATGGTGTTGGGAAAATTGGACAGATATGTGCAGAAAAATGAAAGTAGACCACCTTCTTATACCACACACAAGAATAAATTCAAAGTGGATCAAAGGCTTAAATGTTAGACCCAGAACCATAAAAGTCCTAGAAGAAAACCTGGGCAGCAAAATCTCAGACATTGCTCATAGCAATTTTTTATCAAATATATCTCCCCAGGCAAGGGAAACAAAAGAAACACTAAACAAATGGGACTACATCAAAATAAAGTTTTTCCACAGCAAAGGAAAACATCAACAAAATAAAAAGACAACCCACAGAATGGGAGAACACATTCACAGATACATCTGGTAAGGGGTTAATAACCAAAATTTGGGCCCTGGCTGGCGTAGCTCGGTGGATTGAGCGCGGGCTGCGAACCAAAGCATCGCAGGTTCGATTCCCAGTCAGGGCACATGCCTGAGTTGCAGGCCAGGTCCCCAGTGGGGACCACATGAGAGGCAACTACACATTGATGTTTCTCTCTCTCTCCTTCTCCTTTCCTTCCTCTCTCTAAAAATAAATCAATAAATTCTTTTAAAAAATTAAAAAAAAATAAAATAACCAAAATTTGTAGAGGACTTACAAAACTCAACACCAAAAATACCCCAAGCAACTTAATTAAAAATGGGCAAAGGACCCAAATATACATTTCTCCAAAGAGGATATGCAGATGGCCTATAAACATGAAAAGATGCTCAATGTCACTAATCATCAGAGAAATGCAAATTAAAACCACAGTGTGATACCATCTCATACCTGTCAGAATGGCTATCATTGAAAATCAGCAGACAACAATGCTGGTGTGGATGTGGAGAAAGGGGAACCCTTTTGCATTGTTGGTGGGAATGCAGATTGGTATAGCCACTGTGGAAAGATGGGTGGAGATACTTCAAAAAATTAAAAATGGATCTGCCTTTGACCCAGTGATCCCACTTCTGGGAATATATCCAAAGGATCCCAAAACACTAATTCAAAAGAACATAACCACCCCTGTGTTCATTGCAGTGTTATTGATTAATCACCAAGATAGGGAAGCAGCCCAAGTGTACATCACTAGATGAGTGGATAAAACAACTATGGAACATTTACACAATGAAACACTACTTGGCCATAAAAAAGAAGAAAATTTTACCCTTTGCAAAAGCATGAATGGACCTGAGAACATTATGCTAAGTGAAATAAGCCAGTCAGAGAAAGACAAGTAGCATATGATTTCACTCATATGTGGAATCTAATGAACCAAGTGAATTAACAAGCAAAACAGAGACAGACTCATAGATGGAGAGCAGGGTGACAGCTAGTGGCTGTGGGGGTGGGGGGAGGGAGTGAGGTTGGAGGGCAGTGGGATTGAGCAAAAAGGAAAAAGAACTCATGGACATGGACATCAGTGTGGTGATTGCAGGGGACCGGGAGGTCTAAGGGGACTAAATGGTAATGGAAAAATACAATAAAGATTAAATTTTAAAAAAGAATGTTAATGGTCAGTTGCACCAGATGTTAGACCTTGGTACTTGAACATTGTCTAGGAAAGAATTCAGAATCAAGACTGAAATACAAGAGTTTATTTAGAAAGTCACAGAGGTAGAAGAAGTGAGCCATGGACAAGGAAGTGACACAGCTGTGCTGGGTGGGCTCAGGAGACAAGTTACAGAGGTGAAAGAAGGGCCCTTGGAGTTTAGGAGAAAGAGAGCAAAGGTATATACCTTGAGGGAAGAAAGGGGGAGGAAAGGTGTGGGTATGAGAGAGACGGGGGAGATGCGGGGGAGAGATAGAGATAGGGAGGAAGAGAGGGAGAAGAAGAGAGACAGATTGAGAGAGAGCATACTTTGTTCTTTGTCTTTCATGCTTTTATCTGGAGTCTCTGGAGGATCTCAACAGAATATTCATCAGTTTTTCAGGTGTGTCTCTTCAGGGTTATGGGTCCCACTGATTGGTTGGGGCCAGGCAAGGGATCTTTAGTCATTGCAGCAGGTCCTGATGTCAGCCATGGCGTTGCCCTGCCTGGCCTTGCTGCCTTTCTGGGCCTGGAGCTGAACTGAGGCCAGATGTTATCTCTAGGGCTTAATGCTTAAGGGAGTGGTCATGCACAGGCTTGTATTCGACTTGTATGAGGCTATTCTCTGGCCCACTTGTTTCTCTTCTAAGGGGGTCTGCCACATGACTACAACATGGCAAGGGGAGGAAGGGTCAGGAGAGGATCCAAACCACATGATGAGTGATATGAAAGTTCAGGAGTTCTAAACCGAATGACCAGTGATATGCAAGGGGAGGAAAGGTCAGCCTGGAAGCATGGTCCCAGCCCGGTTTTACCTGTTGCTAGGCACCTGAGGCTTTCTGCTCTGGTGACTAGGTAGGCTTGGCTTATCCTTCCTACTCTGTTCTTGTCTAACTGCCTACTATATCACGATGGGTATTAGACTTATCAGGATGATCAATTCACAAGGTATATAAATGTTTAATCACTATGTTGTACACCTGAGGCTAATACAATATTGTGTGCCAACTGTAATTAAAAAGAAATTAAAACAAAAAGAAAATACCAGAGATATTTTACACTTCTGCCTGAACTGCAGGGTAACCAAAATTTTTCTCGTGCTTTATACTTTTTATGAGTTAGTTTTATTATTGGTGAATCTTAACAGTATAAGAATGTGAAAGCAAAAATCAATGCATGGGGAGCATTAAGAAAGTAGAATGCTTCTTGTTAGGGATTTTGTCATGACCTTGGTCAATAAGGACAGTAGCAGAGAGGGAGAGAGTGAGTTAGTAAAGACAGGGTATGGTTTCTTGAGAGTCTTAACTGGAGTCAAAAGGTAGTGGTGATCCTTTGAAAGTAGAACTCTACTGCAGTAAATGAAGCTCTTTTACAAGCCCCTTCATTGCTGCTGTTATGCCTGACAGTGAAGCTGTTTTAACTTTTAATTTGCTGAAAGGTAAATAAGGCAGCTGTCTTCACAGTAGGAAGTTAGGGGTGAGTGTTGGAGAAACAGCTTCTCCTTTCATATAAATTAAAGGAGAATGTACCAGAGAAAAGTTCACTCTTACTCTACAGACTCTCAGCAAGCAGGCCAGAGTGTCTTCTTTAGTGATTCTCTTACTCCTTCTTTTAACTTGCCAAACACCTGAGAGCTGAGGGCAGATTTTAGATGACAGCTTTGAAGCGTCCCTTCCCCTTTGTCTCTTTCTCCGCCTTCCCAGACACCAAAAACCAGAAGACTTTTTGAATGATGTCTGAATTTAGGATTCTATTTAGTGTTTTCATTAAACCTTTATTCTTTTCTTATGACATTTATTTTTATCAAAGCATTTTTCTAGAGGAATTGAAGCATATGTAACAAGAACTAAGATTGCACCTATTTTTCACTAAGTAGGAGCCATGTTAGCATCTTTGTCAGTGTTGCATGTGATCTAATGGCAGCAGCTTCTGGATGATTCCTTTTGATGTTGCCCTCTAAAGGTCTCATCAGAGAGCATTACTGTCTGCATTTTCCCCTTCTGACTTCTGGTGGTTTTGTTTTATTTGGCTATTGATTGGTATTACACATCCCTCCTAATGCTAACAGTAGTTGATGCTTTATAGGAGCACTTAGTGGAAAATTACTGTATATAGGTAGAAAGTTCATGAGATAGTTTGAGCTACGTGTCTGGGATGCATCATCAGCCAAATATATATTCTAACTATAGGGCTGATTGGGAATTTTAGTAAGTTGATTCATTTAACTTATCCCTGCTATACTTTTTGTCTTTTGTAGGGTAGCATGCATTATTAGATCAATGCAAAACTCCCCTTTGTACTCAATATAATACATTTTTAATGACTAATGATTGTGTAGATAATCTCATACAGGGGAGCAAAAGTGTTTCTTTTTGGTTATCATTATAAATTTACTCCTGAACAAATTAAAAATGAAATCATCATTCCTGTCAGAAATGGCCAGGGAAACAAAGGCTCATTAAGAATTTGCTTTCCCCTTGGTGAAATATATTACCAATGATCATTGCAGTCCATAATGCATGTAGTTTGGCATGGTGTATCTATTTGTGTTGATTTAATGATTTAGAAACCATTTTTGTTATACTCTTTTTGATCTTCCCTTCTGGGGACTTGCAGTCACATATCTTGTGTAAACAAGTTTACATTATGGTAATCAGGCTGAGCCTGTACTGTGTCGGGACAAATACGAATTAGGAGGCTCGATTCTCTCTGTTGAAAATAAGGGAAGAGATTTCTCCCAACATTTTCTTTCTATTTATTTATTTATTTATTATTTTTTTAAATTTTATTTTAATTGTTCAAGTACAGTTTTCTACCTTTTACTCCCATCCCAGCTCACCCACCCCAGCTCTCCTCACCTCCCTCCCATTTCTGTCCCCCTTGTTTTTGTCCACGTGTCCTTTTATACCAACATTTTCTTAGGACATTTGCTTTAGCAAACTTGTAATTGTTAAGCACTTTCTTTCTCTTTCAAATGTATATGAATCCTGAAAACTGGATAGGCCCCTCCTCAGTTTATGACCCAGACATATTTTTCTCAAGGACCTGGGAGCCCTCTCTCTGGAGTGCAAACATCAAGGGACAAGGTGCTCCTGTCCCCCCACATTTGGTGGAAGTCTTGTACCTCCCAAGTGGCAAAACTACTGCTTGTCATAAGGATATGAAAAGTTTATTTTTTCCTCTGGATAAAACCAATTACCAGGTAAATTTAAGATGAACTGTGCATGACAAATGATGCTGTCAAGTCCTCTTACTTGAGGACTGGTTATTGTTTATCTTGCAAATAGGTATGTAAGGATTTGTATCTGCTCGGATGTATAAAAAATGGGATTTCCTTCCATCTTTTCAATCTCTTAGCAGATTGCATGTGATGACATTACATTCTGGTTTAATTCTTCTTCAGAAATAGAAGTGTTTTTTTTCCCCTCTATTACCTTTGTGGAAAGGATTCCTGCATTGTGAGAAGATTGTATTTTTAGTTGTATTTCCCCAACTGTGGCCATGAGCTATTATAGAAAGTTAACACTTTGACCAGTTTGTGCCTTTGGTTGTGCTGTGTCTTTTCTTTCTTAATCAGATGTTCAATTCAGAGAGAACCCTCTTGGCTAAAAAGCCCTGGGGATTAAACAGTATTATGTAAAAAGAAAACAAGACATTTATTAGCTTTTTTTTTTTTTTTTTTTTTTTTTTTTTTGCAAAAGAACAGCCTCCCAAATTCAGCTGTGAAAGCTATTGTGCAGAGAGCATTAGCTAAGTGGCACGTTTGTCACTTTGTCTTTTAATTATTAGTTAATAAATTCTCTGAAACAATCTATTTTAGGCTAATTTTATTCTATTCAAGTTATCGCTATTCATTTTAAATATCACTTGCTTTCAGTTATATAGTTTGTAGTATCCTGCAAAATGTTAAACTTGGCATTGCTAACTCAAAGGTGACTTGCAGCACAGGAATGATTTATGCTGGTGGAATTGCAGAGGTCTAAAAATAGGGCTTGATGTTACATTAATATGTACTGCAGTACACAGGCACAATAGGGTTAGAAGAGGATGGAGTTTCATCCCTGACTCTCAGTTTGCTTGCTTTTGTCTCCACGTCTGAGCAGCACTGGAATAATTAGACATTGCTCATTTGTCATTTGCATCATTTCCTATCAGTGCACACCATCCTGCCCTGCCAGCTCCCCGGTGTTTACAAGGGAGCATGTAGCCTGTGAATAGCCATTTTGCACAACTCTAGTTGCTGTTTTAATTTGAAGATATCCTTTGTATATTGGATTGAACACTAACAGCCCATTGCTGCTGGGTTCGGATGGGGTAAGTACATGACTCTGACCTTAGGGTGAGATCAGAAATGAAAGTGTCCAGCTAGATATACAGGAAATATTATAGATTCTAGAAGGGTGTTTCTGTTAGCAAGGTGAATGCCAGCAGTTCTGGACAAGCAGCATTTCTGAGTGAATGGCAAACGTTTTAGTCAATGTTTCCTCTGGTTAGATGCTTCTGATTTCAGATGTAATAACTGTTAGATGACAGTGTTGACAAATGCTTTTCTTCAACTTTTCTGAGTATGAACTCTGATTAGATGTGAGGAAGTCATGTGACTGAGTTCACACATCTTTGTCAACAGGGCTGTAGGTTGCATTAACATAAGTGTGTGCTGTAGATAAGGAAATCAAGGCTAGTACCATCCAGAATACATATGGGTGACTTAGGAATTGGATAGTTTCTCTCCTTGTTGGATGAACTATTAATAAGACAAAAAGATGGAGAAGAAACTGAGCTCAGGATACCCACAGAGCCTTCTTCAGTGAAATCCATGGGGATTGAACACGGTAGCTATAGATTCGCTTAAATATCATGAGTTGCTGGCTTAGTTTTTCTCTGAATATATTTAATTATCTTTAAGCTGCTGAGGCAGTTGGGTCCAGGATATATTACTGTCCTATAATAAAATAGTTGCTTAGATTTTGGTGGAATTCTGTAAAGCCATGGTAATTTAGAACATTTCTTACACTTGTTTAATAGGTAGTGCAGCTCTTGGCATTTACCTGAAAAGACCCCAGGGATCACCATCTCAGCAATAGTTTTCCATTTTTGTAATGCTTCTGTGTTGCTGTGGTATAACCATGTGGACTGTACTAGTCACCAGTTGCCAATTTAAATACAATGGGAAGATTAATCTAATTTTTCAGGGAGTATTAACTTGATCTCAGTAAATGTTGATGCTTCATTTAGTTGTGACCTATAAATTATACTTTCTGAAGAAAAAAGTCTCATGTTTTCATGACATGAACCATTGAAAAGTCATGATAGTGTGGCTATTTTTTAAAATGGACTGAGAAAAATATTTTAGATGTAGCAATAGTTTCTGAATCCAGGCTGTTCCATTTTAATCCAAATAAAAACCCAGTGAATCTGTTTGGATTACCTACTTCATACGCAGAAAGATATATAATCAGAGGAGGGCAAAGCAATAGTTATAGTGAGAGTAGGTCACTATACTTTTATACTCTTACAGTTAATTATACAGCAAGAAGAAGCTTGCTCCCACCAGCTTTACCTCAGCTTCTTAACTAGACAAATTCCTACTTGTCCTCCAAGACCCATTAGTAATGTTGGCTTCCCCCACCCACCCCCCCATGACTCTTTTCCCAACCTCCTGTTCTACCCACAGGCACAGATGATTACTCTTTCAGCTTTTCCTTCATATTTTGTTAGCACTGCTATTTTATGTATGCTTTAGAATTTATTTATGTATTTTCCTCCTTCCCTTGACTATGAGTTCCTTGAGGATAGGGACTATTTCGTATTTATTTTAATATACTGTTGTCAAATGCTGAACCTAGTATTAGTCCTGGAGTAGGTACTCAGTAAGTATTTTGAGAAAAATGAGAAATATAAATGGACTCCCAAACAGACTTCTGAAATGGTCCATCCTCGCTGTGTTGGAGTAAAACTTTCTGTGGAGGGTGGTGATGGTGTGTGCCTTCCCCGTGATGGGCTGCTCTTGTGAAATCTGCGCCTAGGCACCTGCAGCCCATCAGCTGTAGATCTGCCTTGGAACCCACTTGCATTTTACAATGCTTTGGGGACACTTTCAGGAAAAAAGCCAGGTCTGGGTTTATAGCAGAACTAACTCTCAATCTAAGGAAATTTGATAAGCAGCTGTTGTATGATAAGTGTGCATCTCCAGGTAAATGCAAAATACCGTTAATGTGAGTTCAAATTTGTGATAAAGCATGATTATGGATCAAACGTGTTTAATTTTTTTGCAACTTTAGATTTATTTAGGAGATGGCCTGATAATTTGGTGTCAGCCATGACACAGTATGGGTTAAGTCCATGAGTCAAGTATGTATTGGCTCTTGGGGACCTCAAATGAACCTGGGTTATTGGTCAAGAAACCTTCATTGTGGAGTGCTGGCTTCTTAAGCTGCCCTAATATACAAAGAATCTCTGGGGTCCTCAGGAGTTTCCTAGGCCTTGGTTAATTCTGGAGCACTCTTGAAAAACAGACTCTAATCACAGTTGTTATTGGATAAGCTGCTATTTCTGCATTGTGTTTGCGCATGTGTGTCTGAGTTTCCGCAGGTATGGGTGTTGTTTTAAGTCACATTAGGCTTCCATAACAGAATATCATAGACTGGGTGGCTTCAACAACAGGCATTTATTTCTCACAATTTTGGAGCCTGGATGGCTGATATCTGCTTGCCAGCATGGTCTGGTTCTTGGTAATGGCTCTCCTTTTGGTTTGGTCTTCTGGTGGTGTCCTCACATGGCAGAGAGAGAGAGAATGAGAATGCAAAGTGTTGTGTTTCTTCCTATAAGGACACTAATTCCATTTATAAGAGCTCTACCTTCATACCCTAATCCTTAAATACCTCACCTTCTAGCAGCATCACAGTCAAGGTTAGGATTTCAAGATAAACATTTTGGGAGGGGGGACACAAACATTCAGCCCATAATAGGTATGTCTTAAAGTGTCACAATTAAAAAGTATTCCATGGGAAACTATAGGATGTAGGTTATCACAGTGATTAAGACCTCTTGTTTTGATTTATCTGTACCATTTACAAACTTTTCTAAACCTCATTTCCTCAGTTCCTGTAATAATGGTAATAAAAATAGTACCTACCTTTAGGCCGCTGCATGAGTTTGGCATCATCTATCCCCAAGGATGGTCATTCATATTGTAGTCTATGTGACTAGCATCCTGAAGTTTGAAGAAAACAATGAGTACAGCCACTAGTGAAAGACCTGCTTGGTTATGAGAATCAATGGGTCACTGCATGTAGAGGGCTCAGCACCATGCATGGCATTCAGGAAGCGCACAACAAGTGATCACTTTCATCGTTTCAGGGAAGTCCTCACTGTTCTTTTAAGAAGGCGGGGTAGGATGAGGAGTAGGACCTGGGCTATCACAAATAATATTTTAAAGTGATGCTAACAGGTCAGTAAGGGATTGAAAATATTCATTTCATAATCATTTCTAGAGTCTATGTTTAGAGATCAGCTTGTTTGCTAAGAATCCCACACCAAACTGTTAAAATATATAATTACAGTCACATTTTATATATTTGGAGGTGATTTTCTATCTCTAATCCTGCTTTCTGAGATGTCAATCCTTTAGAGTACAACTTTTACTAGTAGTGAGAAAGCAAAATGAGGCCTCCAGAATAATGATTTTTAAAGTCCTTACTATGGAGACATAGAATTGATTTTGAGTTCTTCCAGAATTTTAATGACTCTCAATAAAATTACAGTTCTTAAACAACATGGTCATCTTGTTTCCCCATCCGTAGAAGATTGGAGGAGCAAATCTGCAGGGGGTGTTGTGTGTGTTTGTGCGTGCATGCATAGGTGTGTGGGGAGCTAGTATTCTGAAGAGGCAGTGCTTGTGGTTCGTGCAATATGCAGTGACAGCCAGTAGAATAATCAAAAGCTTGAGGGGTAAAAAAGAACACTTAAAAAATACTCCATATTGGTAATTATCCCTGAGTCATTAAGAAAATATGTTCAATAGTTCTATTTTAAAAGGAAATTCACATCTAAAATTCATTCTCATTTTATGACCATTTGTTAACTAACATATGATCTATATGAGAAAAATTTGGTAGCTGAGAGGAGGCGGCATGATATGGTGAACACAGGAGCTGAAGTTGGACTGGATTGACATTTCATCCAGACTCACCTCTTCTGCTTAAAGGATGTGGGCAGGTTACTTAATGCTGTGATCTTGGCTTTCTCATCTTTATTATCTGTAAAGTGGAAGAGATACTTCCCACCACGAAGGGGTGCTGTGAGGCTAGGATGACATTATATATGTCAAGTGAAGCCAGTAAGGGCCTGGCATATTGCTTCCTCTCAATATATTATTTGCCTCCTTATTTGCTTGGTAAAATGTATTTATCTGAAACACCCCATTCTCACTGAGATTTCACTACATTGCTATTTCTGTGACTGGAGATTAAATTTATAATACACATCTCAAACAATAACTGGTCATTGAACTCAGTAATTATGAACTTTGAATGATTTAGATATTGCTAAAAGCCTGCAGGCATGAGTTTGTAAAGTGCTAGGGTGGTTAAGAGTCTTAAAAGTATTTGTTTTGTCATTTTATGA
This sequence comes from Trachops cirrhosus, assembly GCA_028533065.1. Classification (NCBI taxonomy): domain Eukaryota; kingdom Metazoa; phylum Chordata; class Mammalia; order Chiroptera; family Phyllostomidae; genus Trachops; species Trachops cirrhosus. Next base: position 52,612,956 of record CM052539.1, on the reverse strand, counting down.
AGTTTTTGGAATGTTATGACTCTCTAGTATAAAGAAAGAAAGATAAATTTTATTTATTGCCAGTGCTACTGAAGTTAAGAAGACTGATCACATTCTTGGGTTAAATGCAGTTTTAATATAGTTCGAATAATGGTACTGGGCTGTGTTACAATTCAGTTTTCTTTTTTCATTCACTCTTAGGTGCTTCTTGTCATTATTATATATTTTATTGATTTGGAGCATATTCTAGAGACTTACACTATTGATTAGGCAGAATGTTTCTCTATTTTGTGACTTAGCAGTTTTGCTCTTTTATTATTATTGTCACTAGAATCAAATTGAAAAGACCCACAAAGCCTTTTCTATCATGGAATTTTTAGTCTTTTATGACATATACAGGATTAAAGAATTTTATAAAAGCTGTCTAATTCCTTTAAATTTATCTAAAATATGCCATCTGCTTTGTAACCTCAAGTGTTCTTATGGTTTATTAGATTTATTATGCAAACATTTAATGTGTAAATGTAATTTAATAAGCTTCCCACAGGTGTCTAATTAAGCTTTAATTTCTGCCACTAGAATTAAATGCTGCAAAGTGTCTGTAGGTTTCTAAGTCATAGTGATATCTCTCAATGTTAACTGGTCAAATATGAATTTATAATTTGGTTTAGTTGTAGTTTTAATATCTTTAAGTCCCTGGTGGATTCTGATATCAGATTACTACATTAAAGATAATTCTTTAGCTTTTGGGGGTTATTTTTACAGCTAGGACTAATTCTGTTGGAAGTGACAGATATCCAACTCCAACTAGCTTAACAACAAAAAAAAATTGGTCAGCTCAAGTAGCTTGAATGAATACTTGGAACTGGAGAAAGAGAAGGAAGAGCTAGGGCTGTAATGAGTGGATTTCATGATGGAAGAAAGCTTTCTATACCTATTTTTTACTCATGTTTCTATTTCTTTCTACATTTGTGCTATTTGGAAGGATTTTTCCATAAGGCCGGGGCATGGCCATTGCAGCTGAAGCTTAGCAACTCCAGAGCAAAAATAACTTCTTTCCCTTCAGGTTCATTTGCCAGGGCCAGGGAAGACTCTGATTGGCCAGACCTTGGTCATGTGCCCATGGCGGTGAGAGGAAGTTGGTTAGGCATAGGTAGGTTAACCTCACACTCACTCTTGAAACTTATTGAAAATCTTATGAGTATTATGGACCTCTGCAGGAAAATCTCTAAGCACAAATGGACCTAAGTATTTGAGTATTCTTTCAGGAAGCTACTTTATAGTTTCTCTTTAGAGGTTTATGGACTTCAAGTTAAGGACACCTGTGATGACATGTTAAATGTGATTCATCATTGAAATGTGATTTTGGCACATGCATTTTTATTTCTAATATAGTAAATTCTTTCTGTTTAAAACAAAGTGTGTGTGTATCTTCAGTAGCCTTCAAGGAAATAACTCCTTGTCATATAAAGGAATGCATAGACACTGTCATCTGGGGATCAGCTGCACAAGCTTAAAACATCTTTACATTTTAATGACAAAGCTGCTTCCAAGAACAGTGAACACAGTGGAGAAGAACAAGAATTGATTGTTTGATTTGCCGCATAGAAGAAAATAGGGATCTCAGTGTCTCTAATAATTGAAGCTTTTTCATGAAGAATCAGAGTTAGGGTATAAGTGCCTGGAGAAGATACAAGAAACTCACTGCAAAGAAGCGGGGTCCACCTGGACTACTGAGTGCCCCTGTAACTGGTCTACTATCTTTCACTCTTGCCTTCTTGTCAATCATGTCAATACTCTTCACTGGCCAATCTTTGTGCTGAAAACACTTGATCCCTATAAACCATATCTGGCTCCTACTGCTTTCCTCACCTCATTGTATGCCAGCTTCACCCTCAGCATTGACTGGTCTTCTTTCTAGTCCTTACATGGGCCGGCCTCTCTTGTTCTTAGACCTTTGTCCATGTTAAACCTTATTCCTTGAATGTATCTTCTCTACTCTTTTCTCCTTTCTGTCCTACTGTCCTACTTAGTCTTTAGGCCTTGGTTTAATTATTACTTCCAAGGTCTTGTGGAACCGGTATCTAAATAAACTCCTGTCCTTCCTCCGGTGGTGTTGTATTACTGCCAATTGTAAGGATATATATATGTTTATTTAATACCTCTCTTCCTTTTGCATTATAAGCACTATACAATCAGGTATCATGACTGTTTTCTTCACTTGGTGCCTAACAAGTGCTTGGGACATAATTCTTACTAATTTAATGCTTTTGAATAATCAGTAAAGAAACGGAAAGGTAATAGAGGGGATTAGAAACAGTTGCAACAGCAGAATACAAAGCTCAGAAATAGCGAGGGGGTGGTAAACAACAGTAGACATTCTGATGGTGGAGTTGAAGAGAGCAATACATGCAAGAAGCCCATAGAACAGCATTGCCATCTGAGACATGGCTTTGGGATTTCAGGCATGTGTCCCATGAGGACATGCACAGGCACATGTGCCTGCTGCTGAACAGCCCCTGAGCGAGTCAGTGTGACATTGGGAGGCCTGGTAGGAAGTACAGCTTAGCAGCCTGGGGAGGAGTTTGCACCCTGCATGTAGATGACAAGCTGAGTTATTTGTGCCTGTGGTTCCACACAAGCTCCACTGCCAATTTGACTTCATTTGTAACATTGAGTTATCACTATTGAAATATTGGAAATGGCCTTGTACACTTTAGAGGTATTTTCGTTAACAATAATTTACCTTCTGGGAATGTGTACAAAAGGAAAGATTCAGTTGTGTGTGGGGCTTTGCCTGCAAGGCACCCCCAGCTGCCATGGATGAGAATAAGTCTACCAAGACATGATTTGCTTGGGGAGGAAAGATGGCCGATATCTCAAAGGAGAAGGGCCAGGAGCCTGTTCCTCAATGGGCTTTTATTGGGTTCAATTTGCACAGGAATACAGGTAAAGCACATTGATCATTGTCAGGCAGTAAGGATCAAACAACAGATAACAACAAAAAACTACGAGGCTCATTCTGAGTCAGGGTCAGTTAGTTAAGGGGCTATAAAACTTTGGGAAACAAACTCATTTCCTGCTCGGACCCTTATCAGAAAATTGAGAGCATTCTTAGCAAAGCAGGTTTCACAGGATTTTATGCATTCTTTCTTAGGTCTGATCACCTGCCCTTTCCAGCACAGGACTGTACCACCTTCTGTCATTGTTTCAGGCTTAAGTCAGGCAGGGGAAGTAAGGCAGCCAAGAGATTAGGAGACTTTTTGCAGACAGAATGAGGACTCAGGCTATGTCAAAGTCTAGGGGTGAGGGTCCATCACCCCCTTTTTTGGTAGCCCCCAAGTAGTTCCCTGGGGGCCCCTTTGTGACTGTGCCTGTCTTAGGTTGTTCCTCCCTTGAGGCATCTTACCCATTGTTGGCTAACCAGTCAGGCTCAGGGCCAAGCAGGGTGAAGTAAAGTGGGTAGAGGTGGCACCCCTGCCAGGGAGATAAGCTTTGTCTCCTTGGTGACTTATGGTCCCAAAGTGTCTCACTCACCCTTAGCCATGGGGGGTTACAGCTTCTGAAACCAGGCAGGGCAGTTCCCAACACAGTTGTAATCAGGATTTATAATCCTGGATTCTAAATTATAACAATAATAAATTATTACTTATAATAATAAATGTAATCATCACTTTATTTAGTAAACACTTTTTAATAAAATTTATTCCCTGCTTTTCAGTTAATGTTTTGCATTCCTTTATCTAAGAATAGAATCACATTGTCATTGGGTTATGTCTTCTTATGTCAGCTTTTGAAAAAAATTTCCTTTAAAAAAAATTTTAGAATATGTTTTTCAATTACAGTTGACATACGATACTATATTAGTTTCAGCAGTACAACATAGTGATTAGACATCATTAGATGAAGTGATCACCCTATAAGTCCAGTACACCTGGCACCTATTACAATATTATTGACTATACGGCTTATGCTGTACTTTACACCCCATGACTGGTTTTACAATTGGCAATTTGTATATCTTAATTTCTTTCCCTTTTCTGCCATACTTCCAGCTCCCCTCCCATCCTGCAACCACCAATTTGTTTTCTGTACCTATGAGTTTGTTTCTGTTTTGTTTGTCCTAAATGGTTTTGTTTTGATTCAGATATAGTTAGATCAGGGCTCCCTCACCATCCCCTGTCTTCTATATAGTGCTTATATGATTTTAGTGTTTGCATTATCAGTGATATCTGAATGCTGGACTTTGGAAAGAGCACTACTCAATGTAAGCAACCTGTTTAACATCAAGGAGTTTCCACATCCATATGGGGAGTTGGGCTTAAAGATATTAAGACCCCACCAGCAGATAAGATTCCCAAAGAAGAGAACAAAAGGCACCCCTCTGCTTCTTTTGATAACAGCCTCCCCGCCTTACTGTGGGATGTCAGGTTCTTGGTAGTGGGATATGGTAATGTAAAAAGATATTAAGAAAGATGTGGCAGCATGAGAGACATTTTTCTAAGATCAGTTTTGCAAAAGTTTACTCTTTGAACCAGATCTGTAATGCTCTTTTTCTTGGAGATTTGCATAACTGGCTCCTTGTCATCCTTCAGATTTCAGTTTAAATATCACATCCTCAGAGAGGCTTTCTGAGGTAGGCCGGTTCTCAAAGCCCTGCTTCATACTTGAGGATTGGTAGAAAAGGTTCTTTACCACTGAGCAATGTTAGTGTTCTTTTGCATTACCATCAGTCAGAAAATGATCATGGCAAGGATGCCCATGATTTTAACAACTCAAGGGTGAGGGTGTTTGCAGATTCCTGAGTAATAGAACCTCAACCCAAGTTTAATATTGTAGAATCAAAGATACTTTCAGTAAAGGGGATTTTTTGCCTTTTAACTCTTTTTAGGCTATGTGAGCTTTGGGCACCTCATCTCACAGGGGTCTGCCTCATTAAAAGTGGTTTGTTTGAGCTGTGCCAACCAGAGGTGAATACTGGATTTATAACCTTTTTTTGCTGTGATTCGTCTACATTGTATTTACTGCTGTGCCATCTGAACTTAGGGTTTCAGTGTGTTAGGCCTGACTGTGGTCTTCTAGACTTTTCCTAATCATCCCCTTCACTCTCTACCACAGTGGCATGTTCACTTCCCTCATAAATTTGAGTGACATTTATGTAATTGGTTTACCTGTTTCTTGACTGTGAACCCCTCACGATGTTAACTCCAGCAGGGTGGTAATTATATCCCTTCTCTCAGGGGCAGCCTAAGTGCTGAGCATAGTGTCTGACACTTAAGGACCTTATATTTCCAACTCCCATAGTATAAGGCTTATGATGCTCTTGTGGTTGTATCAGGAGGTAGGGAAGTTTGCTGAGAGGATGCAAGCCAGATGCCTTCACTGCTTCACTCAGATACCTTAACAAGGCCTTATGTATGAAGTCTGGGACACAGGATCTGTGATTATGCAGGTATAATGATACTATTAGAAACATCCTTAGCATTTGCAAAACTAGGCCATTAAGGAGAATTTGTCGATGACTGATGTTTTATTATCTCTCTGTATTCTTGCAAATTTTAGTACTTCTGAAACATATATTTACTAATTTTTCATGACAATTTGGCCAATATTCTAAGTAATATAGCACTATAGTTCAGAGATTGGGCTCAGGTTTGAATCACCTGTCTTCCCTTCCCGGCTCTACATCTTTTGAGCCATGTAATTTTTGGTGGTGTCTTAATCTCTCTGATCTTAGTTTCTTCATTTTTAAAAATAAAGGTAATTATAGAATGTATATTACAAGATTCTTATAAAGATGAAGTGAATTAATATGTTCAATGTGTTTAGAACAGTATCTGGAAGAGAGTAAGCATTCAATTTTAGCCAAAATCAGTAAATAAATATATTAGATAATGCAGGGATAAAAATTTAGATTAACACTTGTTCTATTTTTTCCCTGTTATGTATCCCTTGGAAATTTTTAAAAGGTAAACAAATTTCTCCATAAAATTCTTTCTTACTAAAGCCAAGAGCCAGCCTTGTCAGTGATATAGATATATTTTAAGTTGGGAGACCAACCCTGAGAAAGATGGGGAAGGTTGGCTCCTCGGTACCTGAATTTACAAATATCCACAGGAAGGAATTTTAAAAACATGTAAGTTCCTGAATGTGTAATCAAAGTGATTGATCACTCCCAAAGTATTCATCCCTGGAGGCTGCGTGCGTTTTGTCCCTGTTGCAGTTGCTCAGTACCTGTTAAAATCTCCTCATTGGGACCTGCCTTCAGAACAAACTTATAATCTTTACAAGGACATCTGCCTTTTCATTTTGTAGTTAAATCTTGTTTTAGATTCAAGATAATATTACTCAGTTTTATCATTTACCTGATTTATTGGACTTGACACCAAATAATTTTGGTTCTCAAAAAACATCCACTCTCAGAGTATGAACATGTGGTCCTCTGAGGACAATTAAAAGAGCGTAATGTGGACTTGAGTGATGTTTCTGAAGGTGGAGTGCCAAAAATGGTCCGAGCATGTGGCACTATCCCTGGATTATGGTGCAGCCTTGCAAGATTACCACTTTGAGGAGAATAGCATCTATTTGGAAATTTGGATATATAAGTTCTAGTAGTCGTTATCTTTATAATTAAAATTTAGAATTCCCAGAGGGTCTTGTTGATTCTTTGTTTTTAAGATACATAACAACTCTGAAGCCAAAATTCATTTGAATGTGTGAATTCTATTAGTTTAAGCAAATCTCTAGCAATACCAATATGCAATCTAAATTTTGTCATTGTCAGATCTTACCATTAAACATGTATCATTTTAATTATACATGTTTGAAATCTTCATTTTCCTAATCAATACTACCTTGATAAACCCACAGCATGCACACAGAATGGCTTATGTTAAAAACATATAAATGCATTCAGTCTGATTTACATCACAACACTTTCTTGAAAATGGTTCTATAAAACAGATAATATTTTCCCAAAGGAGCAATATTGTTGGAGGTTTTGCTTCTAGCTGATGACAGATAATCAAATAAAGCAGAGATGTAGCAATAGTGCATTATAAATGCAAAATTATAACAGCCAAGCCCTTGATAATAGTCTAAAATAATAAAATTGTGTACTAAGTCCTATCAGATGTCTAAAAATTTGCTGGATATATTGATTATAAAGAGGATATAAATGGACTATCAAGTTATTATATTGGAAAGAAAACCTCTACTGATGTGTATAATTGACTGGAAACAGATGTCCGACCAATAGTAAATGATAATTATTTATTTAATTACAGTGGTTTAAAATATTTATAAGATTTAGAGGGAGACGATTTGCAGGACCCAAGTCTCTGAACTGTCTAAGGAAATTTTAACATTATACCTTTTTTCCCTTGATAGAATATTCCTGCAAACAAGCAGATATGTTAAAAAAAATCATACCATTAACCTTGGAGCCACTTCATAACCTACTTTAGTAGATTTTCAATACATTTGTTAATGAGATTGATTGTTTGATTGATTCATTTATTTGATTCAAGAGATATATATTGGACATCCCCATATCCTGAGCTCTGTTCTAGACCAGCAATTTTCAACCTTTTTCATCTCACGTAAACTAATTACTAAAATTCTGTGGTACACGGAAAAATATATTTTTTTGCTGATGTGACAAAAGTAGGTCTAATTTTGATTCATTCACATGGGACAGCTGTTGTGTTAGCTGCTGTCATTTTTTAAAAAATTTGATAATGTAAGGGAAGAGAGGTCAGTAACTCTGACTAAATAGTTAGGTATTGCATGTTTTAAAAATTCTTGCAGCACATTGGTTGAAAATGACTGTTCTTGAGATCGGGGAGTTGAACAGGAATCAGTAAAGGAGGCTGAGGATGAGTGGAAGGAAAACCAGGTGAGTACTGTGTTGGGGAAATCAGAACGATATTTTGAGGTAACTGAAATGATTATTTGTGTCAAGTAATATGGAGACTGAAGACCGACCATGGAATTGATCAAGGTAGAGAGTCATTTATCACCTTGATATGAGTGGTTTCATAGGGAATGAAAGGCCAATTGGGGAGCATGGGAGGCTGGACACTGGAGAGAGGAGTTTAAATAACTCCTTTAGGGAGGTTTGCTGTCAAGGGTTGGTGAGAAATGAGGTGATTAGGAGATGAAGGTACCAGGGAATGGAGTTGAGAAAGTTTTTTAGAAAATTTAAATAAAATGGGAGAAATCACAGTCTGTTTGCATGTCTGTGGTAGTGATCTAATAGAAGGACAGTTTGCTCATGTAGGAGTGAGGGAAGAAGGACTGGATCGATGTTCCTGAGCAGGTATGGGCTGGGGGTGGGACTAGTGCACAAATGGATGGTAGGTGGTAGCTGGAAGCACAGACTGGTCCATGTTATCAAGAAAGAAGGTAGTGTCTGTGGACAAAGATACCAATAGGAGGGTAGTTGTAGCAGTGGGTATTATTTATCCTTTTAAAAATGATTTAAATGTTCAAAGGATTCAGTGTTTTTGCCCAGTATCACACCAGATAATGATAAGTTGACAATAATGTGTCACTCAACTTGATAGTCTGTTGACTGTGGTTAGAATGCTTTACACTACATTGGAAATTCCCTAAAACACTTACTAGCAACTCTTCAAATCTCCTTCCTGTACAGCAAGCAGGTCTGAGACAGTTATGGAAAAGTATTGTGATTGAGCTTGCTCTGAGCCTTCAGTTTGGCAGTCATTGAATATGAATAGGTAGGGACTGCAATCACCCAGGTGTGGCTGTTAATCTGGGACCTTCACATTATATTGCACTGGAGATAGGAATAATGAGAAAAGATCTGAATTACTGGATCAGACTTCCAGTAATTCCATATCTATCAGTTCTTTATGGGTAGTTTGGCAATCCTCCTCTTCTCCACCCTTTAGTGATAAGCAAGTGCGTGACAGAAAAACATGAATGCCTGTGTCTGGAGAATCATTATATAATGGATTTTCATGTGTTTATATAAGTATATAATTATGTTAAAGAGAGAGGCAAATTAACATATATCTTCTCTGAGCTAAGTCTGTACCAACCTCTGTAATGATATTATTTAATGTCAAAGGGACATTCACCGCCTTGAATTAAAATGAGAAATACAGACTTAAAAGCTATAGTTGTTTAGAAAAAGAGAAAAAAATCACCGTGGATTGGAATAGTTGCAGAAAATTTGGATGAGAAACGTGGAACTTATACTGGGACTTCAAGCCAAGTCTTTGTCTTGGCACCTGAGATAAGAAAAGGATGTGTCTGCACCTAGCAAAATGCTTGGCACATATTAAGCACTTAACAATGCCTGTTTGATTAATTTTGGTATACTACATACATGAATATTTAAATCTTTTGTTCAGAAAATGACATTTTCTGAAAATGTCAAAGTAATGAAGAATAGGCAAAATATCTGTGTGTGTATATATGTATATATAGTAATGAATCTACCTTTGCCAGCATTATCCAGTCTTAATTATAAATTGAATTCAGGCCCAAACTGGCTATCTTCTGAAGGATTTATGAAATATTTAAACAAAAGTGGCAGATTTCTGGAAAGGATTAAATAACTAAAGAAGAGATACCTTTGCTCATTCATCTTGCTCTAACTGAGCATATTTTTTCTGGAAAATGAAAGTTGCAATGGGATTACATTTTTTTTTTTTAGAAAAAATATTTGTTCAATGAGAGAGAAAAGGGAATGATTAAATGGTTGTGGAAAAGAGGTAAAGAATTAGACTAGTTTTTCAGTTGACCTTGTGGCTCTAGCACTTGGGTTAGTGGTGACTCTACTTCAGCCTTCACTTTTTTTTGATTGTCAAAGGTAAATGTCTTATTCTCAGGCCCAAGGCAAGCTCTTTCTCTTTATGAATCAGCAGATTGCTTAACATGATGCTGCCTGTTCTGTTTAAAAACCCCACTATTCTTTAAACTGTAAAAGTCTCTATTTTCCAAACTAAAAACATATTTCATTTTCTGTTTTCTTTGATTTTGCAGTAAAATTTTGGGAACTTTGTGGTGGTGTTTGAAAATTTTTTATCAGATTATGCCTGCCAGGAGATTTTGTTCAGAGTCCACATTCCTATAGCTAATCACTTATTTGTAGAGAAAGCTTTCAAATCAGTCCATTAATTGAAGTTTTTGAATTCTCCAGGAGTTTAACTCCTCTGGACTAGAGGTTAGAGACTGTTTTGAAGTCATGTTGAAATTTAATGCACTGAAAAAGGCAATGTGAACTGAATGTGAAATGAGGGAAGCCTCTAACGTTAAGTAAAATGAGCAGTCACTGCAAGGCCCAGAAGGTAACTTTGAGTGGAACATAATATTCAGGCAGTCTTGTGAAAATTGCTATTATTTAGGTAGCACATAACTCATAGAGAATAACATCTAAGTGATATACGGCTTAATTTAGAGTCAGGATACAATGATGAGTGAGGTTTGATGGGTCTGTGGAAATATCTGTGGTTAAAGAATTCTGTTAAGGGAATAAAAGCAAAGGACGGTGCAAGATGAATGGTATTTGCATAGACAAAAGCCTAATCCAGCGTTACCCATAGCTGTTGATCTTGAAACCTGAACAAATAGTGTGCTTCACGTCACCTTCAATTTTAATGATTCTTTAGCAATTACTTCTTTCAGCTCAGTGGTTTTTAAAGATCATTCAGATACTTATATATTTGAAAGATTGGACCAAGTCAATAGGAATATAGAGTAGATTCAATCGGCCTAAAGGGATTCATATTCTCTCTCCTTCATCTCTTCCTCATGATGTTACAGCTGAATTTAAACTCTAGTTAGGTCCTGCTGCTCTTCATATCCTGTTTGGCTCATCCTGAGGCTATTAACTGACAAAACCAATTACCAAAATGTAAAAAAATCAGCATCAAGTCCTTGGGCACTGCTAGGATTCTTCCATTTAGGCTAATACGGGAAACCATAGTATGTGGAGAGTTCACAAAACTGAGGCTTAAATAGCCTAGAAATTAGGGGCAGCCGGGGAAGTACAATTTCCTTTGAAACACAACTAATCTCTCTATTTGCTTTTTTACCCAGGTCATGTGAACTGTGAGCCTCCAGTCAGTTATCCATCACGTAAAAAATACGTTGGTTCATTTTGTAGTAAGAGGCTTTAGTCTTAACTAACTGGCTTTCAAATATTAATAAAGGGAAGTGGTTCTAGTGGTGAGCTTTGGTGTTAATTTGGTTTAACAATTATTTCAGGGTTGGTTTGAAATTCTATTTTGGCTTTGAGGAAATCTGTGGAACTTTAGAATTAAGGAAAAACTTTAGGGGATTTTTTTTTTTCATTGCTGCTGCTTTCCTTTGGATAAAGGGAAGAAAAACAGTGCTGTTTTATAAGAGTTTTGTCTTTTTGTGTGTGAGGAGGCTAGAGAGTAGGCATTTCTTCAGGCCATATCAACCTGGTTTTTTTTACCCCAGAATGCAAAATCATAATAAACCTGACATGCCTTGACAACTTGCAATTATCCATACATATTTCTTGACTTCTAACTTACACAGGATTTTATCCATCATGTTTAATTACCTAGATATAAGGTGCTCCTGTGCCATGATCCTCCTTCAGAGAAAGAATTCTTCTGCAGCCCAAGTTCCTTCCTTTTGATGTTTTTGTTTTTTCCATTGCCAGTGCCATTTTCTGTGGAATAAGCAGTCTCTATTTAGAGTTCTTTTCCCTGAGATTTTTCTTGAGAATCTTTGCTTTGACTACACTTAGTGGTATAAACCCATTGCAGCCTCCAGTCTCCAGGTTAGAGCTTATTCTACCACAGCCTTGCCAGAGGAAAGATGACTGTCCATGAATGTTGTCACTGCAGGAGCAGGAGGACAAGCGGGCATCGTGACAGCTACTCCTGTGCATGCTGCTCCCTCCCGAAAGTTGCTCTCTTTTTTTTTTTAATTTTCCAGTTGGTTAGTTATTTGAACTATCATTTGTTGGCTAATTTAATTTGCCTTACTTTTTTTTTCTTCTGAAGTTTTCAGATGCATACATGTCTACTGCCTTGGATTGTTGAATGTCTGGACAAAAATGACTCATTAATATAACAAATGGAATATAAAATTCTACCTATATTTTTTTCCTTCCTTAATGATATTGTTGATACACCATTTTGAAACATCAACTTCATAAACTTCTTGTTAGTCAAGCCGAAGAGTCATTTCTGAGCCTTTTGTATTTAATTCCCCATAGCTAGGGCAACTATATGGTTTATTGTCTAAACTGGGATAAGGTTGAGAATAAAAGAGGCCTAACTGTGCAGGGCACTGGGATAATGGGCAGGAATCAGTTTTGTCCCAGGTGGACAGGCAATGTATGCATGTGACTGTACTATCTATAAATAATTCAGCAAGGTTTGTTGACTTTGCCATCAAAACATATGTTAAATGTATATATTGGTCACCATTTCCACTGCTATCATCTATTGCAAGATATCATCATCTCTACTCTGTACTAACTCCTAATGAATTTGCTTTAATTCTTGCCCTCCTATGATTTATTTTCTACACAATGGCCCAAACAATCTTTTACCAACTATTAGATCATAATTCCATTTCTCCCAAACCAGTGTCCTTAGAAGGAAATTCACACTGCTTTCCTGGCCTATGATGCTTACCTACTAGGTCATCCCCTATCAATATATTCCTGGGATTCCTTCCACTGGGCCTTCTTTCTAGTTCTTCAAATGCAGATCCCATGCATTTGCTCTTCTTTCTACCTGAAATGCTAACCCGCCACCCCAGGTCTTCCCTTCCTGAGTTTTATCATTCAGTTCTCAAAAAATTGTCACCTCTTCTGAGTACTCTAACTCATTCTAATGCCGGTTCCATCCTTGTTCTTATCACTTTGCCCTGCTTAGCCTTTCTCAATATCTGAAGTTATCCTATTCTATTTTTAAAAATCGTGTTAAAATATACATGACATAAAATTTACAATGTTAACCACTTTAAAGCATGCAGCTCAGTAGCATTAAGTACATTCACTTTGTGTAGCCATCACCATCTATCCATCTCTAGAACTTTTTTGTCTTCCCAAACTGAGATTTCTTACCCATTTATTTTCTAGCCTTTGACTGTTATTTTTTCCCCTTTCTGGGGAGCTGAAGTTTTCTTATAAAAATTATTGAAGGCTTATGTCCAAACATTGCTCTCAGGTTTTGGCCAGCATTTTAAACTACGTCTTAGTAAACATGCCAAGAGGCCCTTCCCACTTTGCATGAATACGGTTTTGTTCTGCTTTCTTCAGCTTCATTTGTATCATGTCTCTACATTGGTATAGACATTGCTATTATAACTAGAGAACAAATGGAAACATGCTAATAGTTGTCACAATTGGGTTCATTGTTTAAACAAGTATTAGATAAGCTGTTAGGTATTTAAGTATTAAGCATATAACTCGGAAGTGGTTTTGTGCTCTACAAAAGCTTTCCTGTAAACTTGACTTGAACATTACTGGAGGGAATGGACTAGAGAAAGGTGAGAGAAAATATTAGAAGAATGTAGTGCAGTTGCTAGATGATTTTGTCTTTCTTTGCATACCTAGTACAGATTCTGATGAAAGGTTTGCTTTTTTTGAAAATATATTGTGTACTCATACTTAAGCCATAAATCTCTTGAATTTGGAGTTCACTTTAGGAACACCCTAGGAATACTGATGCAGCTCTTCCTATATGTATCTGCTGAAGCACACATATGAGAATAAAACATTCTCCAAATAACCGTCAGCAGTGTGGGAAGAATTGAAATTAGATGGTAAAAATGAAAAATGTCACATAAATGCTAAGGCTACTGAAAATTTTAATGCTCTAGACGTTTTAATGACCAAGATAATCTATTGAGACTCTAGTGTACTAAAGATACACTCACACTACTTTATCCACTGTCTAGCTGGCCATTGCTACATAAAAAGTATATTTAAAACATGTAAGACATACTTTTCTGCTTTATGCTAAAACTGTGGGAGACTGCCCTGATGAGTGTGGCTTGGTTGGTTGGGCATTGTCCTGCAAAGTGAAAGGTTACCAGTTCGATTCCTAGTCAGGACCCATGCCTGGGTTGCAGGTACAGTCCCTGTCAGTGTGTAGGAAAGGCAACTGATCGGTGCTCCCTTCCCCTTTGTCTAAAACTAAATAAATACAATTTTTTACAAAAACTATGGGAGACAAACCAAAGTTCTTAATGGTAGAATAAAATTTTATTTGTAAAGAATGTACAGGTCTTTGCAGTCAAATGTGATTTCAGTTTGCCACTATAAAAAATATAGTTCACACTCAGATGTCTAAGTTTGTTTTGCTTTGATGGTAGGGAGGGGAGGTATTATTTAAAGAGTTTGCAAAAGGTAAAAACCTGCTATGTTTGGCATGTACCCCAGAAAAATATTTAATTGGATTGTGAGTTGGGGGGGGTTGTCCAGTAAGCATTTTTCTGTTTTCTGTAACTCCTGTACAAATAAAAACTTTCCTCTGCTAACAGGAGTGTTAGAAGGAGGAAGTGTTCACTGTCATTGTGAAAGTTGTAGAAACTGTGGCAGCACACTCACTACCCAAATAGATGATTCAGGTCAGATTGTATCCTAGTCAGATCGGTTTGCCGCTTCAGTTTATACTATCCATTAATAACAAACATAAAAAATAAATTCCCAGTGCCTGGAGTTTAGAAGACACTCAACCAATGTTTGTTGAGGCTGTAGAGCCCACCACTGCTTATGGGCTTCGATTCTGGAACCACATTTTAAGAGTTTAAATTTCAGCTCTATTACTTACTCTGTATGATTTTGGGCATTTTCTCCCTTTAGTTTCCTCACTTTAAAAATGAGGGTAATAATAGCACCTACCCTTAAAGGGTTGTTGCAGGGTTTCATGGGAAAAAAGAAGCTGTAGAACACAGTGGACCTGTAGGTCCAGTGGACCTACACTAGAACACAGTTAATGTTAGGTGTTAACTTCTTTTTAGCAAGTGAGTAAATGACACATTATTCTCAGTGACTATATTATAAAATTGTATTGGATATTCTTCAGAAGTCAAATGAAGTGTTCCACTGTGATGAGTGTATGTCTGGTTATTTTCATACACGATGTAATCACTGTCTTTGACTTTATAGCCTATGTCAAGACTCTGTTCCTGGGACTTCAGGTTCTCTCTGGAGACTGAGTCAGAAATCACTCTCCTCGAAAGTCATGTCTGAACTTGATAAGCTTCACAAAGGCCAAACTGAGTCTGGTGTTGGGGTAGCCCCAGCGCTTCAGCCTGGAACTGTGCTTGGCATCTGGCAGTGTTCGGTATTGACAGCGTCAGCAGGCACTGCCTGTGCTAGGCCCTGTGCAAAGCCAGGTAAACAAGATGTGATGTTTGTACACTTAGAAATAAAACTGTTGCTTACTAATAAAGATGATGGAGCAACGGTGGAATAGGAAGTGCCTCAGGCCAGATGAAAAGTAAATTGGAATCTGCTCTTGGTTCTGTTTCTAACTTGCGGAGGAAAAATCCTTTAACCTTTCCCAAACATAGGCTTCTTTTTTCCCACCTGTGTAATGAGAAATGTAATATATGCTGTACGTGTTTTACATGGATTTTTTAAATTGTAAAATTAATGTGACAGTAATTGTAGAGGTAACCAGAAAAGTTAAAATGATTAAATAATTGCAAAGATGTTATAATAATTCTACAAATAGAAGCATTATGTAGGGTAAGGTTTTGATGCTAAGAGCAAATAGACCATCTGTCAAAGGTGTAGGAGGCTGCTTTTTCATGAGTGGGTTGTGCAGGTTACTCTTTGTGAATATTAACATAAAGTTGAGACCATTTTTTTCTTTTCTGGTGCCAGGTGAATTTTATAGTATAAACATGATATGTGTGAATGTATGGTCATACAAAGTGGGAATCATTGTTTTATAAATTATGAAACTGGGCCAGAGAAACTCAGTTTTAATAGATCCACACTGAATGATGTATAGATGTTAGAATTTTGTAAAGTTCACATATGTGGAAAATCAACGAAGCTGTAACAGAAGCACAGATTCTTCTCCCCTGTTTCTGTGGTTCCTTTTCCTGTTTTCTACTATGTCCTTGCCCAGAGGGTAATTCAGTCTAGTTCATGCTTATGTGATAGGAAAGCACTGTTATAAGTAGGAAGGCTAATGTAGTAGACAGAATTTTAAGGTGTCCCACAAGATTTCTACCCTCTGGGTACATTGTTATATAATCCCATTCCTTCAAATGTGGGCCTGAGCTGTGTATATAACAGGGCTTTCAGAAAGGCAGATTACCTACCGTGGGCCTGACCTCATCAGGTGAGTCTTTAAAAAAGTGATTGGATTCTTTCTAGACAATGAGGTTCAGAGTGAGTCAAAATTGTTTTTTTTGTTTTTGACACGAGAGAATATTTGTTGCTTGTTTCGAATGTGGAGAGGACCACATGGAAAGGAACGTGGGTGGCTCTTAGGAGAACAACCTGTAGCTGAGAGCCAGCAAAGACAGGGAGCACAGTCCTACAACTGCAAGGAACTGAATTCTGCCACATCTACATGGTCTTGGAAGAGCAGCCGATCTCCAAATGATGATGCAGGTGGCTAACACCTTGATTTTAGCCTGTGAGGCCTGAGCACCGAAACCAGTGTCTTTGTGCTTGGACTTCTGACCTATAGAACTATGAGCTAATAAACTGATAGTGTTTTAAGTGGCCAAGTTTGTGGTAATTTGTGATGTAGCAGAAGAAAATTAATGCAGGGAGATTAAGTAATTGGCTATGTCATTAGTGTGCTACTTGATTTACTTTTTGTGAGCAGCTTCTTCTGAAGAAAGTGATTAAATTGGACCAGATTAATCTGAATATCCTAGAATTAATTCGAGTCAGGAATACTGATTATAGATCATAGATTTAGTAACAACATGCTGTTAAACACTTATCAAACCACAATATTGACTTTAACCCCATAGAACTTTCAGATTTTAAATAATTTGAAATTAATTGATGAAGTATATTTTTGTAAACTTTGACATTTTGAATTCATGCTCCTTTGCTTATGCCAGTTTATTACCTGCCTCTGTGACAGGGATGCAGGAGAGTGAGAGATGATGCGAAACGCAGACTTTGAGTTTGTAGGGGTGTGTGTGTGTGTGTGTGTGTGTGTGATAGTGGAGATGAAGCAGAGATCCAAATATATTTGGGTGTGCGAGACCAGCAGTTTGTCTAGGCTTCTGCTTGCATGAATAGACTTTTTTTTGGAGAAAATGTGGCTCCTGGAGAGCTGATCTTGGTGAGAAGGGCAGTTGCAAATGACATCATGGCATTGGGAATAGAGTCTGACTCAGACTACCTGCCTCAACTGAAAGACTGTAGTTGGAACTTTAGGAATTGTTTTCAAGAAAAACTTGTGAAACATGCACATAAAGTGGGCTTCCTAGATCTCCAGAGGCCAAAGTGAATTGCAGTGGGGGATTTTAGGGTTCTTGCCTCTTCTTTGTGAAGCATGGCCTTGCTCTGGTGATGGGAAGGCCAGAGGTCCTCATGAATGTACCCAAAATACTAAAGGAAAAGTCTGAAACCAATGATTGAGAGAACACAGGGCTAACATCATTTGGGTGTGGGGTAGAGGGTAGAGACAATAAATTTGCAACATGTCATTTTTGAGGTCCCTGTAATATAGAAGTAGAGGTTTTAAAAACATGGGCTAGGCCCCTGGCTGGTGTGGTTCAGTGGATTGAATGCCCATCTGCAAACCAAAAGATCACAGGCTCGATTCCTGGTCAGGGCACATCCCTTTGTTGCAGGCCAGGTCCCCAGTTGGGGACATGCAAGAGGTAGCCTGTTGATATTTCTCTCCCTCTATTTCTCCCTCCCTTCCCCTCTCTCTAAGAATAAATAACCTAAGAATAATTTATTATTTAATAATAAATAAAAGATCTAAGAATCTTTTTTTTAAAAAAGCTTCACCTTAAAAATATGGGCTGGGAAGTTAGAATGAGGTTTGTGTTGAAGATGTGGATTTTGACAATCAGCATATTGATGGCAGTTGAACTCATGGATGCAGATGAGACCATCGTGAGGGAGTATATGGGACAATAAGAAAAAGGTCTGGAAACAATACAGGCTATACTGAAAAGTACTGATAAGTTGTCAGAGTTTGGAAGAACTGGAAAAAGTGGCATCCTGCCAGCTAAGGGAGAAATGAGGTTGTATATCTTTATAAAGTTTCTTCAAGCTTTATAACATCTATTGCATAACTTTGGAAGGATTTAATGATCCAGGCATTAAAATAAATTTCTTCTCAGAAATGAGCCACACTTGTTGCTGATCCTCATTTCTTCGCCAACACTATTACTTTCCTTTAACAATCCAGAAAGAAGTTACCAAGCATTTCCTCTTTTGTGATTAAACAATCATTACTTGCTAATTTAAGAGTCAACTTTAAATTTTAATTTACTCTTATGTAAAGATAGCTTATGCAATGACTTTCATCCAAAATATCAGTGAATATTTCTTCAATTAATGAAAACAGAACACAGAATAAAAGCATCTCCTTCAACCATGTACATGTGTTTTGTAGCTTCTGAAATCACTAGTGTCAAATTAATTCAAAGAAATGTCTTTAAACTGTTGGTTTTAAGGAGAGACCTAGTCAAGTCAGCCAACAATAATTCTCTAGGTTGCTAATTAATGAATTTAATAATTTATCTAGTGTTGAATAATTCCTTTTATGGTTGATGGATTCATAAATAATTAGGATTTGAAGAATATGCAATATTTTTTCATTTATATTAAATGTCTCTGAAAGTTAATCACCTAAATCTAGACTAATATATTGCAGGAATCTAAAATTCAATGAGGCTTCATTTCTATCAGAATTCCACTTTTGAGCTCTTTTCTCCTCTTTAGAGGTTCCAGTTTCATATTATTTTTTCCCAGAGACTTTGATGTTGCCCTGAGCAGCTATTTACATCTTCAGGGCCTTTAGGAAAACTGTCTTATCTGAATTCTAGCCCACAAGGATACTTATGGGGATAAGAAATAAATTATATGTTTATTCCTTCTGCTTTTTGTTCCATGTAACACTAGAACAGCTGGTTAATTTAGCGGCATAGAGAATTGGAAGAAGTTGTCATTTTCTTTCTTTTGAAAGATAGGGGAAGTATTGTTTAAAGATGACATGAGATTGGTGAGGAATGCTTCTGGAAGGTCCCATGCACACAGAATTATGTGCGGCGTCTAACTGTAGCAAAGAAGAATTTGGAAGAGTCGTGAGGAGAATATTAGATTTTATTGAGGGAGATATCTTAGAAAGTAGAAAAATATAACTGTCCCAACTGTCATGTCAATAATAAAACTTCTGAAATCCAGGACAGAAATGTGATTTTCAAAAAAGTTATACAGACTTTTCACTAGAAATATTTATGTATTTATTTAAGAAATCAGTTTCTATTTCCAGTGCCTTAAATCTCACTGTGTTACACTGCTAACAAAACCTAATGATAATTTGGAGACTTTTTCCTAAGAGATTTTAAACTTTAAAATTATTCTTTTTTTTTTGTCTGTTTCTCTACATAGGTCAATTGGATTTTTCAGAATCATACAAGTCATAGACACAGACAACAGTGTGGTGTTACTGGAAGGAAGGGGTTGGGGAGGGTAGTAAAGAGTAATGGGGGTCAAAATTGGGGGTGGGCACACAATGCAACATACAGACCATGTATCAAAGACATGTGCACTTGAAACCTGTATAATCCTATTAACCAATGTCACCCCAATAAACTTAATTAAAAAAGAAGACCACAAATACACCAGACATACTCAAATATATGGATGTAGGAAAGTCTGATCTCAGCTAATTTTTGATTAAAAAAAAAGCCACCAGCAAAATTCACTTCTTTTGAAATGAACAGTTCAGATATTAGGTGGATTTACAGGGGCAGATCTTAGAAACACCGGACCAAACTGACGGTAGGTAGAGCGCGGTCAGATGAGCCCAGATTCCGGTGGACGGCCTCCTGTGCCGCTTGAGGGCTGTGTACTCTCTGGCAAGTCACTTAACTGCTCTGAATTTTATTTTGTTATCTACAAAGGAAAAGGAGTGTAATGAGGATCAAATGAAAATGTTATTGAAATATTTTGTAAACTATAAAATTTTAGCTCAAGACCATATAATTACATTATTTATCATTAATGATGCAATAATCAGAAAACAGTAGTTTTATTTGTAGTTCATGTGGGTGTTCTTGTTATTCTGGTCTGTATTCATTCTTACAGTACTTAATGGATTAATAAACCTGCAAAAGTAAAAGTAAAAGCACCTGGTGGTTATTGACTATAAAATATACCCATATGTATACATGTGTGAATGTATATACATACATATCTAGGACCATACATGTGTGTATGATCTATTAACTAGGGTAGGCTAAGCTGCTGCAACAAGTAGATGTGAAAATAGTGGTTAACTAACAGCCCTAAATGTTTTTATTTGGCTGGCAGTTCTGCTCCTTACTTAGGAACAGTCCTGAAATGGCATCGTAGCTATAAGAAGAGGAAGAGTCTAATCTGGGTCTATTGATTTCCACTCAAACATTGGGATGGAATTTGCACACATTGCTTCTACTCACATTCCATTGGCAGGAGCTTGGGTGCATGGCCACATTTAACTGCAAGGGAGCCTGGGCATATACAGTGTCTACATTGGCATCCATACACATTTAGAATTGAGAACAATTGATTTCGCTGGACCACCATGTCCACCATGATGGCCACTGCTTTTTCCTTATTTCTATTCTAATGGAATATTTAGTACATTGAATGATTGACAGTATACATAATATACCATGTGGGTAGTACATTTGTATCTGGTGTATAATAAGTACTCAAGTGATAGATAGCTGCTGTCATTACACAAACATTTCATTAATGGCAATGAACAAGACTGTTGTATTCTTGGTACAGAGCTTGGTAACTGAAAATATAATGGCACATGTCCATCTTTCATGTTTGACAAGTTTCCTGTAGACATAAGTTTCCTGTAGACATTGAATACTTAAAAATTATGCAGACAAAAGGATTCTGGATGAACTAGATGTGACTATTGTATATGTAAACTTGCTTAATGCTATCTGTGAAAATAAAGTGATGAGTGAAATATGTGACTTCAAAAGCAAGAGGGAAATAGAATTTATTTTCTATGGACTTGTTAGTGATGAAAAAACTTTGACATTTATTATTTTTAAAAAACATTATTTAGTACTTGGACAATGATTAAAATAAAAAAAGAGATTATTTATTTTCAGAGAAGGGGGAAGGAAGGGAGAAAGAGATGGAGAGAAACATCAATGTGTGGTTGCCTCTCATGTAGCCCCCCACTGGGGACCTGGTCTACAACCCAGGCATGTGCCCTGACTGGGAGTGGAACCTGTGACCTTTCAGTTTGCTGATCAGTGCTCAATACACTGAGCCACACCAGCAAAAACTTTGACATTTATAATGTGTTACTACAAATGCTCCCAAATTAACAACATTTATCACCATCTGTGAATATTCATGATATGCATAAGTTCATAGGACATATCATTTCCCAAACAATTAAATTGCATTAGAGACTGGAATTTGAAGGGATTAAAATTGTTTTTCCTTTTAAATGAGCCCTTCTGTTTCAAGATTAGGCAACTGTAAGGATGAGAATTTTTGCAGTGGAAAAATGTTCACTTAATAACATATGCTGAAAAATCTTTCTGCCTGTGCTGTCCTGCTGACTGGAATGCTGTGGTGCCTAGTGGTCTGTATACCGCCGGGGCACAAAACTCTATAGTTAATCTGGGCTTTGGCACACAGTCTCTCTCCCCTTCTCTTTCTCTCAACTTGGGGAAATAAATGGATAATAACACATAAACTTAAATCATTGTTCCATCTGCTAGTTATTGTATATTTAATGAAAAGTAGAGGTTACAAAATGCTCTGCTAGGCCAGTCCATCAAATGAAATCAACTTTGAATGCACTAACCCAACCTCAGATTCAGCACACTTACTTTAAAAACATGTCTATCATAAACATGTGACATAGTTAGGACATAAAGAGATCTAATGTGTTTTAGCAATAAGCAAATGTGCAGGCTGGTTCACATCACTATAAACAGTCCTTGCTTTCTCACCATTTTATAGGAAAATTCATGCTTGTCTGTGTAGTCACTGCATAGAAAGGTCTCAGTGCCATCTGAGTCCACCTGCTACTCTATCATGGCAGGTAACTTAAGATGCACTGTGTGCCTACTGTGTCATAAGAAATGTACCTAGCGAATGATTAAAAAAATAGTGGGGTACTGACATGAATTTTGAAGTTAAACAGACCTAAAGTGAAACCCTGGTTCTATCACTTACTGTGCAATGCTGCACGTTACCTTCTCTGAACATGAGTTTTCTCATCTACTATATAATAATAATACCTACCTCATAGAGCTGATGTGAAGATTAAATGGAAGAAGACTAACTTTGAAAAGTGTCCAGTACACAGAAGGGAAGAGTACTAGGGTAATAGTGAAATCTTTAGGCAGGAGTGTTTAGGATAAGGTATTTGTAGCATTTTTTTTTCAGATTTCTGTCTCTATTTCTTTCTTTCTTCTCTCCACTGACCTACATTGCTTGTCTTTGTTTCCCACAATGCTATGGGAGATGTGGCACTTCCTAGTATCAAAAGCAGTATCTTGGATTAGTTTGTATTAGCTCTTGCGCTGTCCTCTGTGTCTTTCTGGTGGGAGGGATTTTAAAGGTCTCAGTGGCCTGGGATGAGAACAAGAACATCCAAGAACTATGTTCTCACTCTGATTTCTCTTTCTAACTAAACAGTCTCATTACACGTGAATAACCTGTGCTAGGACGGAAGTCAGCTTAGTCAGAGGATTAGGAGATTTGTTCTCTTTTTACTTTGTTCCATCTATTTCAGTCATTCAGTGAATTCATCTGGAGAGTGAATCATTTTTAACACTGAGGTGTAAGACACTGTTGCTCAAGGGTGTTAGTCTTCATGTTCATTTTACTTTTCAGTTTACCCATCTTTTTGCAGAGATGCAACTTTGTCTAAGCCAGGATGCTTAGAGAATGAGTTTGATAAAATGGTTTCTAAAATATAATTTGAGAAGCGTAGTCTCATGGCCCTTAAATTGTCATAAACATGAGGGTAGTGTTGTATACTGCTTGATGGAACACCAAGAACTGGTGTGCCTAGCCATGTCAAATGGAACAGGGCCGAAACAAAACTGCATTAACCCCACACCCACGAGGTTACTTCTAGTCTTCCCCGTTTTAGTACTGGCATGATTATTCTTGCTCCCCACATTTATTCCATCAGCCAGGTATGATGAACCCTACTGAGAGGTCCCCAACATTTTTGGCACCAGGGACGGGTTTCAGTTTTGCGGAAGGCAATTTTTCCACAGATCAGGGTGGGTTGCGGGGAGAGGAGGCAGAGCTCAGGTGTAAAGTGTGGGGCTTCCACCAACCTGACCTGTCAGGGAAGAGGGTGGTCGGGGTCCCCTGCTGTATTCAAAACATATCCCAAATCTGCCCTTTGTCTTTCTCCTAACACCCTGGTCCATGCCAGCATGATATCTCTTCAGAATTCTTTCTTGGATTGCTGCTGCCCAACAATTCACCCTCTTTGAAATATCTAGAGTAGTATATTTGAAATATAAATAAGATCATGTCACTCCCCCTTGAAGCTCCCCATCTAGCAGAGAAGAAAATCCACTTTTCTTCTGTGGGCTTGCAAAGTGCTGCGTGACGGGCTCACTTGTCTCAGCTTATTTTGTGGTCCTATATTCATCCCAGCTCACTTTGCTCTAGCCACGTGTTCAACTTAATTGCACTTAATGCTTGAGCCCTGAGTGTTCCCTCTGCCTACAGAGCTCTTCCTCTTTATCATCCTAAGGTTGTTTCCTTCCTGACATTCCAGTTGCAGCCTAAATGCCACCTTCTCAGAGAGGACTTTCCTTCGCTTTGCTACTGTTAGCCTTTCTGTAGCAGGTACCACCCTCTAAGCCATTAGGTTCTAAGTTTCAGGAGAGGGGATCTGGTTCTCTCTACTTGAGTCACAGGACCTAGAATGGTGCCTGTCTACAGCAGATTTAATACATATTTGTTGAAAAACTACTTTTGGCTTTTTATTTGAGCATTAATCTTTAACAGTTTCTATCTTCAACAAGACTTAACTTCAATTAATTATATGAGGGCACCATTATATTAATGGTAGGTTTTGTCAGTTTATTTCATGTGTTCCCATTTGATTACTCTTTGAAATCTGGTGTGGTCGAAACATGAATGCTTTATAACCAAGAGATGAAAGATGAGCCTATAGTAAACTATACACTGAGAATTGCAATGCAAAAGCTAAAAAAAATAACAATGGAAGACTGTAATGACACCTCATGATGGACTAAAATGATATTCATGATTATTTAACCTTTACATTGGGTCTTCAGAGACCATGATAATAAGGGGGGGTTTCTATAGGTATTTTTTTCGAACCACAAATAATTTCTGAATTTGTGTTCAGATCACCCTTAACTCAATGGTTATTCCTTAGGTGTCACCCTAACCACTACAGGTAGCTGTAGCCCTAACCACTAGCAGAGACAAGAGAATGGAGCTAAGACTCTTTCTGCATTAGTAAGGCAGTACTCCATATAAGTTCTCTAGCCTGAAAGATGCCACCAAAATCTTTGAGTTTTAATTAAATTGAGTGAAAAGTCAGATTGTTGGATGTGTTTGCTTTTATGGTTATTGCTCCTGACTGGCATATTTTAAAGCCTATTTTTAAATATGTGTTTGGTGAATTTTGTACCATATTCTTTCTTTTTCTTTCTCTTTCTCTCCCCCTACCCCATATTGCTCCTCCACCTCCTCCTCATCCTCTCTCTCTCTCACACACATGCCCGATTTGTCTTTATGAAAAGAATTATATATCCTTTGAGGTTTGCTTTTAAAAAGAGCCAGTTCTATCAGTGTTTGAAAGAGATTAAGAAAGTCTCTGCCATCCATTGTTAATTCTTATGCTTTATTGAATGCATCTTTTAAACTCAAATTTCCCAACAACATTCTAAAAATAAAGCAGCACAAGCAATAATATCTTAAAAAGAAAATTGACTTCTATATCTTTGGAATTTCCTCTAGTTTCTTGCTGAGAGCTAGCCTCAAATGGCTCCTGAAAGAATGAATGAGTAGAAAAATTGATGTTCCTCCAAGACTAGCAAGTGAGTGTGTAAATGTCCTCAGCAGGGAAGGCCACCTTGCAACATTACAAGTATTAGAAACAGCTCAACATATGTGCCACAATAAACATGACATGTAATCCAAGTAAGCGTTTTTTAAATGTGGTAGCACATCTTCACAACGCTAACGAGGCATGCTGCGGACATGCATGAAGAAGCTGCAGCACCGCGCAGGGTCACTGCTGTGTGGTTGTGGACATGTGGAGGAACTAAAATTCAAACAGCCAAGGGCAGCAATTGAGTCCCGAGTAGTGACATATTATTTGTTTCCCTTTTTTTCAGGTATAAGAAACAAACACTTGGATCCCACATATATATGTTTACACATTTACCTGGCACTTAGGAACTAGTGCCATTACATGGTTTAAGGCATTTCTTATTTATTGTTTGTGTTCCTGTGGATGCTTGTTCATGCTATTCAAATACACTTTGGGGCAGGTAGCTTCTGAAAGTGGCTATCTATTTAAGTCCAGGAAGGCTCTAGTTCAGTGTGCTGTTACTTTTGCTATTAGGTGTGTATAGAACAAAAAATCTGTTGCTCTCCCTGTCCCCTTGGGCTCATAATAAGAATGCCAGAACAGTGATTTCCAGAAAATAAACAAAACACACCTTTGAAGCGACCTCTGTTTTGATTATTTCTTGCCCCTGTGCCACTGGGGATTTTGTTATGGTCAGAGTTGTACTGCAAAAACTGACAGGCTGTGATGGCACAATAAAGGAGTCAGCCTGGAGAGCAGGGGACCAGTGTGGGGCCTGGAAGCCACTTAATGGTGGCTTCCAATAACATAAGCTAATCTCTTCTGTGGAAATGGTGATACAGAATTACCCTGCTTCTTTTGTGATTGAGGTTTGCAAGCTGGCTTTGTTCACTTCTAGAAAGTACATGCTTTGTGATGTCCCTACACAAGAAACTTTTCACACATGGAGAAAATTGGTGACATTCAGGCTCACAGTTTCTGTGTAGCATCTGTGTATTTGTGTGGGCACTGCTGTTGGGAACACTGATGACTTCGATCAGTAGGAATTCATTATTTCTCTTTTTAAATGATTACCTACGAGCATCAGTACTTCTGATGGATGCAATCAGGCAGACTGCAGGTTCACATTTCCCAGTGGTTCTTAACAATGAGTAGTACAAAACACCTGAAATCCTCTTTGTAAAGTCAAAGATAACATTTGGCTTGGTGCAGGAGAAATCCTCTAAATTCAATTTTTTGAATAATATTTGAAGTCTGTGACTTTTTTCATTTCCATATTCTAACAGAAAGTGAGCCCATCTGATTATATGACTGGCATGATATATGAGTATGAGCCCCTGCTTAACTATTGTGAGGCCTATCCCAAGGAGGCAGGTGGACAATGAGATAATTACTTGTAAGGTGCCAGCATAAAAAAAGAGCTTAGCTTTGATATTTCTCAGCTTTTCAAAAGCGAGCAGAGGTGAGGTTATAAAGAGAGGATTCTGTCTCATCTCTTTCTCCTGCTGCCCCCTCGTACAACTTTGTTAGTGCCAGGACGCCTGTGTGGTGGATTTGCACAGGTAACTGAGGATGTGCCGTTGGATTAAACAGAGTCCACTGAGAGAACAAGTCAGCTCGTGTGGGGGTGTTTGTAATGTAAAATTTCTTGAAGCTTCACTCTTGTAGTTTCTAGTTCCCTCCTTTCAATCATATTTGTAAGGACATCACATTTGTGCATCACAATACTTCCTCCATTAAAAAGAAATTAAAATTTGCACAGACATGTGCTCTGAATTACATTGATGTTTGTGTTTCAAAGTGAGGGAAGGACATGAGCCTTATTCTATTTTTGTAGAAGCCAAGGGGATAGGAATATAGTCCAGCGTCTATAGAATTGAGCCACTGTGGGGCTGTGGAGTTTGCAGAGTTGAAGGTCTGATGCTAATCTTCCTTTATATTCAGAAGAACCTAAACAAATCAAAAAGTACAACCAAAAGTTATTAAAAAGGAAAGTAAAAAAGAGACACATAGGTCAGTTGAAATAAATCAATTAAGTAATACCATTAAGAAGCAAATCTAATTGTGAAGTGTGAAGTTTGCTTTGCCTTTTCAATGATACCTGGATACATAGAAGACACCTGAATATTTCTTGAAAGTTCCTTCTGATATTCTAAGGAGAGTACGCTCTTGTCTTATCCTTTACTATTTTAAAAAATTGTGATATTTCAGGGAAAGAAGGGATTATCAGCCATTATTTGTATGGGGAATTCTCCTGTTTTCACTTTTTAGTTATAATTGGCAGTATCCTTTCTTTGTGAAAAATTAATTCCTAGTCTCACAGAAAGGACAGGATTTTTTCTCAGGCTTTTACTACATGTATTGATGCTCTCTAGATTACACTGGCATTAATGATTGCAGCCAGCTGTTGTATAAAGTGGTGTGATCTGTGGCTGTTGGTGTGTTTGTTACTGATATGCAACAAAAAACTTGTTTTGTTTTATCATTTTGTGGATGGCAAAGTTGAACACTGGTGTAAATATTATATTTAAGGTAAAATTTCATATGTGCAGAACTCAGAGTTCTAGGTTCACCCATATTAATCATAATACACAGACAGATTTTTTAACAATCAGTGTACATAATGCTTCTTGCTTAGTCAAGCTGTATGATTTTAAAAACTGGCCACACCTGATGATCTTTTGGATGATACAGAGGCCAAGAGAGTAATGGGGTGGGGAGTATGGGGACAACTGTAATTGAACAGCAATAAAAAAAATGAAAAATAAATGAATGAAGTTTTGTAATCCATAGGCTCTGGGCCTTTACCCAGATAGAATGACACAACTTTCAGTCTGAATACTGTTTTTGCAAGTCTGGGTAGGATTTGGACTTTTCAGCTACACCTGTCTTCAATATTGTTATGGCATTTTCATTGGTAAGACTATGCTGGAAAACAAGAGCTTTTTACATTATGATCAGTGATTGTTTCTTCACAGAACTTTAGTCTGGAACATGTTTCCAGTTATTTGATTTTTTTAATTTGGAAGTTTCTATTCCTGTTTACTCCCCATGTAAATATTGTTGATATTTTGACTGCTGTATGGTTTTTCCTGTAAGTGAAGTGTATCACTTTAATGAGGTTTTCTTAAAGACATATGTTTTGTATTACTTTCTGATTTCATGCAAAGCTTGTACTCATTATGAAAATAACTTGCAGAAAATGCTTGCATCGTGATTGGATTTGGGAACTAAATTCCTTGGAGAAATAACAAGGCTGCATGATTCGTTAATCTTGAGGGAGTGCTTTGAGGCATAGTGTTAAAATATAGCAAAAACAGCTATTTAAAGTAATATTATATGTAGCATTCAATTATGGCATTGAATATTGTTAGTTAAAGTAGTAAAGTTAATATTGATGACAGAAAAATATAGACAACATAAATTAGACTGCTAGTTCATATTGTGCAAATTCAATAGAAGGCTTACTGGGAGGATTATCAGTTGTATTCCTACGGTGATAGTTATTGGAAGTTCTGTGAATTATATGGAAATCATGCACACTTAATTGCTGTGATTTACCATCATTTTGTTTCAAGTTTACAGATGGATCAATATATAGTGAACTAATAGGTATCTTAATATCATTTATTAGGGAATACAATTTGGTGATATGAGTCAATGTTTTCCTAAAATTGTATGTGAAACGAATGGAAAACTTAATGATTATATTGAATGGGAACATACTTTTATTTTATTTGGATAGTTATTTTAGGAATTGACATTCTCTCTGTTGAATTCACCACAGGCAAATTTGAAAACAAAAGTCCTGCAGATTTGGGTGCTGTATATTTTTTCGGCTCCCAAGCTGGCTCCGGGTTCTCTCTCAATGTTGTACTGGAAATATGTTAAAAAGAAAGCATAGGTAAGTTGTTTATTGTCTGGCAGTTACAGTTTTTTTAAAGTGACATATGAACGTTTTTATGGCTATGTGTATAGTGACGCAACATGCCAAAATTGTCTGTGTGTTCCAAAAGTATTCAAAATAAAAGTATCTTTCCCCCTGAATGTAAAAAAAATTAGTTTCCAACTGTCAGTAAAATTTGTATAAATTTTAGAAATATCATGAACTTTGAATTCAGACTCAGATTCAAAAATCCCCCACTGATACTTATTAGTTATTTGACCTAAAGCAAGTTTTAGAAATTGTCTCTGCGCCTCCGTTTCCTCATCTCCAAAATGGTCATGCCACATAAATAACAGGAGTTGTAAGGAATGTGTCAGTAATGTATATTAAGCATGTAGCACCATCTCAGGAACAGAGCAAGTGAAAAATAGCTCTCATTGTTTTCCATTGTTTTCCTGCAGAGTTGCTTCTCCTGCTCTTATACATTGCAGTCGTCTAGTCTGCATTGTGTGCGTCCAGCCACCATTCCCAGGTGTGACCACCAAACACTATTTGCTTTCTTTGTATTTGGATTCATTTCCAGGAATATCTATGTGATTAACAATGATTAAATTTTTTCCTAAAGGTTTTGATTATGGGAAATCTACATGTTGCATCAAGCTAATATTTGATATATTAAAATAACTTATTCTCATTTGAATAACAAATAATTTTCTATGTGAATATCATCCATTGGCCAAATAGACAGAAAAATAGAATCTGTCTAGCCATTAAGATGAAGATTTCATTGCTTCTGTGTTTGTCTTTCTATCAAAGGTGCATTGTCTAGGCCTGCGTTCTGAATGGCTTTCATTGCCATGAAAAGATTCCAGAGGCACTGACTAAAAGTTAACCCTAGCTATACACAGCATGCATGCTGCTGTTTACTCAGATAAGCTCTAGCAGGTAACTGAATAAGAATTATATGGTAAGATGTATCTCCTGGATTTATTCCTAACACAAAGTAGATACATAAATATCCCAATTATTATATTGACTTAGATTAGTGCCAAAAATGCAGAAATATTTTGTGTTAAATTTTGGGGAAAACTTTAATAGTCAGAGATTATAACCAACTTTACCTTTTAGAAAGCAACTCTCATAAGAAGACCAAAATGACTAAATAATACTCAAAAAGAAACTGATCTTCTAAGGGATATAAATAAATGTGCTCTGAAATCACAAAGAGCAATTTTTAATTTGCCATTTCAGGTGAAATTAATGGAAAACACTTACATCACAAAAAAGGACAATTATCCTGAAGTCATAAAGTACCACAAGCATAACCCTAGAGAAAGAAAAAAACCAAATGTGTTGTCATTATTCCAGTTTTTATGGAAGTAGTATTTCCCTGTTGTAACATAGTTAGGTATTATAGATTTGGATTCTTATTGTTTCATAAAGAATTTTAATGATATGTAATGGGAACTTAATAGCACATAGCTTGCAAAGTTATTGTTAGCTATGTATCTCAAAATAAGGGCACCCCAATAAAAAGTTCTGTTCTAGTTACTTTATTTAGGAAGTTTATTTTTTCCCTTGAAACTTTCTAAAATCACTTTTATATTATAGTGAATAAGTTAATTATAGCAATTATTTGAAGCCTCCCGTTTTGTGCTATGCATGACCAAAAGAGACCATTAATAAAACTTTTGTCTTTTCAACCCAGCCTCTGTTTGTAGCCAATATAACGTTTCTGCTTAAGGACCACGGTGGAGCCGAGTCACTGGGGCTTGTATAGCAGCAGAGTAACAGGACCCCAAAGGCTTCTGTGTCCTGATACTCAGAATCGGTGAATATGTCACCTTACATGCCTTAGTCAGTTTGGGCCGCGATAGCAGAATAGCACAGAGTGGGGGTTGTGGGGATGGCTTATAAATAACAGAAATTTACTTTTCTGTTGTCACAGTTCTGGGAGCTGGAATCTGAGATCAGGGTGCCAACATGGTTAGGTTCTGGTGAGGACTCTTCCAGTTTTCCAATGACCATTTTCTTGTATCCTTACGTAGTGAAGAAGGTGAGACAGAGCTTTCTACAGCCCATCCCTTCCACCTGCCCCCTTTTTAAAAATAATGGCAGTAATCCTATTTATGAGGCTGTACTCTCATGATCTCATTACCTCTCCAAGGCCCCACCTCTTAATACTATCACATTGGGGGGTAGAATTTCAACACGAATTTTAGGGGGACATAGACATTTAGTCAATAACAAGGGCAAAAAGAGGCTTTGAAGATGTGATCAAAGGTAAAGACATTGAGATGGGAGATTTTACTGGGTTATCTAGTGGGTGCAATCTAATTACATGAGTCCTTAAGAGTGCAGCACCCGGGCTGGTATGGCTCAGTGGATTGAGTGCCGGCCTGGAAACCATAAGGTCACAGGTTTGATTCCCATTTGGGGCACATGCCTGGGTTGCAGGCCAGGTCCCCAGTAGGGGCACATGGGAGGCAGCCACACATTGATGTTTCCTTCTCTTTCTCCCTCCCTTCCCCTCTCTAACAAATAAATAAATAAAATCTTTAAAAAAAAAAAAGAGTGCAGCAGCTTTCCCTGCCAGGTCAGACCGATGAGACAGAAGGAGGAGCAGGAAAGTTTCCTAGTTTCCTAGCGTGAGAGGGCCTCGACCCACTGTTGCTGGCCCTGAAGGCAGTGGAAGGGGCCATGAGCTAAGGAAGTGGTGGTCTTTAAAAACTGGGAAAGGCCTTTAATTTACCAGCAGCAAATGAAGATTTGAGTTTTGCAAATGCAAGAAACTAAATTTTGTTAATAAGCAAGAAATGGCTTTTCCCTTAAGATGTTCCAGAAAAGAAAGTAGCCTACCAGCACCTTGGTTTTGGTGTGTTGAGCTATAGAACTGTAAGGTATTAAATTTTTGTTGTTGTAAGACACTATGTTTGTGGTAATTTATTACAGCAATGAAAGAAAATTAATACAGGTGGGTTTACATCTACACACCAGCACACACAAGCACAAGGCAGGTGATTTGGATTTTATTCAATTTAACTTCAGGGTGGAAAAAGCTGAGTTGGTGCGGAACCTATCTTGAATTCTTGATCAGTGCCCACTGCAACTGTAAAATCATGAGGAAACTTGCAGACAAGGTCCTTTGATATAATAACTCCTGTCATTATTATAAGTTTTGGCTTTAATCCACTGCTCTTAAATTGGATTGTGCATGAACTTCCAGCATCCCATGTCCTTCTAATATAAGGACTAGATGGAAAACAATACCCTAGTTCTCCTTGGCCATTTCCCCCAGTTGCACACTTTGAACTTACCCTTGTGGTCTTACTCCTAAGATGGTAAGATTAAGTAGGGAAAGGTGAACCCAAAGAAAAAGGTTTCATACTTTCTCCTGAGATTTAGAGCAGAAATGGCCCAAATGGCCCACTCACAGGTGCCCTCAGAGTGGAGTGGGGAGAGACCGTCCTAGCTAGGCAGTCTGCAGACTGTGTTTCCACTTCCACTGCGTGGCAGCAAACACTTCAAAATAAGACTGACAGTCAAGAGAGAAATAGTCTTAAAAAAAGAAATGGAAGTGTTTGAGAAATAGTCTTAAAAAAGAAATTGAGGAAACTCCATGCACAGGAGAAAAGCTTTCTAATTTATGTCACATTGTAAGTCTATCTCCTAGTATTATTATTGTTATTTTATTTAATTTATTTAAACTAAATAACCCCTGTGGGGGGCTCCACCCACAGCCCAACCCCCTTCACCCTTGCCATCACGGATGAGAATAAGAGTACCAAGACAGGATCTGCTTGGGGAGGAAAGGTGGCCCATCTCTCAAAGAAGAAGGGCCAAGAACCTTTTCCTTAATGGGCTTTTATTGGGTTTGTTTGCACAAGAATACAGGTAAAGCTCATTAATCATTGTCAGGCAGTAAGGATCAAACAACAGATAACATACAAAGAACTCAGGGACTATTCTGAGTCAGGGTCTATTAGCTAAAGGGCTACAAAACTTTGGGAAACAAACTCATTTCCTGTTCGAACCTTATCATTTAATTAAGAACATTCTTAGCAAAGCAGGTTTCATAGGATTTTATATATTCTTTCTCAGGCCTGATCACCGGGGGAGCCTGCCCTTTCCAGCACAGGACTGTACCACCCTCTGTCATTGTTTCAGGCTTAAGTCAGACAGGGGAAGTAAGGCAGCCAAGAGATTAGGAGACTTCTTGCAGACAGGATGAGGACTCAGACTTTGTCAAAGCCACGGGGTGAGGGTCCATCACCCCCTTTTGCTGTAGCTCCCCTAGTCCTTCCCTGGGGCCTCCCTGTGATCATGCCTGTCTTAAGTCATTCCCCCTTGAATCTTACCCTTCATTGACTAACTGGCCAAGCATTGGGGGTCAGTTATGGATGAAGTAAAAGGACCAGAAGCGTAGCTCCTGGCAGGGAGATAAGCTTTGTCTCCTTAGTGGCTTAAGATCTGAAGGTCACCCACTCAGCCTTAGCCTTGGGGGGTTTACAGCTTCTGAAACCAGGCAGGGTGGTTCCCAACAAACCCCCACAAAAACAGTTGACCCATTTATCCTACCCTCCATCCTCCTATCTCTGGCCACCACCAATCTACTCTCTGTGTCTCTGTGCTTTAAAAAAAATTTTTTTATATTCCTCATATAAGAGAGAACATACAATATTTGTTTTTCTCTGTGTGATTTATTTCACTCAGTATAATGCCCTGGAGGGCCATCCATGTTGTTGCAAATGGTAAGATTTCATTCTTTTTTTTTTTTTTTTTATGGCTGAATAATATTCCATTGTGTGTGTAGGTGTGTGTGGGTGTGCATGACACACCAGAGTTTCTTTATTCATTTATCCATTGATGGACACTTAGTTGTTTTCGTATCTTGGCTAAAGTAGATAATGCTGCAGTGAACATGGGG
Organism: Trachops cirrhosus; assembly: GCA_028533065.1. Lineage (NCBI taxonomy): Eukaryota > Metazoa > Chordata > Mammalia > Chiroptera > Phyllostomidae > Trachops > Trachops cirrhosus. Next base: position 52,578,914 of record CM052539.1, on the reverse strand, counting down.
TGCGTGTATCTTTTTGAGTAACCTTTTTCTTTGGATACTCAGAAGCGTAATAGCTGGACCATTTGGTAGTTTTATTTTTAATTTTTTTAAAAAACTCTGTACAGTTTTACAAAAAGTGGCTACACCAATTTTTATTCTCACCAATTGTGCATAAGTGTTCCCTTTCAACACTTATTATCTCCTGTCTTTGATAATAGTCATTCAAACAGATGTGAGGTGATCTCATTGTGGTTTTGATTTGCATCCCCCTGATGATTAATAAAGTAGAGTACCTTTTCATGTGCCTGCTGGCCATCTGTAGGTCTTCTTTGGAAAAATGTCTATTCAGACCTTCTGCCCACTTTTAATCAAATTGTTTGTTTTTTTTTTTTGCTATTGAGTTGTATGATTTCTTTATGTATTAGCTCCTTATCAGATATGTCTTATGCTATAATTTCTCCTATTCAGTAGGATGCCTTTTCATTTTATTGATGGTTTCATTTGCTGTACAGAAGCTTTTTAATTTGATTTAGTCCCACTTCTTTATTTTACCTTCTGTTGCTTTTGTTTTTGGTGTTCGATTTAAAAATTCATTGCCAAAATCTTTGTCAAAGAGCTTAGTGCCTATGTAGTTTTATGGTTTATAGCAGTTTTATGTTTTCATGTTTGACATTCAAGCCTTGAATTCATTTTGAGTCAATTTTTGTGTATGGTGTAAGATGGTGGTTCAGTATCATTCTTTTGCACATGGCTGTCCAGTTTTCTCAGCAATATTTATTGGAGAGATTGTTCTTTTCCCACTGGTATATTCTTGGCTCCTTTGTCCTAAATTAATTGACCATATATGCATAAATTTATTTCTGAGCTTTCTATTGTGTTCATTTGTCAGAGGAGATGAGAATTTAACTTTCTTATCCTTCAGTGCTCCCCACCCAGGTGCAAGAAGCTTGAGTTTCCCCTCCAGGACAGAGTGTGTTACTAACAGATTCCACAAGCATTTTAAGATTAACAGATTTGATTTTGAAAATGAAGGGTCAGATCTGATTCTAAGTAAAGTGTCAAGTAGGAGAATTTTGTGTTTTACATTTCATATTTTGAGCCTCCTTTGGGCTTCTTGGTATCATGTCTTTCCCACCTTTACAAGAAATAGCTTAATGTCCTCATACGTACTAAAATTTTCACTAGAATGTAAATTCCTGTGGGCAAGGAGGTTTGTCATTTACATCTATTAATGTGTCACCAAAAGCTAGAGAATTGTCTGATCTGCTGCCTTGTAGGTGCTCAATAAATACTTGTCAAATAAAATGAATGAAAGATGGTGTCATCTTCCTTTTTTTCAGACCTTATCACTTTTCAATTCCTGTGGTGCCTCCAGTTTCCCAAATTAATCCTTGTACTTTATACTATAAGTAACTTCCTAGCGGTGATCTAATTAAATTCTATGAAAAGATTATATTAAAGTGTAGCATTTTTTCTCCCTCACAATTTATGACCGCCCTTTCACCACCCAACTGTAGGATATATTTAATACTATTACAACGCTAGAGGCAGCTGCCTACGGGAGCTTCCAGCTGCCCATGGGAGATTCCATTTGATGGCATCCTCGGGCAGAGAACAGGAGACACAGCCTTAGGCCCACCCATAGTGGGCAGTTTTAGAAACCAAAGCACTGCATCCTTGGTGAAACAGGAAACCAGGGGAAACCTACTATGCAGAGGGACAAAGCAAAAAAATAAGCTTGTCTTGACATTGTTGTGGGGTCAGGAGGAAAAGAAATCCTTCCTGAGAATTTGTAAAGACAACATGGCCCTCACATGAGTTTGAAATTTGAATTCTCGCCACTCATGTGGTTCTTAAAAATCCTTAGCCAGAAGCTAATTTCAACATGTTCTCTATTTTTTCCTGAGAAAAGGTAGAAGCAAAGCTATATCTTCTCTAGAGGAGCTTTCTTCTATCTATTCCTCTAAGAATTTCCTTAAACAAAGTAAATACAACAACAACAAAACCCTTAAAGTTGAAATAAGGCCCCATTGAGAGAACCAGCTGAATCAATAGAAAACAGAATCAGACGCATGGCAGGCATACTCTAGTGTGGCCCTGTGATTCTTTTTTTTTTTATTTTATTTTAATTTTTTATTTTAGTTTATTCAGTACAGTTTCTATCCTTTATTCCCATTCCAGCCCACCGACCCATCCCTCCCCTCCTCCCTCCCATTTCCAACCCCCCTAGTTTTGTCCATGTGTCCTCTATATTTGTTCCTGTAAACCCTTCCCTTCTCCCCTGAAATTCCCCTGAAATTCCCTCCCCTCTCCCCTCTGGTCACTGACAACCTGTCCTCTATTTCAGTGTCTTTTGTTAAGGGACCCTAGTGCACTGTTGGTGGGATTGCAGACTTGTATTACCACTGTGGAAAACAGTATGGAACTTCCTCAGAAAACTAAAAATGGACCTGCCCTTTGATCCAGCAATCCCACTGCTGGGACTATATCCTAAGAACCCTGAAACAGCAATCCAAAAGAACCTATGCACCCCAATGTTCATAGCAGCACAATTTACAATAGCTAAGTGCTGGAAACAACCTAGGTGCCCATCGGTAAATGAATGGATCAAAAAACTATGGTACATTTACACAATGGAATACTACGCAGCTGAAAGAAAGAAGG
>CM052539.1:52422174-52576171 GCA_028533065.1 Trachops cirrhosus | reverse complement strand
ACCTGTGACTCTTAGTCAGTAAAATATAGCAAAGGGAATGGTGGATTGTCATTTCCATGATTATGATACATAATATATTGCATATCTCTTGAGGAGACTCTCTCCCTTGGTAGCTTTGAAGAAGCAAGTTGCTATGTGGTGAGATATTCTATAGAGAAGGCCACTGGGCAGGAATCTGAGGGCAGTCTCTAGCCAACAGCCAGCAAGAAAGTGAGACCCTCAGTCTGGAAGACTACAAGGAACTGTATGCTGCCAATAACCCTGTGAGTTTGGAAGTGGATCCTTCTGTAAATCAAGTCTCAGATAAGATCACAGCCCTGGTTAACAACTTGATTTGCAGCTTTGTGAGACCCTGAGCAAAGGACTCAGCCAGGCCATGCCCAGCATCCTAGCCCACAGAAACTGTGAGATAACAAATGTGTTTTATTTGAAGTTGCTGTGTTTGTGATAATACTGTTAAGCAACAATAAATAACTAATCCTCAAAACTTCAGATATTAAAATTGTCAGGTGCAAAATATATAATTATGTTTAATATAGTTGAAGCAATAAAGAATGGGATTAAAATATGAGCAAAGAACAAGAGACTATAAAATGATGGAAAAGAATTTAAAAAGTAAATAGAACTTCTAAATGAAAAATATGAAAATTGATCTTAACACTTTGGTGGACAGCCTAAATAATAGATATAGCTAAAAATGGAATTGGTGGCCTAGAAGAGAGAGCTGAGGAAATTATTCAGAATGAATTTACCTTGGCTCTTGTTCTTTCTCTGCCTGGAATACATTCCTTCAGGTGAATACATGGTTGCTCCTTCACTTCTTTCAGGTTCTTGCTCAGGTGATACCTTACCTGGGAAGCCTTCTCCAACCATCCTTGGTAGAAGAGCACCCATGCTTGCTCCTGCATATCTGATATATCTTGCCATCCTTCATTTTTCTTCATAGTATTCATTACTCAGTGACATATTACTTATCAACTTACTTGTTTATTGTGTGTCCCCCCATATCCCACCCAATACACTGACCTTTATGTTTAGTACAGCAATCCTGGGCCCTAAAATAATGCTTGTCCCATAGTAGATGATCAAAATTACTTGTTGAATGATTGAGTGAATGAAAGGGGCACAGAGGGTAAAAGACATGACAACACATGAAAGGTAGGCTACAAGGTAAAAACAGGACTGTCAGACATACAATAATGTACTTTTGTTGACAGTTTATCTCATTTATTTTATTTTTTAGTAAATTTTATTATGTTATTACAGTTGTCCCACTTTCTCCACCTTTGCCCCCCTCTGCCTGGTACCCCACTTCCCTCTAGCAATCCCCACCCTTAGTTCATGTTCATGGGTCATGCATAGAAGTTCTTTGGCTTCTCCATTTCCTGTAATATTGTTAACTTCCCCATTTGTTTTGTACCTATCAATTATACTTTTGAATCCCTGTACCTTTTTCCAGATTCTCCTCTTTCTCCCTCCCAACTGATAACCATCCAAATGATCTCCATACCTATGATTTTGTTCCTATTCTGGTTGTTTGCTTAATTTTTTCCCCCTCAGTTGTTGATAGCTGTGAATTTGTTGCCTTGTTAATGTTCATTGTTTTGATCTTCTTTTTCTTAGGTAAGTCCCTTTAACATTTCATTTAAAAATGACTTGGTGATGATGAACTCCTTTAGCTTTATGTTGTCTGGGAAGCACTTTATCTGCCCTTCAATTCTAAATCATAGCTTTGCTGGATAGAATAATCTAGATTGTAGGTCCTTGCTTTTCATTGCTTTGAATACTTCTTGCCAGTCCATTCCAGCCTGCAAAGTTTCTTTTGAGAAATCAAAAATCTTATGGATATTCTTTGTAGGTAACTCTACTTTTCTCTTGCTGCTTTTAAGATTCTCTATTTACTGTTAGCCTTTGGCATTTTAATTATGCTGTGTCTTGGTGTGGTCCTCTTTGGGTCCCACTTGTTTGGGACTCTCTGTGCTTCCTGGACTTGTATATCTTTCCTTCGTCAAATTAGGAAAGTTTTCTTTCATTATTTTTTCAAATGCACTGTCATTTTCTTGACCTTTGTCTTCTCCTCCTGCCATCCCTATGATTGTGATGTTGGCACATTTGGAGAAGTTCCAGAATCATCTGATTCTCTTCTCATTTTCTAAAATTCTTGTTTTTGCATTCTGTTCTGGTTGAATCTTAATTTCTTCCTTATGTTTCAACTCTTTGATTTGAATTCTGGCTTCCTTCCCTTCACTGTTGATTACCTGTAGATTTTTTGTTATTTCATTTAATGTAACCTTCACTTCATCCTTTATGTTGTTTCCATACTCAGTGAGTTCTCTGAGCATCCTGATCATGTGTTTTGAACTCTGCATCTGATAAGTTGGCTACCTCCATTTTGTTTAGTTCTTTTTCTGGGGTTTTGTTCTCTTCTTTCATGTGGGTAATATTTCATTGTCTCCTCAATTTGGCAGCCTCCCTGTGTTTGTTTCTGCATTAGGTAAAGCTGTCTTGACTTCCTGTAAAAGGTATGAACCAACTGTGTGGAGTGGAGCCTTAGGTAAACGCCAGGATGGGGCAACCTGCTTCATTGCTTTGTGGCTCTGTGTGGTGGGAGGGCTCAGAGAGGGGATTGTGCCACTGCTTGGCTTTTGGAGGCTTGCTCACCACTCATCCTGTTTCCAGTCACATCACCCCTTTCCCATATGTGACTGGTGCCCCTCTAGCTGCCGCCCTGGTGGTGTTTCCTTGAGTGGGTGGGTTTAAGTACATTCTAGGACTGTGTGGGCCCTTTAAACAGATGCTCCCAAAAGACCGGCAGTTTCTTCCACCACCCCAGTGTCCACTGGTTTTTACCGCCAGAGGTTATGGGGATTTATCTTCCTGGTGCTAGAACACTGGGCTGTGTGGTCTGGCCTGTGACTGGGATCACTTGTTTCCCAAGGTGTTCCTATCCCCCCAATTTTTATCCACTACACATTAATGTGGGACCATCCCAACCCATTTGCCACCTCCAATGCCTCTCCATGCCATACTATGTCTCCTCACTTCTCTGCTCTGTCTCCACATTGCCAGCCCTTCTACCCATTTGGACGAATGTTGCTTCTTTAAATCCTTGGTTGTTGGACTTCGTTCAGTACGGTTCGATTTTCTCATAGTTCTGAGTTGAGATTTGTTTTGAGATTTAGTTGTAATTCCTTTTTGTGGTTGTGCAAGGAGGCAAAGTGTGTCTACCTACACCTCCATCTTGACCAGAAGTCCTTTCTATAATGTGCTTATTAATTTACTATCTGCCTTGATCTCTGAGACTTATAAGGGCTTTGACTGTGTTGTTCTCTGCAGTATTCCTGGTGCCTAAATTAGTGTCTGACACCTAGTGACACTCTGTACATATTGTTGAATAAAATAATAAGTGAAAGGTCTAACATCTATCTAGTCAGAGTTTTGGGAGGAGGGTAAAAAAAGAGTGAGGGAGAGGCAAAATTAGAAGAGTAATGGGAATTTTTCATAACTAATAAAAGATACTAATTGTTAGGTTTAGGAATCTATCAATTCCCTCCCCGAGGCCCATCCATTATACTGAAAGTGCAAATGTCTTATAATCAGTTCAATGAGAGGACAGAGTCCCTACAAGATAATGACATGGTTGAATTTCCAACAGCCAAAAATGGAAGCCAGAGAACAGTGGAACAATAAATTATTAATAGAAAATAATTGTTTATAATTTTATATTCAGGAAATTACTCTTTCAAGAATAAGGGCCAAAAATAGATATTCTTAGGCAATTAAAGAGAGATCTTTTCATCAACAGATTCTTTACTAAAGAAAATTCTAAGGGATTTAATTAAAAGTTATTCATTAAGGGAGATCTGAATGCAGGAAGGAATGGTGACTAAAGAAAATCAGAAACCTGTGCTTACAGCTAAACTGACTCAATGTGAATCAATAAAAATAATGTCTAAGGAGTATGGATAAAATAATGGAACTAAAATATTTGGCAATAGCATTTAATTGAGGGTAAAGTATAACAAGTTGAAGTATTCTAAGTTTTTAATATTTTTTGAAGGGAGTGTAATACTGATTAATTTTAGATTTCCTTTTTTAAGTGTACATAATAGATTTTCAAGGGTAAGACTCAAAGAAAATGGGCAGAGCATATAATTTCCAAATTATTTATGTAAAAAAATGGAACAAGAAAGAATCTTAATAATTTAAAATAAGGCAAGAAAGGAAGGAAGCATAGAAAATAAGAGGAAAATACAAGGCACAATAAACATAGTAGGAATACACCTAAATATAATCGCAACTGAGGTAAGAAAACACTTTGAGATAGGATCAATAGAGTCAAAAATTGTTGTTTTGGAAAGACTAACAATTAGAAAATATCTAGCAAGATGGGTTAAGAGAAAAAGAGAGAGCAAGAATAAGAAATTATTAGGAATAAAAAGGGGACACAATTTTCTCAATGGTGTTTAATTTTCTCAACAAGATGATAAAGATATGCATAATTTAGTGGTAGTAAATATGAAAACTTAGAAGTGAAAAATAGTTTTTAGAAAATCACTTTCCACAAAAACTTGAAAAGAAATGGAAAAACCTAAAATAATGTATAAGCCTTGAAATAATTAAAGTAGTTTATAAAAATCTTCCCACAAATAAAACACCAGGCCCTGATGGTATTATAGATAAATTTGTCTCAACTTTCAAGGAATAAATAATTCCAATATTCCACCACTTATTTGCCAGAGAATACCAGTGGGAGGTGTAGCATTGCTATTGACAATAAATTAGAAAGGGACAGTGTGAGAAAAGAAAATTGCAGGTCGGGTCTTTCTCTCTCAGGAACTAGAAAGAAAAGTCCTAAACAAAATACTAGCTAATTTTATTTTGAGAAAGAATTAGAAACCACCTCATCTACCTTCTTCCAGTCCCCCTTCTGTGAAGTAGACTTTGCTTTTTGTTTTGTTTTGTTTTCATGTTTGGGGGCTATATTGGAGGTTTAGCTTTCTAGAGGGGAACATGCAAGTCAGTGTCTCTGAGGAAGTTCTTGATTTTCATTTTCCCTGGATGGCCAAACATTTGTGACCTTAGTGTTTTGGGGAGATCCTGGCTAAAATGTCTGTTCATCCTCAGGTATTAAGATCTGTATCAGAGCCTACTGAAGTGTCCCGTGGTGGGCTTAAGTCAGCCCTAAAGAGATGTAGATTGTGGAGATGGAGCTCCAGGAGAATGGGTATGTCATGAGGGAAGTGAGGTTGCTAGGGGAGCCCATGGACCACAAACTCCTAGCTCCTTAAGGTTTTAGGGCGGCTTTTTTCTGCTCATATGCTATCACTGTGACTGGTTAGACCAGGTACTACTACTACTACTACTACTACTACTACTACTACTACTACTTCTTCTTCTTCTTCTACTTCTTCTTCTTCTTCTTCTTCTTCTTCTTCTTCTTCTTCTTCTTCTTCTTCTTATTATTATTATTATTATTATTTACTAATTATTTTATGCCACACATCAGGGTAATTTTTGTAAGTTGTGTTCAAGGATCCTGGTTAATTACTTCAATAGAATAATACTTTGTACACATTTCTGAGAATTAGAGAGAATATTTATTATTATAAAAGCATATTGCTGATTTGAAGAAGAGAATGCTTTAAACTTCTAGGAAGCAAACAAGCTAACTAAACTGATGTGTGGGTTGCCTTGTGCTACTTAACTTTAAACATCCCCTTTAATACCACCAAAATAATAAAAAGGGGTTAGAGAGGAAGGGGGCAGAGAAATAAAAGAGAAAAAAAGCTTTATTTCCAGTTTTCAAAAATGTAAATCATAATATCAGCAATGAAAATTAGACCTTTAATGCATAGAATTATTTTTCTGTATTTGTTAGAACTTTAGATATTGTGGAAGTGTATTAAATTCTTGGGTTTAGTGAAAGTGAACTATACAGATAAATAGGCAAGAGTCAAGAGTTTTACATTTTACTTTTATACTTATATTCATGCATAATCATTCTCTACTAACTTACAAAGCTTTTTGGCAGTTACCTAATAAGAAATAGATTTTAATTGCAACTGGATATGAACACAAACACTCCTGTAAGTGAAAACACATTTTATGAAAATATTTATTATTCATGTGGTAGACTTAGTATTTCCATTCTTTTCTATTTTATTCTGTTCTGCCACTTAAGTTAAAAATGCAGGGTGTGAACTACTAAATTGATTTGGGGACACACTAATAGGTCACAATCTGCAGTTTTGAACATACTATCTAAAATATAATTAGATTACTAATATCCATCCCTTTAGATAACTCTTGATTTCTATTATTGAAAATTATTTAGATACAGTCATTTGAAATATATTCTTTGCAATCTTTCTAGTTTCTCATTCAAATGGTGGCAGAACAGTAATTGTGACCTGCATAACACAAAATCATCTTTGGTAAGTTTAATTCTGCTGCTGAAGGTTGAAATTAATGCCGTTGGTAATTGGAAGTGGAATTACCCATACTTAGCACTGTAGTTAGTGGTATGTGGTCTGTTCATATAGATGGGCTTTTTTCTATTATAGGAATATTTTATTATTCTAGAATATGTGGGTTAAATAATAATTGGTACAGTGATCCAGGAAAACTTATTATATGTGTGAAAGTAACTTTTGTAGCTTAAATATGTTTAGATGATAAAAATGCTATTTAAAAATGAGGTTGTGTTGAAACCATGTTTCCATACCTTAAATTGTGACACTTTTATAACTTAGTTATGATACCACTAATAAATGCAGTCCAAAAAACAATGCATTTTAAGATGCCATGAAATGTATCCAAGTGATACATATTCAGAACCCTGCTTTAAACAATAGAATGTTGTTTTATGTAAAGTAGGCGCTTTCACATTTCAAGTATTTGGAAGAGCTTTATAAAGCATTAAGTGCGAACTGCTCATTTTTATTCAAAGTTTATGAGATTCCAGAAGCACCATTATATTGCCTTTGCTTTAAAATGCAACTCACAGTAAAGTGCATATTCCCTTCCTTTTTAAGGAAGGTTGAGTGAGCTAAAGCTGCAAGTGACCTGCACCTTGTGTGTGTTTCCTTTCTGCCGAAGACATTGAGGTGACTTAGATTTTGCACAGTCTGAAACTTGGATTTAAATGTTCAGAAACTTTATTTTTGAAATGTTACTTTGATGCCAACACAATGGGAAAGTCTTTGTATTAAATCTCAGGCATTAATGATGACAAAGATTGAAAAGGCAAAGGATCAATCTTTTATTCTCATGACCATATTGGAGTTTGTATGCACTCAGATGTTCCCTGTGTTTGAGCTGGGGTTGTTAACCATAGAAACTGTCACTGCAGACGCTTTGTTTTTTTGGATGTCTGGTCTGCCTGATGTTTCTGGCTCCACACTGCGTTGGAACCCTGCCTGCCCCGCACCAGGCCCGCCTGGAAGCCCCCACTACTCCCCAGAAGCGCCCTGCTGTATCACACACTGTGCTCTGATGTGTTTCTCTGGTCCAAACTGCTTGACACCAGTTTTCTTTTCTGCCTTTCTATGCAGCTACAGCCTCTTGTCATTTGTGAGGACAAATTTTAGTAAATAAAATGATACAGAACCAAGAAAAATGAGCACATTACTGATAGCTAACATTTATTCAACATTATCTATGTATTAAGCTCTGTTTGTAGTGGGTCACAAATTATCTCGGGTAAGTATTACATCAATCTTATGAGATAGGTTCGAATATTTTTCCCGTTTTACAGCAAAGCAAACTGAGAACTAGAGAGGGTCTCATGCCCAAACTCCTTCAGTCACTAAGCGACAGAGGCAGAATTTGCAGTGGGGAATCTCAGTCTTAAGTTGCAAAATGTGAAAAAGTGTAGAGTCCCTTCAACAATGAATTGAGTTATTAAACTATTTTGTCGGCATTGTGAATGTTTTGCTTTATTTTCTGTTAAAATATATTTTTATTAAACAGTATTTTAGATAGGATCATATTGAATAGCTTAAATTACAAACTTTTAGCTTACCAATTGGTTTCATTTCAAAGTTAGTAAATTATCCATGTTTATATCCACAAAACGACCTTACCTGTTAGTTTCCCTACACGGAGCTTTTTTAGCTTCCCTGCGTGTAAGGGTACTCTATCAAACTCACAAAAAATATTCTGAAATATACATATTTAAGGCAGCATCTTTACTGATCAAACATGTAAACATCTGCTACTGAGGAAATGCTAATCAGGTGTAGTGATATACATGACACTCGGAGAAAGGAACAATTGCTTGGGAAAAATGTAGTGTTCACATTTTTTATATGCTTTCATCATTTTGATTTAAATGACAATGAATTAAATTAACTCTCATTTTGGAAGTCTTTGTGGTACCACCAATAATGTATTTACTAACTCCAGGAGATTAAATTTTGGATCTTGCTGCGTCTTGGTTTATTGCTCAATTCAGAAGTTCTGTGCAATAAGAGGGAACATTGAACTTCCAACCCCTTCTTCTCTCCATCACCTTTTACTTCTTAAAGGAGCCAATGCTGGTTAACTTAATTTGTGAAGAAGTCATAATAAACTCAGTAAGCTTTCTCAGTAAACTTTCACATAATACCCAAATATTCAATAACTTAAAAAATTGCCTATTTTTAAATTATTGTTAATTTTAATAATAATAAGTTCCCTCCTAAATAAGATTTGCATTAGCTTTTGGCAAGAACAAGATCAAACAGCTAATATGCTGTTATAGAATATCAAAAGTTGAACTAGATCTTCTTTTTAAAAAAAATTTTGTCATTCAATTACAGTTGTCCCCATTTTTCCCCCATTACTCTCCCCTTCTCTACCTACCTGCCACCTCCCACATTCAATCCTCCCCACAACTGTTGTCTATTTCACAAACCATAACCATCAGTGCTTGGGTACAATCTTCATTTGTAATTAATATCTCCCTGTAATTTTTCTTAAATACTACTTCTGCATTTATGTCTTGATTCAGACCCTGAAGTTCTGAATCAATAACAAGTGAGGTAGAGTAGCTTTTGTCATTTTAATAGACTGATAGAACCAATTGCCTATACTGAAGACCTACTATGTGCTTATTCATTGCCACATGCTAGGAAGACTGATAGAGGGTAAGAAAGCAGAAGACTGTTTAAAATATTAATGTATGAAAGTGTCTAATCACCACTTGTTTGGAGAGCATGTTAAGATAGTCTTTCTTGAATAAAGAGAAGTTGAAACAGGAAGGAGATAGTTGTAAATGTAATAGTCAACTATGAAGAGGTTTGAGTCAACTCAATTTTTAAAATTTAAATTGGGGTTGGCTATGGCCTATGGGCCACTTCCAGCCCATTACCTGCCTTTGTAAATAAAGTTTTATTGGACCTTGGCATACTCAGTAATTTATGTATTGTCTGTGGATGCTTTCTTACTACAAAGGCAGAGTTAGTTGTTGTAACAAAGACCATATGGACTGCAAAACCTAAAATATTTACTATCTGGCCCTTTTAAGGAAATATATGCTGACTTCTGGTCTAAATTATATATGAAAATTACCTGGAGGGTCCATTCCAGATATTGTATTTGTACATATAAATTAATGTAATTATCCTGCAGCTTGAGTATTGAGGTTTGGAATGAAATCTTTAAAAAATGTTACACTGAATAATTGTTAAATTATTTATGACACGAGAAGATATGTTGAGAAGCTATCTTTAGAAAAATGTATTTCATATTGCTATAATTCAGTAGTTTTAAGAACATATTCTGGTGCATTGCTTTGTATGAAATGAAGTTTTATTTTGTGTGATTTAATTCTTTTTCAAAAAATACCTTTTTTATTAATTTTTGTAATTTAATTTTAATTGTTCAAATACAGTTTTCTGCTGAGATTTAATTCTTGTCAGTTGGTATTTTGATTGTCTTAATAAAAATTGGAAAATTAACAGTTTCTTTTTATTTTGCTTATTGTATTTGTTAACGGGAATATTTATTAATTTTCTCATTTACAGTAGATTATCATTTATAATTAATTGCACAATATCAGTTGAACATTGCTTTGCCTTGGTAGTAATGTGTGACTTTAAGGTGTGATGTATGTAAGTTTCTTGTTATATGACAGTCATTAACATTATAACAGACGTCTAGTGGTTGAAAAAGTAGTGTTTGTTGGTCTAATTGAATAATTTTTTTTGAAGGGGGCAGAGAATTATTTTGGAAAGGATGCCAGCTTGGATATGTTTGGTTTTATTTAATCCAATTAAATATTTTTTTCTGGCTATGTGTGATATCGTTCTAAGGACTGCTGAGTGGCCTCTTACGGGCGGCTCACTGTGTAGCGTAACTCCACTGACTGCATGTTTGCCTCTCTCACTGGGTTTCCCTGTCCTCAGGAACAGGTGGCAGCTATACATAGTGCCTGACTCCCTGTGGTCACTAGGTAAATGAATTGCATGGAATTGAAGTAGCCATGTAATGAGAAGTTGTACACTTTCAAACTTCTTCTGGAATTCGAAAATATTCTTTGGTGTTCCTCCTCTTACTTAAAATACAGTGGGAAGCAGCTGAGTGTATGCCTGTTTGCCACACTTGATGTGGTAACCTGACTAAAGGAGGGACTGTGCTAGATCCATCTACATATTGTCCCTGCCTGGCACAGAGCATGGAGTATATATTTGTGTAGCAGGATTATTAGTAATATGAGTGGCATTCCATATCACAAAAAAATTGGGCATCTGTCTCAGGATATGGATGAGGTCCTTCTGCACGAAGCAGGCAGGAGTAAGTATGCCTCACTGGGTTGAGGTCTGAATAGTCAAGGATTGCCGAATGGATGAATGGGAGAGTGGTAATTAGACTCCTAGCTGTCAGGAAGCAGGGATCTGAAATATTAGAGCAGTACCAAAAGCTGATTTAGCAAAAAATTTTTTTCCTGTGGTGTAATTTAGCAACACTAAGGACGCTGCTCAGGTGTATTTCCTTAGAGAGAGTGAACTTTCTGACTTGAAAATGTTGGCAATTTGAAAATCCTGGAGAACTCTTCCAGACTAAGAGAGGGGAAGGGATCCAAGTCTGCTTTTTACAGCTCTAAGGAAAGGGTACTTATGGCAGTCACAGGCTGATAAAGGTTTAACAACTGCTGTCTAGAAGGGGACAAAAACTTTGATTTGTAGTGTTTTCCAGTTTCTGTGGTGTAAATACTCTCACCATGACTGATTTAAGCTGTTACTGACTTGGCATTACTGAACATGGAGTTGTAAAGAAATATACAAATTGACTCTCGGGAGTCAGCACTGGCAGGCTGTAGTACAAAGCTCCTCTAAAGTAACTCAGCTCTTTGTTGTAGGGGGTTGTTTACTGCAGGATACTAGGAACTAGGTGGCAGTGTTTCATGCTATTAACAGTAAGTAGAAGTAACTGCTTTACATACACAGATGAATGTGGAATTGTGAAAAGTTTGTAATAAAGTTTTATTCTTTTTATCTTTGTGACTTATTGGCAAGAGATGCAATTATATTTTCAAAATTTATATCTCAGGAGGGTAAGAGGCACAGTCTCAAGCATTTTCTTGGCTCTTCAGTAGTGGTAACAGTAAAGACATTTTATCATTGTCTTTCTAAAAGAATGGGCTATCTCAAAGGTACAAGGAATAGATGGCTTTGGGGATTTTTGCTGTATTCCCAAGTGAGCCAGAACTGTGCAGTTGCTCTAGCCAGCATTAGTCTGGTTTTACACTTGTGAATCTACACATTATCTGAGGGTAATTCACGCTTAACTAAATGATTCATTTTTGACATTGAGGTGGCAACTTGAACGTTTTTCAAGACTGCTTTCTTTTACAGTTATAGGCAACTGCTAACAAATCTCCCCTCCAGCACCTGTTTGTGTGTTAGGTATGGAGGGTTTGTGTTCATGCTGCAGTTTCTTGGTAAGATTATGACTTACCAAGATTCTTTTTGTTTTTTAATATATCACCCAATAAACTTAGTAGCATATGTGCATAATATATATAAGTCAACTTCATGTTGAAAACCTTATTTTCATATTCTCATATTTACCCTATATATGTTGACTTTCTTCTAAGGTTATTTATGACAATTTAAGACAATTAAAAAATTCAATTATTTATATTTAGAAACAAAACCAATTATCATATTCCAGGGTATTATTTTGCATATGGATATCATTATTGCTTTTTAGAGTTACACTTTTATTTTCTCCATTAGATTCTTTTTTTTATTGTTGTTCAATTACAGTTGTCCCACATTTTTCCCTTTGCTCTTCCCTGCTCCACCAACCCCCACCCTGCCCCAGCTCCCACAGTCAATCCCCATGCCGCTGGACATGTCCATGGGTCCTCTATACATTTTCCTTGACTTGACCTTTCTCCTTATTTTCTCCTCATTTTCCCCTCCCATATGGTCACTGTCAGTTTGTTCTTTATTTGTGTCTCTGGTTCTATTTTGCTCATTTCTTTGTTTTATTGATTAGGTTCCACTTATGGGTGAGATCATATGATATTTGTCTTTTACTGCCTGGCTTATTTCACTTAGTATAACACTCTGTAGTTCCACCCATGCTGTCATGAAGGGTAGGAAGTCCTTTTTTTCTGCTGTGTAATATTCCATTGTGTAAATATATATGTAAGTTTCTTGTTACATGACAGTCATTAACATTATAACAGACATCTAGTGGTTGAAGAAGAAGTGTTTGTCGGCATAATTGATTCATTTTTTTGAAGGGGGCATAGTTTTGATCCGCTCATTTACTGATGGGCACTTAGACTGCTTCCAGCACTTGGCTATTGTAAATTGTGCTGCTGTGAACATTGGGGTACACAGGTTCTTGAATTGATGTTTCAGGGTTCTTAGGGTATAATCCCAGCAGTGGGATTGCCAGGTACATTCCTCTCCTTTGGCCTGTGTATATTCGTTGTGTATATAGTACTCAGTTGAAATATTCACACATGTTAGAGGGTGCTTTCCTTTACCATGAAATAACTCAGTTACGATAACAAATTTTAGGCCTTGGGTTATGCAAGTCACTTAGTTCTCTGTTTTTTTAATTCTGTTATTTGGATAATTTGCTTACTCTGTTTACGCATAATAAAGCTTATTTATAACAGTAAAATGAAACTAGCAGGGGCAAAAGTAATAATGAATTTGATCTAATAGCATTATGGTTAGAGGTTGAGCAGTAAATAAAGGGTAACCGATGACAAGTGAAGGTTCAGAAGTTTGTGAAATGTAACTAGAACAAAGTGAACTGCTGGGGAGTATTTACTTTCCAGTGTCCTTGGGGTACTGCTGTTATCTTATATTCGCTTTTACTTGGACTATCCAATGCAGATATTTGAAATCTAATATTTCTTATTAGAAGCAATCTCCATTTTAAAGTGATCACCACAATCATTTGAAAAAATTTGCTTCAGAGATCACTTTATCAGGACACATTGTTTTCTATAATGCAGGAATGTGTGTGGTTTGAGTTTTTCTGTTTTCCTGTGATATTTTGAAGACCTACAGTTTGTAAGGACTCATGAAGAGGTTCTGTTCAGGAACTTTCAGACTGAAAAAGCAGCTGGATAGTTTCCACTTTAACCTCTTAGTATTTCAGGAAATCCAGAACTAGATGAATCTTGAAGACCAGGGGACTAAGTTGGGACTAATGGATTATTATTTATTTACTTAAAAAAGTCTTAATTAGTAGAATGACAATTTCTTTACATTTGGGCTGTGTGTATGTACCTCAAAGAAAAAAATAATTTATTAATTATCTGGTTAAATTAAGTTTTTCTGTTTAACAGATATTTATAAAGATGCCAACTAACACACACTTTCAACAAATGTTTGAAAACTCTATGTTGGAAATTGAATTAATGAAACTTAACAGTACTCTGTGATCAAATAAACCCAGCACCTAATCAAATATATTCTTCATTATTTCTTATTGCTTCCTCTCTTGATCTGAATATTGGCAGTAGAAATAAATTTATATTATATAGGGCTTTATCATTGGTAAAATAATGTCACCAACACCATCTAATTTAATCATTGTTATGTTCCTGGAACATAAATTGAGCTTACATATTAAGGGAAAATTGAGGTTTAGCGAGATTATGACTTGCCACATACTATAGAGTTTATCAGTGGCGGTTCTAGAATCCAGGTATTCTGATACCTGGCCTTCCTTCATTCCTTCCTTCCTTCCTCCCTCCCCCCATTCCTGCCTTATTTCTGTCTTAAAGATATTGCTACCACTGAGATGCTGGGTAGTTGTCAGAATTGGTCAAAATCTCTTGCTGTGAAAATGTTTATCACCTATTAATAAATCACCACATTTGTTGATGCTTCAATTCCTGAACTAATTTTTATTATTACTCTTTTACCTCACTAACTTTAAGATAATCTTAGTTTTCTTACATGCACTTTCTTTTTGTGTTAGCCTAAGGAATAAAAATAAAAATATAATTTAAAATTCTTGGGAGTTTGCAAATACTACATTGAAATATTAACATCCTCTAATAAATAAGCAGTAATAAACAGGGAAGTATTAACATCCTCTAATAGAGTAGTAATCTGTAAAATAACTATTGAAGCAAGACAAGTCCCTCAATCCACATGGTAGTTTTTCATGTTTTGATCCTGGCCAGTGTTCTTGCTGATTTTAGTAAGGCATTGGCAATTAGAATGTGGTGGGCCAAATAACAATTATAGTAACAATATTTACTCAAATTTGTACAGTATTTTAATACTTATTTAAGTATTTTTCATTTACATAAGAATCTTTTAATATTGGATATGATTGCTATATGTAGATAGGCAAAATAAGGGCATTTTAACCTTCATTTAAAAAAGTATTTTTATCAGTTAGATAACAGTATACTGAAATTCAGAAGAACCATGTTTAAATAGTAACGTTTGTTTTTTTCCTTTACCACTTGCAGTGATTTATAACCCACACTAAATTAGGTTCTGCATATCTTTGGGTACAGTCAGTTTTAGTAGAAGATTGGAGAAGTGTTAGCCTTTATAGTATTTTTTTTCTTTAATCTTTGTTTCTGATCAGTGAGCCGAGAGCTTCCTAATTGGATAGCAATAAATCAGCGCAGGAACTGACTTATCTTGACTCATTTTTCTAGCTCTGATATATAACAAACAAGGGAACAGATTGAATTTGGGGGTCAAATTGTATCAGAAACACACTGTAATCTTTTAGATCCAGTCTTAGTTTTTAAAGAGCGAATTATAGAATTGTTGCTTTCTGCATCCATCATTATGACCATGGTCTACTTTGACCCTGTCTGTCTGGGGCCTCTTATTTCTCTAGCTAGTTTTCTTCCTTTAAAATTTCACTATTCATCTTGTTTTTCCTCAGATGCTCTTTGGATTACAGTTCTTATTCTTAAATTCTTGGCTAGCTCTCAGATCCCTTGCTTTGATCTTTCTTACTACAGGCAGTTTGAATTCTTTCCTGTCTTTTTTTTTTTTTTTTTGACTTGTTTGAGAAGCCTTCTTGCTGTTTGCTATATAGGATGGTGAAAAAGTAGGTTTATAGTTGTTTGTATGGATGAATAACAATATAAGAACAAACTGTGTTTTATGTACTACCACTTGTACACCTACTTTTGCCCCACCCTGTATATATGTTTTAAAGGACGAGGTTTCTCTCATGCTGTTGGTGGCCACTGTGATTTGATTAGTTTTGGAAAGGGGAAAGGGAAAGGAAAAAATTGTTATATTAGATCCTCTCATATGTAATATCTCTCAATTTTTTAAAACAGGACCATTTAAAGTAGCCCCAGGTTAATAGCTGACACCTCAGCATAGGTTGATATTTTCTAATAGAAGACATGGCAAAAGTTTGTAGAGCATAATTTTGAAAGCATAACATCTTTACCCATAGATATTTTTTTGAATATTTGATTTTTGGCTGAAATTTTCAGAATCTACATTGCTTTGAAAGAAGCAATGAGCAGCTTCATTTGAATGGTAACATCTCTCTGAGGAGTATAATACGTGCATCGTGTGATGAAATTTAGATTTGTGTCTCATAAGTTATTCCTGGGAGAGCAAGCAACTTTTTTTTTTATTACTTGGTTATATTTCAGCTAGAAGCTGTAGTATTTGATGAATAACTAATACAGATAATTAACAGATTAAGAAAGTGTGTGAGCCCAAGCTTGAACAGAGAGGTTGGAAAGGAGGTTATAAGCATAAAAAAAAAGTTGAAAATGAACAGGACAGCTGGAGCATGAATGAAATCAATTTAATTTATGGGAACTCATGTCTTTAGAATTACTATATATTCTTATTTCTTACTCTGTGTGACTTAGGCTGTGTCCACATTAAGTGAAGGGTATCTGTGTCTCAGATGTCTGCCAGATAGGCTGGTTAAGTTTCTCAAAAAAGAAACACATTACAATATCGGAGGGGTGGCTCATTCTGTTCTTCTCTCAAAAGAATTGTCATCTCTGGTATTCAGGGTCTTAGAACATCAGGCATGGTGATTTTCAAAGGGCTCAAGGGACACTGATGGAGACCCTTTTCTGCCAAATGTGAGAATCAGAAACCACTCTGACCATCCTAGGTCTTGTTCTGTTCTCATGTGGTTCAGAAGCTTGAAGGAGATTGAGTGCTGGCTGTCTTTCCGTTGTACCTGGGAGAGATTTTTAGGCCCAGTTGATCAACTGGCATTTGTGTAGCAATACTTCAAAAAGATAAAAGGTAGAGGTAAAAGACTCCATTTCTCACTGACCTTTCTAAAACCAATTGGCCTCCAAGATGTTTGGCGCACAGAACAATGTCTGCTAAAGACTGTTGATTTACTAGCAGGTAGGCAGCAGACATGGGAGCCAGACAAAAGGAAGGGCAGGTCTGAGCTGAAAATAACTTGCCGGCTCCATGTTTATTAATGCCTGGTCTGTTAGCCTGTGCGATGAAGATGCCCCGCTGGTGTGAGCCAGGATCCAGCTGTTCAGGCTTTCTCCACTCATGGCGAGTGCGTAATTGGCCTTGTTTGTCCCCACAATCCAGTGGCCTTTCTTGCTTTTTGGGGGCACCTTTCCCAGGATCAGGTTTCTGGTATCCTCATGATCCATTTCCTCTCATCACTTTATCTGTACCTATAGAGCTTTTGTTTCTCTAGATTATATAGGAACGATGGCAGCTTTAAAGTGTTAAAATTCCCAGATTATTGCCAGTTATACTAGTGTTAAGAATGGAAACTAAAAAGCTTTGAGCAATTCAAACAATAGGAAATATAGGAGGAGGGGAACAAGTTTTGGGATCTGAGATTTCCTGCTACCTCAGAGAAGAAAGGAAAAAAGAAAAATCACAGCTCCTTAACACCGCTCTCTTCAGAAGGAAGGTATCTCCTCATCCTAAGATCACACTATGAGGGGATCATCAAGTAACTGTAGCTGTGTCTGAAAGGATGCATTTCAAAGACAGAAGTTTTGCAAATTGTGTAGAACATTACAAGCCTGATGCATAATTAAAATAAGATTTTTGAATTGAAGAGGTTTGTGTTGGCTTTAGAATGTCAGAACAAGTGCCGCTTGTAATTTTTTAGTGCTTTCCTTTGTTCACTCTGTTTTTCCAAGGTAGTTATCATAATTGTTAGTACAACATTTAATTGTATGGCAGCAAACCTTGTACAAATGTTGATAATGCCCCAGTACATGGTTCAGATCAATGTGTAGGGACTTATGGATTTAATATAGGATGGAACTATCAAGTTATATGCAAGACAATGCAGTGCTTTGCTTTGAAGAACTTAGACTCCCTGAAAGCTCATGTATTTGGAAATACATGATATATTTCCAAAATTATCTGAGGCAAAACAAAACACAAGTAAAAGTGAAAAATATGTGTAATTATTGAGATTAAATTTTCATAATTTTAATTAATTGCAAATATTTATCCATCTGAAATAAGGCAGGATTTAAAACATGTTGTAATATTATTAATTAAAAATGGCATATTTTAAATATTTTTGGAATGAGAACCATACTACTTGTAAATATTTGTTACTTCTATCTTTATAATTTATCGCAGACAGCTTTATCTCCTTTTTTCTTTTTTGAGGATCTAATTTTTACTAAATGATTGAGATCAGCAGAATTATGAAGTTTTGAAGATGAGGACCCTCAAGAAGGGGAGGAAAGACAAGGTGCTGAGTGTTCTGCATTTGGGTGGACCCCAGAAGTGGTCACCACGAGAGACTACAGAGGACTGAGCTGGATATAGCACCAGCTAATTAACCTTGGCAGAGCAGAGTATACTTAAAGGCTACGGTACCTTAATGGGTGGTTCAACACAGTTAATGAGATGCAGAGCCCATTATCAAAAAGTATGGGCTCATCAGGGAGTTATAAGTGTTTTCACAGGTAAGATAAATTAGTATAATACAAATACTTATCTGTCCAGGTAGACATGTAGGCTGGTAGGACTGCAGAAACCTTATTCAACTGATTGTAAGTTTTCAGCCACTCTAGAATTCAGGGCAAGACTCTGTTCCAGCAGGAAGACGGGCTAGATGAAGACAAAGTCACCATTCTGGAGGAATCCATGCACTGCAGAAAGACAGGAGTGCAGGCACTAGAACTAAATCCAGCAGATCACAATTGGGGTATAAGCCCTGGGACTGAGCAAGCATTCAGGGAGACTTATGCTGATTCTGTTTGAACCTAAGTTTTGGGCTAAAGTTGTTCATAATGTTCCTCTATAAGATCAGAATTGGCCTGAACTCTGGGCAGAGTGGAGTCTTCATGTGCTTTTGGTTGTGGGAAGGAGAGAACTTGGGGACAGGTGGGACATCCCATGAAGGGCTCCTGTCTGTCCTGGGAACTCCCCTCAAACATGGAACAGATGCGCCTGTGGAGGCAGCTCTCTTAGAGACTGTCCATCTTGATCATTATTTAAAATACATTTATAGAAGGTATTAAGACTACATGAATAAGTTAAATGCCTCTTGGACATTCCTTATAACTCTGTGATTTCCAAAAACATTTAATATTAAAAAGAAAGTTATAACATTTGCTCTTCTAGATTCCTGGACTTTAAGCAATATTGGAATCTTCTTTCAGAACCTACAGATTAAAAAAAAGGGCCTTAAATGAAGTAGGGTAATATTTGAAAACAACTTTCTAGGTCCTGTGAGAAATCTATATTAAACCATAAAGCTTTATTTAATCTTCAGCATGCTAAGAAAATATGCTGTTATTAAAAATGCTTAAAATTTATGTTTTAATGAACCATATGGTTTTTCTCTTGGGCTGATTTTTCACTCTTTATCAAGGAGAAAAATAAGTGATGATATACATGGTTCTGATAGCAACCTCCAGCTTCTACTGTGAGATTCCCTACCTACACAGCCAGTCGAAGTTGTTCACCTGACCAGAAAGGACCTTCAATACACATGGGTGGGAAATATATTTTATTTTGAGAGCAGTAAACTCTAATTACTTCCACGTGAACAGTTTCTTCAGCTACTTTATGCTTAAGGTTCTTTCAGATAAGAGAAATATCTTTTAACTATTTCTATGCAGTTAAAAAGCTATAACTTAATACATCCACTTTCTGTACTGCCTCATTTTCATAACTATTTCATGAAGCTCAGCTGTCTACATGGAGGCCAGTTATGGAGCAGTACAAATAACTTGAGTTTTGGAGGCACCAGATATGAATTTGAATGCATTTTTTTTAAAAAGCCCTTACTGGCTCTGGTCGTGGATAATTTACCCAACATTTGTTTGTTTCCTGACCTGTGAAAGTTGGATAAGACACCTCCCTCTAATATGAAGAGACACGTAATATGAAGAGGGTTGTTGTGGATACTTAATAAGGAAACCCTTAACATAATAGCTGCACATTTTAAAATTTCACTTAAAATTTTGTTGTTTTTTTTTTCAGCTTTAGGCTCCTATTTACGTTACATAGACAATAACTCCCTCAGCAGATTGTTTTGAGAACCCATGATAAAAATCGTTTTGATTAATAAGGCCCTATGGACATGTAAGTGTCCATTATTATTTGTTGCTGCTAACAACTGAGGTCTCAAAAGTGTGAGATTTCTTAATCACGAGTCCAAAGTTGTTCACCTGACCAGAAAAGTCATTTCAGAAGGAAAACAGTTGTTTAGGTAATTTCTGTGAAATTCTTACTTATTTCTCTTCAATCTAAATTCAGTTTGGCCTCCTTCCCCTCTGGTGCTCTGGCACGGCACTCCACCCCCTGTACCTGTGGCCTCTTGGCCTCCTTGGCTGGTGTTTCATTTTGTTCCAGTCAGGGGTGTCCAACCTTTTGGCGTCCGTGGGCCACACTGTAAGAAGGGGTGCTTTGGGCCACATGTTAAATACATTGTGACATGTAATCACAAACAAATTTCATAATGTTTTTTTAAATTTCATAATGTTTTAAGTAAATGTACGATTTTGTGTTGGTCTGCATTCACAGCCATCCTGGGTCAATCGCAGCCCGTGGGCCACAGGTTGGACACCCTGTGTGCTGGTGCCCTAGGAACATTTTTAAAAAAGTACCCAAAACCAGGTGGCTTAAAACAACAGAAATTTATTGTCCCACAGTTGTCGTCATTAGAAGTCCAAAATCAAGACGTGTGCACTGCGTGCTGTCTCTGAAGACTCTGGAGGAGACTCCTTCCTTGCCTTTTCTAACTTCTAGCAATGCTCGGTATTCCTTACCTGGTAAATGCCATTATTTCAGTCATGTGGCCACCTTTTCCCTGTGTGTCTTTGTAAGGTGTCCCCTTTGTGCATGTTGCCTCTGCATTCACGCTTTCCCTTTTTATTTTATTTTTTAAAAGTTTCTTTAGTTTTTTAAAAAGTGATTTTATTTATTTATTTTTAGAGAAGAGAATGGAGGGAGAAAGAGAGGGAAAGAAACATTAATGTGTGGTTGCCTCTCATGTAGCCTGCCCTGGGGACCTGGCCTGCAACCTAGGCATGTGCCCTGACTGGGAATGGAACCGGTGATCCTTTGATTTGAAGGCCCACACTCAATCCACTGAGGCACACCAGCCAGGGCAGATTTCCCCTTTTTATAAGGATACCATTTATATTGAATGAGGGCCCATTCTAATGATCTCTTTTTACCTTATCACCTTTCTAAAGACTATTTCCCAATAAAGTCACATTCTGAATGACTGGGGTTAGGACTTTAACTTAATCTTATTTTGAAGGGACACAGCTCAACTCATGGCAAATGGTATTCCCAAAGGTTCTGGCCTCAGCCTCTTTTGGCTCCTTTTTTTCTCTGTAAGTAATTTCATCTCATGACTTTAATGACAACTGGGATGTAATAGAATAGACATGGTCTTTGGAATCAGACTGTATTACACTGGATCCTTATATTTCACTTTCTAGTGAGACTAGCAATCTAAACATCATATTTATAGGGCTCTCTTGAGTGGCATTTTCCTATCAGGGTTTCTCCTGGGGAAATGCAGGGTCTGGAGCGCTATAGTACAGTCCAGCACCCAGTGAGTTCGCCTTTAGTATTCTTAGCTCATCAAGTTAATATGAAGACCCAGAAACAACCCTGAAATGTAAGAGCAATAATAAAAAATCACTTGAAGCAATGTTACTTAGCATCTCCATCACTGGGAGATTTGGAAATGCAGAAGCTTGGGCCCCATCTCAGACTACTGAATTAGAATTCTAGAGGTAAGTTTCAGGTATCTGTTTTAAGTAGTTCTGTAGGTGATTCTTACTCACTTTTCAAGTTGGGAAATAGTTTGACTGAGTGTTACAGGACACTGTGGCTATGGGCCATGGTGATGATAGTGGGCCTTACGGGTTGATTGCACAAGGGTACGTACGTGCATCTTAGGACTGTTTAAGCAACAGGTGGTGGGGCCACCCCTCCCCTGTAACTGCCCTTTCCTTGAGTCCCTAGCAGCCTTCCTAGGCATACTAATGGCAAAGATGGCATTGATATCAGGACAATGTAACATTCATTTCATCTGAGTTACTTTTAAAAGTCCCATTCAAAGCTCCATTTAGCAACTGATCTCTCTCAACATTGCTTAATGCCCTGCTCTCAACCATCAAGTTTCTGTTTTACAGCTGCTTGTCCAGAGTGACTAAGAATCCAGTAAAAGAAATTCTGTCTTTCTTTTTTTTTGAGGAAGCATGTTATGCACATCAGCCTCTTATTATCCTCTCCAAAGGAAAATGTGCAGCATAAATTATAGTGATTTATTAGGAATGAAGAACCTTATTCTAGTGCCCTTACTCAGCAGTTTTCATGGAGTGCTCTGTAAGTAGAAAAACATTTGTCATTTTTGAACGGATTTAGAATAAATAAAATAGAGAACTAGTGTAAGGTGCATAGAGTTTACATTCAAAATATTTGAAATAAAGTTACGTGGTTGCCGATGTATATGATGTGGTTAGACTTGTGATGATTGCATCTGTGCTGAATATGTACAGACTATTTTTTCTTGTCATTTTTCACTAAAGAATATAGTAGAACAGCTATTTACATAGCACTTATATTGTTTCAGATATTGTAAGTAACCTAGAATTGATTTAAAGTATATAGGAGGATTGTGTAGGTTATATGCAAATACTATGCCATTTTATACAACGGACTTGAGCATCTGGGGATTTTAGTATTTGCAGGGGTCCTGGAACTAATCCTCCTCTGATAAGGAGGGATGACTGTGATCTAATACCTTCCTGGGAGTTTTATGTATTTTATGTATAGCATGGTTTATTTTCATTTCTTTTAAGAACTGAGACTTAAAATGCACTCATGGTGGACAAGTTGGTTAAAGGGGACATGCATTTTCTTTCTAGGAACCTGGTATATTGCACTTTCATGCAATAGTATTTCCAAGGGATTAAATAAAGTGAAGGTCCTGGCATTTCATTTTTTCTCTTCCTTTGGTTTTGTCTAGAAGTACTTATATAAAAAATAAAATAAGAAGCCTGATTAAAGTGGATATTTTTGTATGTAGACATGTGTGCATGTGTTTATCTAAAACTCGCTGAGCATTTGCTGTCTAACTGGATGTGGGGTACAAAGGTGATTAAGTCACTTTGTTTCCTCCAAAGAAATTTTAGTCTAGTAGAATGGACTGTGAAATCACCTGGGGTAAAAGAATTTATCTTGTGAATTATAGTTATCTATCTCTGAGCATTTAGTAATTGTATGACCATTACTGGTTATTGCTCTAGTCTATAAGGTAGTTACTCTTGAATTTTGGTGCACATCAGAACTTAATGTGAAGGTTCTCTTGGGGATTTGTTGAAATTACAGATGGTCTGCCCCATCTCTGGTTGTAGTAAGGCCCAGCTATGTGCATTTGTAAAGGACAATGCGGGCAATTCTGGTGCTTGCCAAAGCTCATGAACCTCTGCTTCAGGTGCTTAGAAGCAGGACTGATACATATATTATTTACTTGTGGATTAAGAATTATGTGGTTTTTGTAATAATCAGGAAATTGCCTGGAACTTTGAGGAACTTTGAGTCAACTTTGAAATTGTCAGGAACTTTGCCCTCAAGTGAGGGCAGTTTACTGACAGGTTTGGCTGTTGAGGGGTTCACCTGGCTCATGGGTCAGAGGAAGTCCACTGGCAGTGTTTTTCCATTCCAGCACGCTTGAGGACATTGGCACTTGCTTCTTGGTTATGGGTTTTAATGGAACTCATCCTGCACAGATGGGCCATGGTTTGTGAGGACAGATGGAGAAGGAACAGCAAGTTCACTGGCAGTGCCAGCATGTGGGAAAGAGCAAGAGAGAAAAAGACAAAGGCTGGAGGTAGAGCACTAAACAAAATTAACACTCACCTGGTCATTATAGAAAATGCTTCCTTCTCTTAATGAATCTTAATAAGGGTGTACATAGCAGGTCTTTTAGAAATCCATCCAGATTTACCTTATATGTGCCCTTTAAAATTACACAGGAAGTACTCCTAAGCATTCATTAAAATAAAAATAACTAACAATGCAGCAGAATTGAAGCAAACCGCCCCTCCCACACCAAAAAAAAAAACCACACAGTGACAAATTACACATTTTTCCTCAAGAGCAGAAGGAACTGAGTTAAGAAGGATGGAAATACTTGACTAACTTTCTGTTCTTACCAATAAAGGTCTCAAGTTAGTGTAGCTATGGGACTTCTAAAAAAAATAATTACTGATTCCGGTGGCACAACTTCATTTTCAGCATTTAATGTTTGCTTTGGTTTTTGTATTTGATTATTTTAGTTGTGTGCTAAAAATAGATCTATGAGGATATGTGCTCAAAGGAACATAAAGTATAATCATTGCTATATATTCTATATTTTATACTCTTCATCTACACTTTAATTTTCATACTATTTTTTTGAAATCTAACTCCCACCATCTCCCCAGTATGCATATTGGAATTTCAACAATTCTTCAACAGACATTTTATTTAGCAAACACAATATAGAGCATTATTGCCAGGCTGTATGGTGAACAGTCTGCACAAATACAGATGCATAAATGACCCTTAAGTCTAAATGATCCAGATAAATAAATACACATTGGGGAAGTACATAACAAGCAGCCTTGTTCCCACTTCCAAGGAGGCAGCTCACCTAATTCAGAACATTTTGGGAGTGGTTGACCTACTCTTCTTCAGGCTTGGAGAGCTGTCATTTCTCTGGCAGCTGTAGAATTTCACTCTTTTAATTAATTTCCTCTTGCCCTCCACAGATTGTTTGAAAAATCAGTCATTTGCATAAACTATTCAGTGTCTTCTTTTAGGACAAAGGCCAGACTTATTAACATCACCTATAAGGCCCTGTGGCAGTGGTTCTTAATTGGAGACGAATTAGTCCCCAAGAGGACATTTGGCAAAGTCAGGAGACATGTTTTGTTTACACAGGGTATCTAGGGGTGGGTAATGGGGCTATTGGTGTCTAGTGTGTAGAGGCCGGAGATGCTGTTAAACATCCTATAAAGTGCAGGTCAGGTCCCCAAAACAAAGAGTTATTGACCCCCAAAGTCAATAGCATTGATGTTCAAAATCTTTGCCCTATGGATTCTGGCCCCTCCGTCCTTCATCAGCCTCATCCTTGGGCCACCCTTTATTTGCTCTCTCCACTCCCAGCACACTGGCTTCTTTTCAGTCCTTTGAATAGCCTCCGCTGCTTTTGTATTTCTAGGGATTTTGTATTTGTGGCTTGCTGTGCCTAGACTCGCTTCCCACTCCTTTCATTTGATTAATGGGAGTTAACTCTGAATCCTTCGGAGCTCAGCTAATAACACTCGTCAAAGATGCCATCCATATCTCTCCCACTAGGTTAGACTGCCTTATGCTTCAAGAGCAACATGCATTCCTGTGCCCTTGACCTTATTAATACTGTAATTAATAATTTATGTTGTAATTGGTTGTTCACATCTTACCACTCCCATTAGAAGATAATCTCAAAAGGCAGGGCCTATTCGCTGGTGTATCCTCAGGGCTAGCATAGTGCTTTGTACTTGGTAGTCATTCAGTAAATGTCACTTGAATGAATGAGTCATCAAATAAGATGATGACAGTGATTTATAAAGAATGAGACCCATTGCTATTTTTGACACATCATCTGGAAGTGACCTCTGACCTCTAAATCTATAAGGACTTTTTATTTAAACCAATACCTGGTATTAACCATATACGGTTTTGTGTAATAGGTACAGGCAAAGTAGAGTTCATTGGCTGTGACTTTTTAGATGTCATTGTTTTCACACAAGTGCAAAGTCACTCCCTTTTTTATCACTGTCTCTTGCTCTCCTTATTCTACTCCTCTCATTCCAGTTATAGCTGACTTTCAATTTCCACTGTATTTTTGCATTATTTAATATTGAAAAAAATTAATAAATATTACTTTTATGTTAAAAATTAAAATTTTAAAATTCTATTGTAATTGGACTGGATTCTAAGATTATATCATCTAATTTCCCAAACTATAATTTAATAGGAGTCTAATAATAATATTAAAATAACACATGGATACTATTGACTAGGAGGAAATCTGTGGGAAATTTAATTAAAGATTAACCATGCAATTTGAGGTTGAGAATAAGGGGTCATACTGTGATTCAACATCCTGCTTGACTCACTGTGTAATAGATGCTCAGTCAAATACAGTTAGCATAATTAGGCAGTCTACGCAAAGCAGAGATGTTCATCTAGATTTTTCAAATGGAAAGTGTACTGAATATCCTTATTAAATTGATTAATCTACTTATTACCTGAAACTAACTTGAATGAACATTACAGTTAAACAGAGTAATAAGAAAATTTGAATTATAGATCATTGTATATATGAATACATTCATAGAGAATGAGCTGACTCTGTCCCTTCCTGATGTAGGCAAGTCTAGTGAACACTTGCTCACATTCATGTGGTTTGTCTACCCAGTGACGCTTAACCTTCCTCCTGCCCCTACTCAGGGTGCGGGGTTGCTGAAGGGGGTTGGGCTCAGAGAGAGGAGAGGATGCCTATGTTGCTTGGTTATTTAAGAATGTGTGGCCTGTTTTTAGCTGCCTTTTAGTCAATATGCATCGAATTGTTGCTTATAATACATGTTTGTGTGTGAACTGGACGTGATGATCTATAAATAAAAGGACTTTGTTCCCGACTTTCTTCTATCTCATGCTATTCAGTTAATTTTTTTGAATAAATTTATCATGTTGGAACATATAAATTGTCAATATTCAACTGCTTTTGGACCACAAAAATGACATTTTTGTATAGTTTAATGTAAGCAAATGAATAAATAAACTTCGAGTTCATTTTTCCATAGAAACAATGTTCTAATTAAGAGTGAAACAAACTTGAAACAGTACTATTTGTACTTTGGGTACATAGTCATTCAAATAGATTTTTATAGGCAAGTCAGAAAACATAGCTGTAATTGAAAGCATTGGTTCTGTAGGAAAATGCATGTCAACTACAAAACTCACCTTAAATATGGATGTTTGGTACACAGTGTGTTCATAGATTGGTCACATAAATCACTACACCTGCAGCAGTTACCTTCCTACTCTGAAAGGATAGTTGACAGAAACTTCTTTCCTAGTCATCTGGTTTAGGACTAGCAGTTGGGGATGGGTAGAGAACTAGGTGATGATGTCCACGTTGTTGGAGTCTGTGTCCTTTTCTTGGGGCATTAACTCATTAATAAAAACCTTTGTCACTAGGGAATGGGATCATTGAAATCTGCTGAAATGTAGGGAAGATGTGCAGAATTATACAAAGCAAACCTTTTTCCTAGGGTCTGATATATTATGTATTAGTGATCAGCAGTGAATGAAGGTCATTTTTATCATGAATTATTTTCTGATCTTGGAGTTTTGGACATTCCTTAGCTCTCCAGACATGCAGTTCTTTCAGTTCTCCAGACATGCAGGAATATATGTGTTTTCATGGAAGGCCTCATGATGTGAGTGGTATCAGTGGTGTTTCATAAGGAGACACAAGAAGGGTGATATTTCTTCCAAAGGATGATGTAACCCACCATAATGTCAGTCTTTGAAAAGCAAGGGCAGCAGCGGAGCTCAGTGCGGCTCCGCGGGTAGGCTGAATAACTGTCCTGGTGCCAGTTTGCCATGGCCGTCGGGAGCGGCCGTCCACCGACGTGTTTTCTTTTAGGGGAGGTTTTCAGTTGGGGGAGAGGAAGAGATAAAAACTTGGATCATAAATTTTTATTTATTTTTTAAATCCCCTGAAGATACAATAATAACACCATCAAAAAATAATAAAAATAATGAAATAAACCATGAAGAAATGGGAATTATTGCTGAGGGAGAGGATATTCTCAGGTGAGAATGTTGATTTCATTTCCTATTTTATTTTTTAGATAAATTGAGGACTAGGGGAACTTCCACATACTCTGTTTCTGTTCATCTGATTAATATAAAGCAAGAGAAGCTAACCACACTCTTGATGCTCATAAATATAAGGAGATCCAAGCAGCTTTGTTAAAAAAGACCTAGGGATTTTGTATTAATGCATCAAGAAGTCTTATATGAGAGGTTTTTAAAAAACAAACAAACAAACCATTAATGCTATGGAACTTAATTAAAAAATCAGATAATGAATAATACGATTGCAAATGCCAGGGGTTCTTGAGGTTGTAAACACTTGATATTGGTCAGATTAGAAATAATACTGAAGTTATTACTATCATTATGAATATAATTATTAATATAAACACAATGCTTTTTACTCCTTATAGCCCTTTCACATACATTTGATTTGTAAAATAGTTCTCAGAACTGTTGTCATAGATAATGGCACAGTTTGATTAAATCAGTGTATGTGTGCTATCAATGTTGATATGAATTACTGGATAGTAGCAGTGAAATATTGGGCTGAATGAAATTGGGACAGGTCATATTACTGAATGAAGTTCTATTCTATACCCTCTCTTAGGTGTGGTTCTCCCCTCACCCCCTCGCCAATTCCAGCTGTATCCCTGTAATTCATGTGTTCAAAATTATTTTATTTGTTAAAATTACCAACAGAGGTGTTCATAATTGGCCATTCACCATTGATCTCTTGAACTAACACTTGCTTTGCATTTCCAGGTTAGTATTATGCCATCATAACTGCTTTTTAGTCCACTTCCCAGCCAACCTTTCAATGTTACTTGGATTAGGGAACACATTTTCCCAATCTGACAATAGAAGGCAAGCCGAGTCTAATTAAAATTCTTGCTAATGTTAAGAATTCACTTCTGTTTCTTTGTAATATTCTTCATACTACATCAACTATATTTTTATCAGATAAGAAATTAAATTGGCCTGGAAAATCCATTCTGAAAATATTGGAATGCAGTCAAAAGTAAATAAGATTAACAATGAAGTTGGCCACCATACATATTTGAATTATGAGCCAAGTGCTACAAAATCTGTATCACCCCAAGTGACACTGTTTCGGAACATGACAATCTTTGTGCTTTTGTTGAATGAGAGAAATTCATGCTGTAGATGACTACTTAACCTTCATTTCCCAAGCTCACAAGGTGTATATATGTAGGCAATGTGCATATGTGCATTCTTCATAACTTCCTGTGGATTTATCTGGCCTCCAAGACCTTGGAGCCAGGAAGATCTTGTCTCACAGTTCCCACCCCTTGATCTTCGCCCTTTGCAACTATCTCTGTGCAGGTACAGATCCTTTTTCCCTAAAGTAGAGAAATGATAGTCCATGGCTCATGTGTTCTGGAGCTTTAAGGATAGAGTAGAGTTACCTCTATTTCCCATTAGTAGTAAAATGGGAATGATAGTAGTACCTTGTACCTAGGTTCTTTGTGGGGACTGGATGTGCAGTGAGACTAAGCCCAGACCTCCCTATTCCTTTCACCTGCATCGTTGAGGGTGAAGAGGCAGCTAGAAAAACCCATCCTTCCTACCTCCCACACTCATAGCTTCACCTTCACCATTTACTTTGAATCTATTGGGACACAGCTTTTGTTCTTCACATTTGTGAGGAACATTTCGTCTCCCAGGTCACATCCCACCTTGTCCCATACCCTAATTATTTCAGTGTCTGTACATCCTCTATCATGTCCCCTTATGACACCCTTCTCTTTCCTCATGTGTTCTGGATCCCATGGACTGTTATTAGCAAAATCTGTGATAGTTCATATTTTTCTCTGAATATTTCTTTTACCTCATTCTGACAACTGGCTTTCCCCGAGGTTGCTGCTTTCACTGCCAAGAGGTGGCTGCTTGTCTCCTAGACCTCTACTTCAGACCAGGCTGAAGGTGGGGTAGAGGCCTTCTTTGTGCCATTTTCAGACCATGCTCCGGCCCTTAAACTCCTTTAAACTACTCTTTCTCGTTTTTTTTGCCTACCTGTCCTTGAGTCTTCTCTGCCTCTTTCTCAACAATTTCCTCTCATGTCTCTCTCACCTGCTGATGAGCCTTTCAATATCCTTGATGCTTATTTTCTAGGAATATATTTATCCATGAATTTATCTTTGAATCTCAGTGAATCCCTTCCACATTCATACCCAAAACCTTGTCTTTTCCTATAATTGTAACTCCTCCTTGGTCTTCAGATCCCTAAGGATTTGACCCAATCTAAGCTTCTCCTTTACAATGGTGAATAATGAAAATGAAGGTGTGGTGGGAATGAGCATTGTGAATTCATCCTGTAGGTTAAATTGTGTGCCTTTATGTTGCTAAAATACACCTAGGAGACACCATGGAGGAATTGTTGTGATTATTCTTTATATGAAGGGTCAGATGAGACCTCAGTGGGAGGTAAGTGTAGTACTGCAAGCAGTGCCCTGTGTTAATTCTGAGGTCATTTTTTTTTTTTTTTTTTCAGAAAATGCTGTGCTGCTGCTGCTATGTTTATGCTGATTCTCTGGAAACTTTTCTAGAATTTTGTGTGGTATATGTGTGCATGTACATTTGCAAGAAAGAGGTGGGGAGGGAGGAAGGAGAGAGAGAGAGAGAGAGAGAGAGATTGAGAGAGAGAGAGAGAGAGAGAGAAGACCTCTATCCTCTCGAGGTTCATTTATGTGGCCATAATCATGCGGGGGCTGGAGTCAACTTTCCTCACCTGGGTTCATTGTTGTTCCAGAGAAATGTTGACCTCTGCTTAATTAGTGAGGTGACACAGAAGTATACAGTGATTGTACGTTCTCTTGCCTTTGTAGTCCACATTTCTATGTTGTTTTTTTTTTTGTTTTTGTTTTTTTGGACAGGGTAGGCCAGGGGGAAGAATAGTTTGTTTTGTTAATTTGGGATGTTCTGCCACATTGTCTGATACTTAATCACCTTCTCATGAATATAAGTTTTCAGATATATGATATAGAAACTATATAATGCTTAGTTTATTGGAGTTGGAAGCTTTGCAAGCTGAAGTCCTGCTAATTATTATCTGTATGACCTTAAATGAGTTGCTAACCACTCAGACATATAACTTGTAGCTGTAAATGACTATCTCCTTATCAAGCATAGTATTAGTGGTAAAAACCCCATACAAGTCAACCTGTCTAGCACATCAGAAACATGCTAGGTTTTCCATAATTTGATAGTTTTTTTTCTTTCTGTCATCTCAACCGATCACAACTGTGTTGTTACTGGGTGTTTCCCATATAGATTAGAAACCCTGACTGAATGGCTGGAGATCATTGGTCTGATTTTACTTGGAATAAATATATAGACGGATTGTTTAAAAGCAATTAATGGATGTTAAAAAGTTCTTTACCTAACTTTTAATTTAAAAATTAAATACATTGACAATATTTTTCCTTTTCAATGTGCAACATATTATTTGGTCTTTTAAAATATTCATCTTTATAAATTTTCTAATGCATATTTATTCATTGCACATTAAATACATACATTTTAAAAGACAATAATTATGCTTCAGTAGCACATCACTGTTATCACAGTATAAATACTAGGTGGCAGAGACTGCTGTATTAGACAGAAGGGACGGGTGAATGGAAGCGACCAGGTTTTGGTAAGCAGTTTGGGCTATAGTTTGTCCTGTGTGGGAGTTATCCTGGCTGTTGTGGCAGATGTCCCTTTTCCTGATTAATAAGCAAAGTTGATTTTACTCACATTTATTCTTGGCTTCTATCTCACAACAGGTGGCCAGTCAGCCTATAGTTGATTCTGCAACTGCTGGCTGTCAGGAGCTTTGAGAACCTTCTGCTATGATTAAAGCAATAGTTTAGAGGAAACTTAGGAAAATTAACTGAGCTTACATAATTTGTGTAAATGAACTTGTGACTAAGGTGGATTCTAGTGACTCACATGGTACTTCTATTATGCTGTGTTGACATGTTTTGCCATAGAGAACACTACAATTCAGTAGCTGACTCCGAAGTAAGGATACATACAGCTAGGATTTGGGTGGTTAAGAAACATTATTTCATAAATGTCTGTGCTTTGAGCTTCTGACAGAAGAGGTCTTTTTCCAAGACCTAGTGGATTTCTCTTCTTGCAGACAGAGAAACACAGTTCAGAGGTTAAAGATAGGCACAGAAAGGGTGACTCATTGTGAAGGAGCAAATGAACTGTCTCTCTGCCTTTTTTCTGGTCTAGCTCTTGGTAGATAAACTAGGTCCTTGAGCCCCACCCATCTCGCCATAGTAGAAGGCCAGATTAAATCCATAGAAAACAACTATGAATATTTGCTTTTGTATACATTCCTTGAGAACTTGATATGGTGCCAGATTAGCAGACAAATATTTTGGGAGTTTTCCCCCTTATAAAAATGAAAACACAAGGGATATTGCTTTTCTCCATCCATAACACGGGAGTTGAACCCAGCCAGTCTGGCAACAGATTCTGCCTCCACAGCAGATGAGTTAGGAACTCCAGAGCTAGTCTTACAGTTCTTCTAAGGAATTGGTAATGGAAAAGCATTAAAATATGGCAATTAAGCCCATGAATTCGACAGATAGACACCTTGATTAGAATCTCTGCTTTACCATTTTCTACCTTTGGCAAGGAGGCAAACTAATTTGCCTTGTATACTTCCATTTCTTTATCTTTAAAATGGATATAGTATCTGCTGCATAGAAAATTTAGAATAAACTTCAACCTAGGGCTGGCATTTGGCAAAGTACCACACATGAGGTTATTTTTTGAGGGGAGGGGGTAGAATCGCTTTCTATAAAGTAGGATAACATTGATGTTTTGTGCAAGATAAACATCATTAGAATGTTCTGGGATTCTTAGGGTACAAAGTGATGCATAATTATAAATGTTATTTATCATAACCCTAACAAAAAGAAACTATGAGTATTTTTTTATTTGCTTGTTGCAATAAATTTCATTTTCTTAGAAATTTTACATTTATATAACTTCTCTTGAAGATATTTTTTTCTAGTAGCTTTTTTTCTTTCCTGCTCTAATGCTCCATGAACAACATTTTCATTTATTAATTTGAGTGTAAATATTGTCCTCTTAGTTCCTATCCTGTGTCGAGGGCCATTCCAAAAGGCTGTATGCTGCCTGTTCATTCTTTGTCTTGCAATCACACAAAATTCAGTTCAGGATAGTAACTTATATGCAAGTCTTTGGTCCAGCCTAGAAACTTTTTATTTACACATTTCAAATTAGTCTGCTTTCATTTCAATGGTTTTGTCCAATTTCATAGTTATGAATATGTGGCCGATATGCCAGAAACCTATATAATTATATTAACAAATGTCACTCCAATAAATTTAATAAAAATTAAAAAAATTAAAAAATATGTGGCTGATGTTGCTTAGCTAAATTGAACAATTAGACATAATTATTGTAGAAATAGTGCTTTTATAAATGTCAATCTGTGAACAACGGGAGAGTTATTATTCAAAGAAAGAAAAGAATTCCTTGGAAAAAATGTAAGTGTTTGAGCTATTCATTTTTAGAGGAACTACCCTAAAATTATTGTGAAATCAGATCAAATAGAACTGTAATTTCAAGCTGTGTTCTGATTCATCTCATGCTGTTTGATATTGCCACATAAGTGATGCCAGCGTGGTCAAGCGTTTAAATGAAAATTTATAATTCTAAATGCTTTTCTATGTTGAAACCATTTTCTTTAAGCTTGAAATCCCCAAAAGATGTACCATGATTTTGAGTACTTTCTGAAATGGAAAGCTTTGATTAAAATAGAAGATACAGAGAATAAGCTGAGTAATAGCATTATTCAGCAAATTCAAAACATAGACTTATCTCCCAGACTCTGCAAACCAAAACAGAGTTAGAAAAAATGACGACTGTCTGCCAGCTGATAGAGGAATGAGCCTTGCTCATTATGAGAGAAACGAGGAAGTGTGCAACATTAAAGGTCAAGGCCAGCTGGAGCTAGAAGAAAGAGAAAATCAGATCAATAAGCAGATCAGCCTGTTCTAGTGACAAGGGATGTTGCTAGGCTTTGCCAAGAGACTGGAAATTCACCTTAGCAAGAAGGGAGAAAATCTTTCACAAGTTCACCTTGGTGCTAATTGTGGGGAGCCCAGGGGGTGTATATATACATTCCTTTCTCTCTTCTCTGTGTGCCTTCTTCAAATGGCTATATCCATCTACTTATCATTCAAAGAAGGCACACAGAGAAGAGGAAATCTTCTTGAAACAAGTGAGCAATGAAAATCACACAAATGGAATACCTAGGCAACCATCCCATTTCACCAGTGATTTATCAAAGGGTTAGAGAAAGGCAATGGACTACATTTAATTAATCCTTTTCATGGTTAGGGCTTATGGTTACCTAAAAAGGATGATGTGAGCTTCTCCCAATTATTATAGTTAGTAGATTTTTTCCCTTTGAAATATAAATTATTAGTGCTCCTCATTGAATGGGTTCCTGCATGTACTAAAATATGTACTGTATTTTAAAAATGAAGTAGGATTAATTGCTTGCCATATTAATATGTCTTACCAGTTAATTTAGTCTTGACTAAACTTCTTATTTATCTTGGGTACTCTTCAGTACACCGTAGTAGGTGTTCAATATTTTGATTAGTTTTTCTTTAGGTAAAAACTCTAGTTTGCAATGTAATCAAGATGGAACAACCAATTTTTAAAAATCAGAGCTAGAAAATGAAATTTAAATTAACCTATAATTTGTCTCATAAAAATATATTCTTTATTACTAGATGCCTTTAAATTTCAATGCTTCACTAAGTATGATACAAAGCAAGTTAAAAAACATACATATTTTTTACAATAAACAACAGCAGTAAAATGTTCTATCTAAACTGTACCTGTTCATTTGGATATGGATGATGAATTTTATGTAGAAACTCTTTCCTTTATGTAAAAACAGTCCACAGTAACATTTTTGGATGTATGTCATACTGAGAGAAAGCTGTCAAATACTAGCTTGTCATAGTGTAGAAATCAGAATGGTTTCTCGTATGGGACATTAACTCTAGCTGCAAAGTAAGAACAATCTGCAGAGGCTGTGCTGTCCTCAAGCAGTGGGCCCCATGAACACCCTCACAGAGGCATTTTAGAAGCAGTCATGCATGGTGAGACCCATGTCTCTTTCTAGACAGTCATTCATCTAGCTCTCCATGACTATTCACTTTTTATTAACACAATACAGTCAGGTTACTTAGGCTGCAGGTTTTGGAAGGCTGTATTTCCAGTAGTATGTGCCAGGTCTTTGCAGAAAGCTGAGAGTGAATGCTCAGATCATGGAGCTGTTGACTGACTTCCCCAGTGGAACCAAGGATGATTATACCACATCAGGTGTGGTGAGGGCGGGGGAGAAGGGATGTGCCTGACACAGAAAATGTCTCCCCATCAGAGGTGGCAAGGAGAAATAGGGACAGAGTCTCTTCAAGCAGTAGAGGTAAGACAGCTGATCCTCATATTGGAAAAGCTTTTATCACATCAGACACAAAAAGACACTTTAGCACTCATCAACACTTCTGACTTTTCACAACCTTAACAAATACCTACTTAACTCTTCTATAAACTTTCTAATAAGGTGACAGGTTAGTCACTCTCTGGCAATAAAAATGATAATGTGCTGTGAAGAAACAAAAATCAGTGAGAGGTAACTGTTGGTGGGAAGCTTTGAGAAGAGACCTGCAGTTTTCCCTACTAGAATTTTATCTTTCTTTTTTCTCTTGATTTACAGCAGGTTAAGTTCAGACTAGGAGGAGTGGATGTAGTAGTAGAGCTATCCATCTCTACTGAAAAAGTAGAGAGATGAATTGAAAAAGTACAGAGGTATGCAATGCTGTCATCCCCTCTCGGTGTTGTTCTCTAGTGCATCCAAGAGGTATGTTGATGCTGTAGGGAACTGAGAAGAAATTGATACACTTCAGCCTTTTAGTTACAAAGTCATGGTTTCTAACCATAGTCTTGGTTTCTAAATCTTGTGCTGTGTGGGTAGAGCTTCAATAAAATGGTAACTTCCTTGTTTGTTATCTGACTTTATCTAATTTATTAATAAAGTGATTGAGCTTATGAAACACTTGTCCTATAACCTAGATGTACATATAATTATGAGTTTAGATCTGAACTCAAAAGCACATTGATTTAACATGAGCGAAATAGTAGAGGTTCTTCCCATTTTTTACTATAAATGGAGGTGAATGCTGCGTGTCCCCAGAGGGAGGTCTGCCTCTTGTCCACGCTGCAGCGGCCACCCTTTCCTGCC
Source organism: Trachops cirrhosus (assembly GCA_028533065.1). Taxonomy (NCBI): domain Eukaryota; kingdom Metazoa; phylum Chordata; class Mammalia; order Chiroptera; family Phyllostomidae; genus Trachops; species Trachops cirrhosus. The sequence goes on along the minus strand of CM052539.1, from coordinate 52,540,054 downwards.
CACGCCTGTTCCTCTCTGTTCCTAAGAGAGTCGCCCTGCATAACAATCCTCGTTATGTCATCACTTTGTGGCTGGGAAACAGGACCAAAATACCATGCATGATGCGTTGATTTCTGTATTTTTTGGCTTCATCCTCATCACCAGTGCTTGTTAATTCTTTGTCTCTCTATCAGTCTCTGTCTGTCTGTCTGCCTGTCTGTCTCTCTCCCTCTCTCCCCCTTACCAGAACATCTACCCATGAAACTACATAGAAGGTGGACACTTTAATGAAGGATTTTAGGGATCAGTGAATCCAACAGTGTAATCCTGGGCTGATGAACAGCTGTGTTCAGGTCTGAGACTGGGGGTGTGTTTGCTTTCCCCATCCAGCCGTCTCCACACTGGGAATGGGAACTACTTGCTAGTGTGCACCCCACCTGCCCAGCCGAGTTCCTGATCCATGACAGATGCTTAGTACACAGTTGCAGTAGATGAATTAGTGATTACTTAAATACCTGTCTTGCTTGACAAAGGGAGTTAAAGTTATACTACACCTGTTCAGCATATTCACCTAGAAGCAGAACACTCATTTAAATACTATGAGTGTCTTCATCCAGAAGAGGGTAAAATCTAACAATATTGTTCTATGTATCAAGTTCACCAAGAGTTACTTGAACGGGTCGTATGAGTGAGGACTGAATTAGTTCATATGTCTAAAGCACTTAGCAAGTGCCGGGCACAGTAACACTCAAAAAGTACCAGCTATCATTGTTATTATTTTGTTAAGAGAAACAAAATAAGAAAAATGCTCACCTCAGAAGAATGTTCACCAGTTCTTCTAGGAATATATAATCCTTACATCCCAGCGTTGTGCTTGCTGGGCCAAAAAGGCCACCAAATACACGTAGATATATTTCCATCAGGACAGCTCTTTTAAAAATACAAGACTAGCCATGTCACAGGCCCTCTGAGTCCCCTGAGAAGACTTACTGTTGCCTTTGTAGTTAAATTTGAAGTCTTCAGCATAATGGGTAAGGCTCCTTATGGTTTGATCTCTCAATTTAATTCAATTTCATAAGCCTTTCACAGTCTCTTGACACAGCTTGGTTTGCGTGCCCCAGCTACGTGCTCTACAATATTCTGAGATGTTTTGTGCCTCAAAACTTATCATACTGAATTGTGTAGGTCAGCTTCCTTTATCTCCACAATTGGACCTCATTATGTGTTGCTATTGTCTAGAAAAGGGATCAGGAAGCTTTTTGCCATTTAGTAAATTCTGTCTGTTGTGACTACTCAGTTCTGTTATTGCAGGTCGAAAGCAGTCACAGACAACATGCAAAGGAATGAACGTGACTGTGCTCCAAGAAAACTTTATTTATGGACAATCAGATTTGAATTTCTCATAATTTCCCTATCTCATGGCATAGTATTTTTTTTGATTTTTTCATCCATTTAAAAAATAAAAGTTATTCTTCATTTCCTACTTCAAAAACAGGCAGTAGGAACAATTTGGCCTCTGTCGTATTTGCTGATCCCTGGTCCAGCAAAATGCCTGGCGCAGCAATGAGTGAGTGAGTAAAGGGGTCTGTTTTCATGGCAATCACTTCCAAAGGGAACATAAGGGAACATAATTGACGTGATCAACTGTTGCCTGTTATCGGAGTCTATACTCCTCAGTGGGGCACTGAAGAATCTTTACAGTCTGGTGTGTAGGCAGCTGATCTCCACTTTCATCGTACTTACCTGCCTGCCCCTTACACCTCCTTCCCAGTGTCATCTAAGCTGCATCTCAATGACACAACCGATTGACATTCTCTGAAAATGTTTTGCCTGTTCCTACCTCTGTTCCTACCTCTAAGCCATGTGTCTTGCATCTTTCTTTACTGGGAATGTCCTTTCCTGTTTGTTGTTTGCTTGTTTGCTGGAATCTTCTGCTTAGTGAGCTAGTAGTTCTTCCCCATGTATGGGGACTGTCGCGAGGGCACGTTCCTCTGGGTTTCTGTGGAGCTCTGTATCTATCACTGGTGTCACGCTTTCACATTGTAGTGTGATGCTTGTCTTTGTGTGTGTTGCTCTTGTTGCTCTTCCCCACCATGATCTGGAGTCATATCATGTGCTATTACCAGCATAGAACTTGGCACCGACTGACATCTAGTAACAATTAAATAAAATATTTTCATATAAAAGTAAATTCCCAATATCCTTTTAGACTGCTTGGCATCAGTTTAATCCACAGTGATGACTGCCTTTCATTATTTATAATGAGGTGCCCTCAGTGTTTAACATTGGAACAAATACAAGTAAAAATGAATAAAAATGTAAGTATTAAGAAACAGAAAATAATTACACTGGAAACTCAAGAACTAAAAGCATTATGTGTGATATAAAGCATCAATGTTATAACTTAATTTCAAGCTTAGTTAAATTGAAATCTCTAGATGTATTTAAAAATACTGTCTTTGAGCCTTTGCTTGGTTCCGTGTGGATATATGGTGATATCATTTAACCATATATATGTATTGCAATTTTTTCTAAGAAAGATGAAGGACAGTGGTAGTACCGGAGATTTCATGGTGAAATGTAATGGATTTTGACTAGTGATTATGTTATTTCAACAAGTTAACTGCTTTCAAAACTTTTCTTTGCTGGAGTTTACCTGGAAGAGATAGGAGGCGTTTTGCAACATACCTTATTTACTGTGTCAGATAATCTGTTAGCATAAATTATCCCAGACATTTATACATGCTCAGTATTTATTTACTGCAGGGATACCTAGGATCTTATATCATATATCATGCTATTTCTCTGGGGAAATTTCCTGCTTTCTCCCAGACTATACGATTTTCAATTGAGATCAGTGTTCTGGGTAGATTTTACCTTAGGTATCTTGGGAAATCTCACCAGGAATTGAAAGCACATTGCCATATGAGACAAATAAGAAACTTTTCCTTTATCAATCATTTATTATCATTCATTCTGTGAATTATAACAGATAATACTGAGTTTGAATGATAGCTTAGGTTGTCATTATAAATGTAATGCCTGAATGCTGGCTGCTTGTCTTTCACTGAGAGAACTGCATACCAGTGATTGGAAATCAGCATGTGTACAGTTGGTGCAGGTATTTATAAAATATAAGCCATATTAATGTGGAAAACGAGCAACCACGCTTGGGTGAACTTACTTGGTGTTTAACTTACATAAAGTCATATTTCACAGGGAAAAAGTTATCTTTTAGTTATGGGACAAAATTGTGATGGCGATTGTAACAGAATATGCTCCTGAATGGAGCAACTCACACTAAGCCCCAATGCTTAGGCCATTGGTTAGCTGTCTTAATTTTCAAATAGAATATCTTTTCTCATAAATTCACTAGATTACCAACACCTTCATGATAGGCACTTTGTCCTGTATTTTTGTGTACATTACAGTGCCTGGTATTGTGTCTTGTATATAACGAGAACACATATTTGCTGAATTAAGTTGCATTTATAAACAGTTCAAACAGTATGATTTTAAAAAGTAGTGATGTCTAAAATGCTCCCTGGGAATAACTTTTCTAAATGTGTGCTTTTTCTATAAACATATAACAAATGATGATACCAGCCTTCTTAGTTATTTTTTATACATTAACTCATTTAATTTTCCAAACAATGGTATGAGGTTGGTATTAATCCCTTTTCTCACCAAGGAAACTGAGGCAGAAGGAAATTAAGTATCTTGAGGTTTTGTGTAAAATAATAATAATATTTATAGAGTTTGTGAGGATTAAGTGGGATGAATCATAGACCAAACTTCCTGGTGTGTGGTGAACCTGCAGTAATTTAGCTATTATGATTAAGGTCATGCTGCTAAAAAGTTGTAAAGGTGCGAACCATCACTGATCTGTCTCACCCCAGAGCCCATGCTTTCCTCATCATTGCATTCCAACGCCCTGGCCAAAACGTGCATCACACAAATCCTTGTGCTTCCTATCATGAGTTCCTGAAGGGCAAAGGAGGGCTTTTTCTTTTGTGTCCTCTAGTGCCCTGTACACACAATAATAAATGTTGTTGACAGCTTGACTGGCTTGGTGATGATACTCTGGTTTTTCTTCCCAGGTGAACGATTGGTAGGATGGTTGATTCTGAGAAGGGCTCAGAGGAATGTTACAGTATGCATTACATTTTATATAAAAAAAGTTTTTTTTCCCCTCTTTGACCCCTCCCCCCATACATTGCCACAAAGCGGTGAAGAAGGTTGCCCCACCCTGGGGAATACCTAAGTCTCTGCCTCATACAACTTAATGAGTACGCTAAGACAGGGGTCAAAGCTGCTCTACCTAATACACAGAAACAAACACAGGGAGGTTGCCAAATTGAGGAGATAAACAATTATGGCCCAAATGAAAGAACAGAACAAAACCCCAGAAAAAGAACTAAATGAAATGGAGATAAGCAACCTATCAGATGCTGAGTTCAAAACACTGGTTATCAGGATGCTCAGAGAACTCACTGAGTACAGCAACAAGATACAGGAAGAAGTGAAGGTTACACTAAGTGAAATAAAGAAAAATCCACAGGGAACCAACAATGAAGGGAAGGAAGCTGGGATTCAAATCAACAATTTGGAACATAATGAAGAAACAAGAATTTAAAAAAAATGGGGCAACTACAAGAAGACTCTGGGACACCACCAAACATGCTAACATCCAAATCACAGGGGTGCCAGAAGGAGAAGAGGAAGAGCAAGAAATTGAAAACTTATTTGAAAATATAATGAAAGAAAAGTTCTCTAATTTGGTGAAGGAAATACATACAAGTCAAGAAAGCACAGAGAGTCCCAAACAAGTTGAACCCAGAGAGGATCACACTGAGGTACATCATAATTAAAATGGCAAGAGTTAAAAGTAAAGAGAGAATCTTAAAAACAGCAAGAGAAAAGCAGAGAGTTACCTACAAAGGAGTTCCTATATGACTGTCAGCTGATTTCTGAAAAGAAACTTTGCAGACAAGAAGGGACTGGCAAGAAGTATTCAAAGTGATGAAAAGCAAGGACCTACAGCCTAAATTGTTGTATCCAGCAGAGCTATCATTTAGAATGGAAGGGCAGTTGAAGTGCTTCCCAAACAAGGTAAAGCTAAAGGAATTCATCATCACCAAGCCATTATTACATGAAATGTTAAAAGAACTTATTTAAGAAAAAAGATCAAAACTATGAACATTAAAATGGCCACAAATTCACAACTATCAACAATTGAATCTAAAAAAACAAAAAGAAAAACAAAAACAAACTAAGCAAACAACTGGAACAGGAACAGAATTATAGACCCGGAGATCACTCAGAGGGTTATCAGCTGGGAGGGTGGGGTAAAGGGGATTAAGAAGCATAATTGCTAAGTACAAAATAGGCAGGGGGAGGTTAAGATCATTATAGGAAATGAGGAACTTATTATACTTATTAGTATATCTATTAAGAACTTATTATATGCATGAACCATGGACATGAACTAAGAGGGGAGGGGATTGATACAGGGAGGAGGGTTACTGGGTACAGGGAGGCAAAGGGGAAAAATTGGGGCAACTGTAATAGCATAATCAATAAAATATACTTAAAATAAAGGTTTATTTCTTTTCCTCACTAATAATATCACCTGCATCTTGATTCTAAATTTTGTTTTCCTTGTGCTTGTGTGAACAAGGGACAGGGAGCAGTCAGAGTGTTCAGGCAGAGTCACCATTTGCCAGTTAGCTTTGCCAGTGTTTCCCCTTTTCATCCTGAAGCCATTCCTGGTGGTCAGGTCCTGAGAGTTTTTCAGAGTAAGGCTTTTTCACTTGAGGAGTAAAACTGTGTTTTGGAGGTGAGAGGTTTAAAAAAAATCATTGAGTCTCATAGCTCTGGAGAATTTTCCTGAAAGGGAATTAGAGTAAAAAATGAGCTGTCAGTGTCCTTGAGGTTTTTTGCTAGTTGCATAATATGTATCATTTGTCAAATGTAGTTGTCTTTCTTCACTTGAAGAGCCTGCTGTTGGTGGTATTCCTCCAAATTTGTGCATGTGTAACTCAATAAAAAACTCAGGACAAGTAGTTTTGCAAAGGGGTGCTGAATGACCACTATGCTATTAAAAGGTGTAGCTGTGCTGCGTGATTCAGGTTTTTTTTTAATGTTTTTTTTTTAGATTTTTATTGTGGTAAAGTATACCTAACATAAAATCTACCATCTTGACTATTTTTCAGTGTACCGTTCAGTGGCAGTAAGTACATTAACATTATTGTGCAACCGTCACCATTACCCATCCCCAGAAATCTTCATCCTTCTAAACTGAAATTCAATGCCCATTCAAGGAAGACTAATCCTTCCGCTTCCCACGCAGCTCCTAGCAACCCCATTCTGCTTTCTGTCTCTGAATTTGACTGCTTGTGTTGCAATAACTCCATGATTATTTGTTTAAACTGAGGTCTACTACCTTCTGTTTCCCCTGTTGTGGTTATTATCCAATTACTGGGATTGATGTTCCACTGCTAGATCTATGTGAGCATGTGAACTTAATGCAATTCTTTTACAGTAAATACTCTACTTTGCTTCTCTATATAGTAATCCCTTAAATTTTATTAGCATGAGGGCAAGAACTGTGTCTGTTCTGCTGACCACTCTATCACCAGTGTCTAGTACTTGTTTGCACTTTGTAGAAGAGCATGTGTATAGGTTAAACAAATGCTGTTGGTCTTTATCTTCATCATTGGAAAAATTATTTATGTAAAAAATTATTGAAACATATTTTATTGAGATATTCTGTTATGTAGTCAACCAGCTAAAACAGAAACTTACTCTTCTGTAACTGTCTCTCTAAAAATAAGTTATGCTGATCTAAACTAAATGACTGTAGGCTTATTGTCCCCCCTCCCCCAGTAATGTATTTGTTTTTAAATATACTCACCCTTCAAATGTTTATTGAGTACCTGATGTATTTTAGGTGCAAGCTGTGCAATGGAGCAAAAAATAGCTATGACCCTTGAACTCATGGAGAGAAGCTATAAAAAAAGTGAACACACCAGTGACATAGCCATTGTAAATTATGAGAAGGAAAAAGTCTGGGATGCTACCAGAAAGCTTGATACTGGGCGAATAGCTTTAAATCGGGTGGAGTTGAGAAGTGATAACTATTTTCATGTTTGTAGAGATGTGGTCTCACGCAGGAGAGCAAGAGGGCTTGTTTGACTCCAAGAGGTACTGTGATAGACATTCTTAGACCATTCTTAGAACACAGATTTTGGTTTACTGTGGAATGATTTGCTGATAGAGCTCTTCAGAGATAACATGCATGGACTTTTTCAGGTTTTCTGCCCACCACTGGGGCTAGCTGGACAGAACTTTGTGAAGATGTTGTACTTAATCACTGGCAGGTTGGTTTCCAGACCTGGTTGGTCATCAGAATCACCAGTTTATGTGAACAGGTCCAGCTCAGTGCTTGGTACTTAATAGTTCTACTTAATAAATGCTAGTACAGTCTGACTTTGAGTTGCTTTATGGTACATTTAAGTAAGGCAGTCAAGATTAAAGTAACTGAAAACTGGAAATGGTTTTGAATTATTTTCAGCTCACAAACACAAAATTAATTACTCAGCAGCACTGGTTAATGCACTGTCTGATTAGGTCTGAATGCTGGAATCTTGCTGTCAAATTTAGTCCACTAATGTGCAAGGTTACACAGTAACCTTGAGGATGTAGCTTTCTGATTACTTGCCTCTTGGTGCTTAACATAGAATCAAGATATGTGATGTTAATAGAGTCTTTCAACTTAATGTGCATTTATAGAACCTAGTGGAGTAATATGTATGTTAAAGATTTGGTTAATTTGTCTCACAGTAGCTCTCTAAGGTATTAGTCAATAATCAGATATCAGGTATTTAAGGAGCATCCACTGCGTCCCAGGCACTATTCATAAAACCTGGATCTAAGATTGGTAATTTCCAGTCTGCCTGTATTGATGAGACCCATTGGGTAGGCTTTGTAAGATGGAACCTGTTGACATTATATTGATTATTGGGAAAGTGTAATGGTATTTTGGCATTTTATTATACAGTATTTGCAGGTGATTTTACATTATTGCTTAACTTACAACTAGTTTATCATAATTACATATTGAATCTCCAATAGTGCCTAGCTGTACATGGTACAGATTTGAAGATGGAAGAGTTGAGTGAATCAGATAAGTTATTAAATGGGACAACTTGGCTTCAACACATTTCACTGAAAAGCAATTCCATGTTATTGCAGTTCATTAAGTGATCCTACACAACTTACAATGCAGTTCATTATTCACACTATAGTACTAGGCTAATAATAAGGGTGATTTTTATAATAGAGTCAGTCCAACAGACCTATTATGCTGTGCAAGGATGATGTGTGTGGTGTTAAATATCTAGGTGTAGTGTTTCCCTGAAGAATTAGATATTGGAATTTTAGATGCACTATGAACTTAAGTCCCAAATGGTAGTCTTCTTTCCTTTTTCTTGTTGTGTGTTTATTAACATTCATACTTTTAAAATGCATTAGCCAGGAAAATTGTGTTCTACTTGATCCTGCATTAGTTCACACCTGTGAATATGCTATGATTAGAGACTTGTGGGTGAGTAGTGTGGGCATTGATTTCTATTGTGTTGTGCTTACCACATATACCCATATTGATAAGCTACAGAGCTTGAATTTATCTCACTGATTTCCATGTAGAAAAATTCTACTTCATTTATAGTCTGATAACCTAATCCTTCCCAAGCAGCCTATTCCACTGAATTCACTGATTTTTTTTTTTTGTTCACGAACTGTAAATGCTCAATAATAGGCTAAATTCGCATGACAGCATCTGCAGATAATCTAAATGTTCCTTTTGTGAATCTGCAGGATTTTAAATATGGGACCGTGAATGCCTCTTGGGCAAGGCATTAATTTCCAGCATTCTAATAAGGAGGAAGTATAAGCGTGCGCTGAGGCTCTGACTCCTTTGTTAATGGGGCAGATTTCAGGGCAATGTTCGTCTGCAGCACGAGTGCACTCACATTATTTTCTGCAAACTACGTTCCTCCAGTATTTAGATTTAAGAGATTTCTTCCCCCTAACCTAGCAGTAACCAGCAAAACCAGATTTTCTTTTTTTCTCTTCTGAGTGCATTTTATCGCACAATATTTAATAGTATTAAAGTACCAAAAACATATTGATTCTCTTTGTTATTGATAAGTTAAATTTCAAGCACTGTGTTTTAGAGTGGATTCTCATTTCTCCTTAAATTTCCAAATATTTGTTTCTTTAAAAAAATCATAGGAATAAGACAAAGAAAGGCTGAGATGTTATAATTTGGGTACAGTTTTAGTCCTGCAGAGATTTTTCTACTTTTGTGTTTTGAGAAAATTCAATAAGCATAAAAATTATGGAAATTTGAAGGTATAATAAAAATGGTAAATATCTTTTTTTGACCACAGGCACGTTTGTGCCTTCACAAAGAATCTACAGACATTAAAAGGGCGGCAACAACAACACTCTGTTATAAAGTGATCGTTGGTTTTGGAAACATGGCGACATGTGGACGATGGCGTTTGCACCTCCCCGTGGTTTCAACACGCTGCATCCACTTAATGGAATAAAAATGAGTTGTTTTAATACACAAAATGTTTTAGGTTTTTAATTCTTGCCTTAAGAGAAGTATAGATTTATTAGCTTTTAATTATATGACAATCAGATAATTAACGTTCATTGGTGATTCTCTACGCCCTGATGCCTATCCGGTGGATTTTTACTACTACTGCTAAACCACTTTTATTTAATGCCTGCTGGATGGTAGGCCTTAGAAATTCTAGATTTCTATTGATTCTAACTAGTATTGAGCATGCACTCTAAAATAACTTCAGAACACTTAAATTATACACTAATGTAGGGTTCATTTAGAATTCATGTACTGTGAGCTCAACTAAGCATTTTACAAATGTGGTAGTGGGTACTAACTCCATTTCACAGATGAGGCAAACTGAGGGTTAGCAAAGAGCTCAGCAGAGTTTCTGGGGTTTTAACTCGGGTCTACCTAATGCAAGACCAAGAGCACGTTGGCTCTCTTAGACTACAGTTTCAAATGAGTGTTTTTGTATAGGTGTTTCAAATGCTGGAAAAATATGCTAGGGCTATCTAAAAATAATGGAGAATTAATGTGTTTCTAAGAATGTTATGATGAGGCTGCTACCTCAATTGGCCGGCTGTCTTGAGGCTTTTATGGCACTGGAGAGGTATTTGGGGACAGTTTCCAAAGTTCATTGACTTACTTTAACATATACTACTTTGCCACTAAGGAACCCCTTCAAATGTTTGAAGAGGGCAATGGAAGGAAGATTAGTTTATTCTGTATGGTCAGACAAATGATTATAATAGAAAAACCTGTGGACTAGGAGCTGGCAGACAGGAGGTCAGGCCTGAGATCTGCTCAGTTTTTTTGCATGCCACAATTTTCAGAGTGTCGGTTTCCTCATCTGCGAAGCGAGGCACATACTTCTTTTATTACTTTCCAGGGGTGACACCCAGGTGGGATAACATATGTATCACTTCGATGACTTAGTCATTTGAAATAATATCAGACTTTCACATGACTGTATTTTTAAGATATCTGGAGTGGCCGGATGAACTGCTCCATATCTAATACTTAGTGTCCCTTTGAGTTTTCTCTGGGAGCTCTTCATGATGGTAATGTTGTCCCCAAATCAGAAGTCCTCTCCGCCATGTTATTGCTTCTGTCAGTCCCCAAGGGTTGAGAGTATGTATAACCTTTATATTTCCAGCAGCTATTAGTTTCTGACAAATAGTAGGCACTCAAGATATACTTATTAACCAGGCAACGAAAGACCAATACCATATGATCTCTCCTATAAGTGGAACCTAATCAACAAAACAAACAAGCAAGCAAAATAGAACCAGAGACATGGAAATAAAGAACAAACTGGCAGTAACCAGAGGGCAGGGGGGAGGGGATCATGGGGAAGCATCAAGTCAAGGAACATGTATAAAGGACCAAGGACAAAGCCAAGGGTGGGGGAGGGGAGGATTGAATGTAGGAGGAGGGAGTGGGGAGGGCAGGGGAGAGTAATGGGGGGAAATGGGTATAACTGTAATTGAACAACAATAAAAAACAAAAAAATTTTATTAAATGAAAAACTGAAGAAATATGTATGTAAGGAATTTAAAGGTTTTCCCCTCACTTTTTTATACCTCGGTAAGAAAGATGGGTACCAGTGAACATGAAGATTTCATAATTGAGGGGACCTTTTGGTCTTTTGATATTCCTAAAATTTATTTAATTGATTTTAAATAATTTATTACTCTGTGAAATAGAACAAGGATCTGAAATACACATTCAATGTGATTTTCTACATGTTGCTAGATACCGAGGTTCCCTGGGCTTCGCCTTTTTTTCTTTAAAAGCGGGCTGTACATGTGGCAGGATTTCCCCTTGTGCAATGAACACTTGTAGGGGAGATTTTTACTGAGGAGCATGATTAAATAACAAAAATTTACTGGTTAGAAAAGTTGATCATTTGAGAAGATGACTCGAGTGTGATTGCTACAACAGTCCTTTCTATGTATTTCTGTCATTTTATGTCTATTCGACCCCACAATTTTCTTTCAAAGGTCAGTTCTCTCATCATGCGCAATATGGGGCCTAAAATGTTGGCAATAAGATGGATAGTGTCAGGCATTTTTCAAAACACCAAATGACTGCAATCATTTTTCTTGTGTGGAATCCCGATGCATCCAGACAGACAGCACTGCCAGAAAACCAGCTAGGAGTATTTGGACATGTTGACAATTTCCTCGTTTTGGCTGTAAGCACATTTAAAATGTGTTTATCCTGAAGTTGGGCTTTCATAGTAGCATATTTTTGATAGGGTGCAATATTTCTTTAAGATGGATTCTAAGCATATTATTTTTGAATAGATTTAGAAGCTATTATAATGTGTCATAGTGTGTTAAAATACTTCTATTTTAATAAGGTTTGGCAGTGTTGTAATAAAAGTAGGTACTAGCGTATGCTAGTACACACTGAAATTTTATATATATATATTTTTGTGTTACAGTGTTTTCTTTTTTTGTGCTTGAGAAGCATTATTCTATTATGTACATCATTTTAAAGAGTAGAAATTATGTGAAATAGTTAACATTTAAGTGCTTCACCATTTTGAGGGATTTGGTATTTTTATAGCTATTTTTGGTTGCTGCACTTTGTCTTCGAATGCTTGATCAAACAGAAAAGACAATAATCCAGAAGAAAAATATTTTATGTGGTAGTGCATTTACGTTATGAGGACTTCTGAAAGTATTCTTCCAGTAACCAATAGGAAGCACCTAGGGTCTCTTTAACTGAGATTTTTCTTTTTTTTTTAAATATTTTATTTATTTATTTTTAGAGAGGGGAAGAGCGGGAGAAGGAGAGAGAGAGAAACATGAATGTGTGGTTGCCTCTCATGTGGTCCCCACTGGGGACCTGGCCTGCAACCCAGGCATGTGCCCTGACTGGGAATCGAACCTGCGATGCTTTGGTTTGCAGCCCACGCTCAATCCACTGAGCTACGCCAGCTAGGGCAGATTTTTCTTTTTTTTTAGTATTTTATTTATTTATTTTTAGAGAAAGGGAGGGAAACATCAATGTGTGGTTGTCTTTCACACATCCCCATCTATAGACCTGGCCCACAACCCAGGCATGTGCCCTGACTGGGAATCAAACCCGTGACCCTCTGGCTCACAGGCTGGCATTCAATCCACTGAGCCACACCAGCCAGGGCTGAGATGATCTCTCTTTATAAAATCACAGGATGGGGCTCTAGAAGTCGTTAGACCACTCTCCCATTCAAAGCAGCAACGATCTCTGTGGTATCCCTCATAAGTTCATTTATTTATTCATTCAGCAAATATTAACTGATTACCTGCTATGAACCAGGTGTTCTTCTAGTCACAGTAAACAGAGAAGTGAAACACGCAGGTAAAATTCCAGCCTCACAGAGCTTGCCTCCTTGTGGGAAGCTGTGGACTATAAACAAAACAAAGTCTCAGTAATAAGAGGAAGTGATAAATGCTAGGAAGAAAAGCAAGTTAAAGGAGTTGAATTTTATATATGGTGATCAGGGAAGATCTCTCTGATGTGGTGCAGAGCCCTAAGTAAACTGTAGGAACAGGCTGTGTGGCCACATTAAAGACCATTGCAGACATAAGGGGTCAGCAAGTGCCAGGGCCCCAGGGACACAGGGTGCTCAGCAGATGTTCAGAGGCTGCAGCAGGGAGAACGGTAGGAGACATGGTCAGGTGACAGGTCACATAGGACAGTCATCATCATCACCTGTCCATCATGCTTGAGAGGCAAGACCTGTTTTTCAAGCCCCCGTAATAAGGAACATATACAGGGTGGACAAATGTAGGTTTATAGTTGTGAGTATGTGAAACAGTTCTTGTATCATCATTTATTAATTATTGTATTATTTTCTATATGAACAACTGCAAACCTACATTTGCCTCACCCTGTGTTGTCCATTTAGGTCCACAAAACTACCAAGGAGGGAAGAAATATTATAAGTTTATAGTTGACAGTTTAAGTAACTTGCCCTGAGTCCAGAGCATAAACTTATAATGAACACTGCGTGGCCAGCTGGGATCTCTCTCTCTCTCTCTCTCTTTTTGCCTTGCCAGCAGATATTAGGAAGGTTGGTGGGGAGTTACTGAAGAATGATTATAGAATATGGATGGGGAGGAAAAGTGTCTTGGTGACTTCCATTAAAGGACAGTCAGTGTCAGTGCTTGCAGTTCTTATTTTGCAATGGTAAGCAAGTGACAGTTTGCTTGGCAAAATATGATGAAAAACAGGAGTGGCTACCTACCTGAGAGTGTTTCACTTTCTCTTCCTAGTTGTAACCTCTACTGGGCTTTACTTAATAGTAAAGCAAAAGTAAAATGTCAAAATAAATGTTAATCTGTCATTCAATTTCAGTTTCCATGTCTTATAAATCAGTTATTTTCTTTCTGAGTTTAAGTGCCTATATTATAACATGATGATTATTTTAAAAATCAATTATGTGTTGCCTCATATATTTTTGATCTTGAGGTTAACACCAGACGTTTACGTAATTCACAGGCTCTCTCTGGTTTGAAGTATGCCAACTTTCCTCTTTTCACCAGCAGAGGGCACACTCCACAACCCTGTTATCCTTGGTCAACAAAAAGCACAGATGCATTAGAAAGGAAGGTTAAACAAAAAAACAAAACCTTTCGAAAAACGATAACCTTTCAAATCCTCTGTACATTGTTTACAAAACAAATGGAAGGGAATTTGGGACCTAGTCAATACTCCTATTATCAGGCTAGATTTTATACTGTTTCAAATTGTTTTTATAAATCAAAAGAAGAAAAATACAATAAATAATAAGTCCTTGCTATGAATCTTACTAGTATTAAAAAATAAACAGGTTAATTTTGCTAAATAAAGCTGGATATGAAAATAATAAATGCAAACTTTAACAAATTGATACTTTGGGGGTAGATCGTGCAAGATTTGCTGGCTTTGCCGTTGTTCCTCGTCAGACTGGCTGCCTTAGGCAGGAGTGCACATCCAAGAGAGCATCGGACTTGAGTTGGGCTGCTCACTCTTGGTGCAGTTTAGGGCATATGCCCTGTCCACACCTCAGTTTCCTTATTTGTGAAATGCATGTAGTAATGCCTGACTGATTGGCTTGAGTGGATTCCTGGAAAGGAAGTGGGATGGGCAGGGAGGGGAACAGCATTTTAGGCCCACTTTGTGACCTGAGACAAATCATTGGCCACCTCTGGACTCATTTTCCTGCTCTTAAAATGAACAGTTAGGACCAGATTATCTATAATATAGGTGGTATGTGGTCCCTGAAAGCACTTTCATACTAAAATTTCACATCAAAATGCTAATAAACTGGAAAGTGCTATATAAATGTAACTGAATAAAAAGCACGCATTTCCCAATATTTACAATTAAATTATATTGTATGAAAATTTCCAGGAACATATCTGTACTCTGAAACCACAATGATCTGTGTTTAAGATCCAATTGGAAAGAGAAAGAAGCAAGTCTAACATGGAGACGATGCAAATACACCCAGAACACTCAAAAGGTAGCCAGTGTGACTGGACATCAGGAAATGTAACACTTCTCCCCAGGCACTTCCCTTCTGAGTGAAAGCAACCCTTGAATTATATATGCATGACTTATGAACTCATTTACTCATTCATTGATTCATTAATTGAACACTTGTCTTGCTCCTCCTGCTTATCCTGAAGACAATTTACACACTATTACATTTCCTACCAACTTGGAAACACGGGGCTTTGTCTTTTCCCCTTTCTACTCATGTCTGAGCTTAGAGGAGATGCTCCCTCCTCATTTGTAATACACCTATTTTCAGCTAAAATATGTTTTCTTCTTTTCAACACCATTTTGTTTGCCTCCTTCCAGCTGGTGCCTAGTAATAACAGGAACACCTGCTCTCCTTCACTCTTTCCAGCTCTTTTTATTTCATTTCGATGAGTTGAAAAGAATGTGGACTAGAAAGTAGAAGGGCAGTGCTGGTGATCTACTTGTAACAGGGATAAGGGAAACCGTATTTTGAAGTGAAAATAGACATAATAACACAGACTACATTTCTAATAACCTTGAAAGAACCTTGGTATGGTGCAAAAGTTTCATCTTTCTTCTTACTTTCTTTAATTAAATATGGCTGCTCTTCAGTGTTGGTACTCAAGAGAAAAATCTTTTCATTAGTTATTCTGTTTTTTAAAAAACAGCTTTTTTGAGATATAATTGATATACAAAGCCTGCATATATTTAATGTATACAGTTGATAAATTTGGATATCAGCATATTCCTGCGATACCATAGCCACAATCAAGGTAGTAAACATAGCCATCACTTCCAGAATTTTCCTGTGTTTTGCACCCCTGCTTAATCAATTGATATTAAGATGGTTTAATTAGTTGTTATCACTTTATAATAGATAATATTTGAGGTAACTGTAAATTAAATATAATTTTGTGGACTGACTTGTGGATTGACAATTAAAATATTTATTACTTATTGGAGGGAAAACGTAGAAGTCAACTTTTTGACAATACCACATGGGCCTATTAGGAGCTTTATATCCTTTTTGTGCTCACTTCCTGTAGAAAGATTGCAAATGAGGAATCAGGGTTTTTACTGCAATCTGATTCTGGTTCCCTGAAATCCATCAAGTCACACATAGAGAAATATTTATGTTTAACTCATTTAAGCAAGTCTCTTGTGAATCTCCCATGTACTAGGCTCTAGGTACTTGGCATGTGCAAGCGAACGAGACAGATCAAAATCCTCATCCCTCATGGAGTGTAAATTCTGGTGGTGGAGGTGGCAAGAGAAAGGTAACAACCATAGTAATCAAATTATATAGTATAGTAGATAGTTAAAAATACAATGGTATGGAAAAAAAAATACAGCAGGGTACATAGGATTGTGAGTGCTAGGCTGTGGTGGGGTTTGTCATTTTAAATGAGATTTCAGAGTAAGCTTTAGTTTAGAAGCTGAGACTTTCACAAACTTGAAGGCAAAGGAGGGTGTCATGGTGATATATCTAGGATGTAAGCATTCTAGGTAGGGGAGATAGTCAGTGTAAAGGTCCTGAGGCAGGGGGTTGTCTAGTGGTTTTGAGGTACAGTGAGGGGACTAGTGTTTTTTTCTGGGAGTGAGTGAAAAGAAGATTAGTGGAAGGAGAAGTCAGAGACAAGGGGCTTGGGATATATGTAGGCTTGTAAGCCATCACTTGGATTTTAGATTTTACTCTGATGAGATGGAAGCCACTGAGAATATTGAATAGAGAATTTATATGACCTGATTTATATTTTTAAAGGTCCCTCCTGGCTGTGTTGAGAATAGACCGCTGAGGATAAAGATGGAAGTTAGGGAATCTGTTAGAAGACTAAGACAATAATCTATGTGAGAGACGATGGTGAAGAGAGAGGAAAAGAATCAAGTATATATGCAAAGAGTGATTATAGTGATTGCCGTGTAATTTTAATTAAGGAGAGTGGGAAGACATTGGGAGAATGGAGAGAGATGGAAAGGCTGAAGAGCAGTGAAAAATTAGTAGTATCAGT
Organism: Trachops cirrhosus; assembly: GCA_028533065.1. Lineage (NCBI taxonomy): Eukaryota > Metazoa > Chordata > Mammalia > Chiroptera > Phyllostomidae > Trachops > Trachops cirrhosus. The sequence goes on along the minus strand of CM052539.1, from coordinate 52,522,924 downwards.
GGTCTGCAAGTCCCTGTGGGTTTAAGCATTATTGGAGTGAATTCAAGTATTAGAAGGAACGAGCTCGAAGAAGGAAGTGGTCAGGAAGTGGATGTGTGAAATTTAGATTATGGAGGGTTTGTGGGTAGTGACAAGGTGAGTGACATGACTTAAGAGTGAGTGGCTAGGATAAGGTGTAGGGCATGATCAGTAGAGGAGAAAAATTCAAGAGGCCAGGGTGTTGGAAGGCCTATGTAGATATCTACATAATTCATATTAGATATGAATTAAAATAGCCAAAAGTTAGGGTATGAGTTGTGTTTTACAAAGTCATAGTGGTCATAGTGAAATAGGAGCTAAAGTTGTCAAACAGGGAGTGGGCATGACTCAAGTATCAGCAGATGACACCAACAACGAGGGCTTGGGGGTAATAACTGATGAGATTCCAAGCCAGGGAATTTTATGGAGGAGAGAGGGAGAATGTAATTTCATATAAGGAGAATGTAGTGTGAGCGGGAAGCCACAATGAAAAGCCTGGAGGACGCCTACCTCATCTCCAGGTCCAGCTGTGTGAAGGTTGTAAGAGAAAGACCACGCTTGAGACAGATGCAGGGGAGGAGCCAGGATTTCTGTTGGAGAAAGTAGGTGAAGATTAGAGGAAGGAGAAACCAAGACATGTCTATTATGATTGAAATGTATGCTCCATAGAAAACTTCCTTTTGTATCCCAAGAAATCAAATCTACAAGTATTAATATGTAACACCTGAAATATGTAAGTACTGTATCCAGTGCTCTGTGCAACACGATGAAGTGTGAGCCACTGCAAGACTTCACTGCCGTGACCTGCCCCAGGATATCACTGCGAGTTCCTGACGGTGTTTCCCATTGGCTGGGTACCAGGGGCATGTGATGTGGTCCTACAGAAGATGGAGAGGTTGGAGGACTGAGGGTGCTCTGGGCTGGTGGTAAAACCATCTGGCTTTAAGTTTTCTGGTAACACTGTTCTGTTCATGGCATGATGGGATTGATGGGATCTTTTGATTCCAAGTTCTATTTGTATTAAAACCTCTTTACAATATCATCTCTTAGCAGCTAATTATAGCTCTTCCACAGTTTCCTCTGATGTTTAAATTGTTTTTAATTAGCTGTAATTATAATTTTGTTTTAAGTTTTAAATACAATGTGAGTCACTATATACTGTGCTGCCTAGGGGATAAAAGAGATCATTACTTTTTTTGCAGGTGAGGGAGCTCAGAAAAGTTTAGCCACTTCATAGTTCAAGGAAGCAACAAAACCCCAAAGAACATAGGCCAATGATTTTGCTATGGTGTTCTGCTCTCTGCCTTTTATGACTCCTGTAGAACAAGGGTGTTAAACTCATTTTCACTGGGGGCCATATCAGCCTCGCAGTTGCCTTCAAAGGGCCAAATGTAATTTTAGGACTGTATAAATGTAACTACTCCTTAACAGTTAACCGAGAGCTTGGCACTGCTGCGGGGTAGAAACAAGGTGCTGGGCTGGATAAAACAAGGTGGAGGGCCCGATTCGGCCCTCGGGCCTTGCTTTTGCCACCTGTGCTATAGAACATTCACAAATTACTCCGCAATAGGTAGAGGGAGAAAATAGTGGAGAACAATGATGTTGGTCCTGAGGCTTTTTATTCACATAAACATTTTTTTATTACTCGTATTCCAGAAGTCCCGCCTGTGTTTCTTTCCTTGTTAAATACATGAAAATTTCTGAGAATGTGCCCCTATATCAGCATGTAGGTGTAAGAAGGATCAATATTAGCCAAGATGCTACCTCTTTCCATCACCTCACAGGGTTGAAAGGCTTTATCCAGCATTTCTGACATTTGCCATCCAAGCCCCCTCTCCACCCTTGTGGTGAGAGGAACTCAACCATTAATAGACTGCTCTAATTGCAAAGTTTTATATTTGTTAGAATCCTTTGTCCAGTCATTGTGCTCAATGTTGACATGCAATACACCATTTAATCTTCTCAGTGATACTGGGATGTAGGTACTAGTATTAGCCTCATTATATAGGTGAGGAAATTGGTGCAAGGTGGTTAAGTAACTTGCTTGGGAGTTTCAAATGATTCTCTAGGGAACTCGGTTGATTAGCATGCAAATGGGCACATGTCAGGCTTTCAGTAATTGATTCACTTTCAATGGACAAATGAATGGTCTGCTCTGGACTTTTATGGAGCCATATCTGCATACCTTCTCCATACTTCACCTACTTCCGTGATCCTATGCACGGCATTTAAGTTCTCTATCCTTTAGCTTCTTTCATTAGCAAATGAGGATACTAATATCTGGGAAGTCTTCTTAGTTGGATTTTCATGAGGTTAAATATGGATACTGTAAGATAGCAGGCATTGTTTATAAAAAAAAAAAGTCACCGAATTGTTTTTGTGTGTTAAGGCTATTGCACAAATTGTTTGGAAATGTTTGGGAAGATTTCTTGAGATGAGAGTCTTAAGGCCACTTCTGAAGAAGAGAGCATGCTTCGGTAAATGGTATTTTGAATTTGTCATTCAGTTAAGTTGGAGGAGAAAAAAAAAACCCTAGAATTAAATAAAATTGTTTCCTCTTATATTAAGATCCTCTTATGGCAAGGGCATTTTTCAGTTTTAAATGAAATCCCCTAGAATAAGAAGTAAGCAAACCTCATATTTGAAACCAGACCTTGTTCATGCAGCTGAGTAAAAATCCAGCTTCTTTGGCACAGTGCCCTGGTATTATTACAAGGGAGATTAATGCCTGGCTGCTACAACTAGAAGAAAATCCTTAGAATATGTGCTGCTGCCTATGATATGGGAGGTGAATCACACTTCAGGTGAGATGCTTGGCAGGATGAGAAAATGTCACTTATGTTTTCCTCAGCATGGTGGAATTAGCTGTTGTGGAGAGATGCGTGTCCCCAGAGCCTCCCTTGTTTTCTCTAAACGGCACCCCCCAGGTGCTGCTGCTTTCCTCTCCCGAACAAGCTGCCGTCTCTCCAGTGCACTAGGAAGTGGTGTGTGTGGTGGTGGAGAACACAGGGCCAGGCTGCCTGGGTTTGAATTCTGGCTTCCAGCTGTGAGGTCCAAGGCTAACGTGTTTAACTCCCTTTGGGCCTGAGTTTCTTCATCTACAAAATGGGTCAAATAATGCCTAGTACAGTTGTGAGGATGAAATGCTTTCATGTATGTGAAGCACTTAGATGAGAGTTTAGCACATAGTAAGTACTAGGGTTTAACATACAGAGTTTTGTTAATGAGAGAGGAAGACCTACCTGCGCCATAAAAAAGTATTGTTTGCATTTTGACATCTGGGTTCAATCTTCATGCAAGCACTGTCATTTTTTTAAGATATAAGAGGAGGAGATGAGATAAATAAACAAGCAAAGGGCATTTTTAAAATACACTTTCTGGAAATATTTTAAAAATATGCTATTTACAATTATTTAAAAAATCTGAGGATCTGAAGTTTTATCATTTTAGTTGAAACCTCAGATCCCCCCTCATACCGATGTTCTGAATGACAGGAATTGGCAATCATACGCTTAAGAAAAATTTCCACTCTCCTTTTAGTTGTGCTGGTTTACCTCTTAAATTCTTTAATTAAATGTATGCATTAAATTTCTTTAATTTTTAATCTATAGAATAGTGAGCCTAGGATTTTTTTTCCCCTCCTGATTTACATAATTGACATCTGACTTTTGATTTCCTATAGATTGTGATTGGGGGAGGTCTGTTCTAAATTCTGTCCTTAAATTAAGTACTTAAAAATAAGACTTTACTTTTTTTTTGTAAATAGTATAAATACCACGTCATATTGCAGAACAGTTTTATACTTTCTTATTTAAAAATTCATTTAAAGTTTGCTTTAGTTAAATACAAATAGTGTTTTATCAAAATGTTCATTTGCAAGAAAAACAGTGCTTGAACAGAGCTAACACGTTCATTTTTCTTCTAGGGGCTTCATTCATTCGAATGCTTTCTCCTTCCCTCTGTCAGTAGCTGCTGTTCTCTCTTGGACACCTGTGATAGCTGACGGATCCCCCTGCTTCCACCTCTGCACTCCCACAGCCGGTTCACCTCATGAGAGCTACGATAATCTTACAGAGATGTAAATTCCGCCATGTCTTCCCCCTTTTCAATACTCTCCAGTAACTTCCCTTAGCTTTCAGAATAAAATCTACCTTCTGTTCCTTAGCCTTCGAGAGCCACCCTGCCTATTTACTGCCATTGTCCTCCATGCTGCTTCAGTTCTAGCTATCCTGCCTTCTCGTTCTCCCTTGAACATGTCAAGTTCATTTCTAACTGCAGGTCTTTGCCCATGCTGTTCCATTAGCCTGAGACGTTTTCTCCATAGTTTCAGGAATCATTTCATTTCTTCATTCAGATCCCTGCTCAAATATCACTTTTTCAGAGATTCTTTCTCTGATTACAACCTCTCCACTTTATTTGTTACCACTTTACTCTGTTTAATTTTTTATTATACCACTTATCACCACCTGACATATCAAATATTTACTTATTTTTTTCCCACTAGAATATTACCTCCAGAAAGTGTAGATTCTGTGTCTAGTGCTGTATTTCCAGATCTTAGAAGAGAGCCTGATTTGTAGTGGACAATCAGTATTTGATGAAGGAATGAATGACTTGTTGTATGAATTATCTTGGCAAGTGTGTAGACCTGAGCAGAATTTATGGCCATCTTACATGATGGACATTATCCATGCTTTGGATGCAGAAGATTTCATTCCTCTTGGTTACGTGATGAGACTAGAGAAATAGCCTTTGTGAATTGCTTGAAGAGACCCCCTCCCTTCCCAAAGCAGAGCCTGAACAGGGTGTTCACCAGGTAGTACATGTATGTTGGGAAATGATTCCAGGATGAAGAAGTGGAGTACTTGGAAAAGGGTAAGATGAAAATAATAACGTATCCAGTGTACATTTGTAAGCTGTTCACTGCTCTGAGCAACTATGACTCTATCCTACTGGGCAAACTTTGAGAAGTGGTGCATGGTACACCTGAAAATTGTGCATCTAAGACACAGAAGGGTCGAGATGTACGCATCGGCTCCCATATGGTCCAGGGTTGTGCTGGTTGCTACTTCCCACCTGCTGCAGGTTTGTACAATGTGTTCGAATGGCAGAGGAGTTGGTAGGTTACATCTGTATACTCTTGGTAGTAGCTAAACTGCCAGCTGGAGGAAAAGGGGTAGAGGAGGATGGGAGATGGATTTCTGATACAATGATTGTCATTGTTTTTCTCTTAATCATCTTAGTCTGGATTAAATTGGCTCTTCGAATTCTTTAAGGGCAGGTTTAAGGCATTTTTCTTTTTGGTTACCTCTAATATCTTGCATGGTTCGTGGTAGGTATTGAATAACTACATCTCTACTCTTTGGCTTCCTTATTAGCATCACCCATATTCATTTAATTTTGATAGTACCCTTAAGTACTATAAAAACAAAATATAGGCTAGTATACATCATTTATCAGCATGTAAAAAAAACAAATCAGTTAACCAGTGGATTAATCAAATGTATTCTTTTGGGGGGGCGCAAAACAGCATTATTGGTATATGATTCATATACTGTACAATTCACCTATTTAAAGTGTACAATATAAAGATTTTTGTATATGTGAAGAGTTGTACGACCATCACCACAGTCCATTTGCAAACATTTTAATTGGCCCAAAGAGGAATCCTGATCTCTCCAGCAGCCGTCCTTCCCCTCACCTACCTGCAGCCCCAGGCAGCCACTCGCCTACCTTCTGTTTCTGTTGATGTGCCTGTTCTGGACATTTCAGATAAATGCAATCTATATATAATCAAGTGAACTCTCAAATGCACATCCATATTCACTGATTCATTAAACATGTATTTCCTGAGTTCCCTCGATGAACCAGGCACCACATTAGGCACTGGGCAGACACAATATATTGAAGAAGGCAGATCTGGTCTAACACTACTTTCTAATAGAGAGGACCTACAGGAACAAACAACCCAAACCTAAATAAACACATAAAGAATTGCTGAGTTAAACTGTAGTTAAAACAACATAGTATACAAGTAGAGAAAACTGATGGTGGGAAAGGTACTTTGATTGAATTGTGAGGTTGTGAAAAAACATCTCTAAGCAGGTGACATTTATGCTGAACTTGAAGGAACTGGCCATATGGAGATGGCGAAGGCTGGTCTGTGGAGACGAGCAGCATTTGTATAGGCTCTAATGTGGGAAAGAACGTAGATTATTAGAGGGACTGAGGGTAGCTTGTTGTGACTAACAGAGCACAGAATAAACGTATTATGTGCAGATCATACCTAACTGAATCACCTAAAGAGGAGCAGATTTATTGGCCTGGAGTCTTAGTTGCGAAGTTGTGGGCCATCCGTTTGCAGAGAGCAGGACTCAGTTGTGAGACGTCTTCCATGCCCGACAGAGAGGCGTAGACTCCGTTCCCGGGCAGTGTGGAGGGGTGCAGGATTTCGCAGGAGGGGAGTGATGTCAGGGAAGCGGTGTTTAAGGAACATGAATTTTTCATTTACCTTCAGTGGAGATTAGAGATGAACGGAATGGAATCACTCACGAGGCAAACAAATATTCTCTTAACACATATGCTTTAGTCTCTTGTTAGAGAATTATTTAAGATCTACTTCAGTCCCTACCTACTAGTGATCATTTGTGGAGTGTTCTCAATTTACAGGTGAGGAAACAGGATTAGCAGGACTAGAAGGGAAAATCCTGATCTACGAGATTTCCATTTGTCTGAGCAAATGGCTATCTAGTCTGTGCTGTTACGAAAGGAATGTTTGAATGGCAACAATGAGGTGTGTAGCTTCTGACATCCGGGTACCTTGTACTCTTTTACATATTTGTGTGTCTCCAGATTAATCCAGTCATCATTTGGGAACATTCTCAGTGGTTAATATATGAGACAGAAAGACATTTTAATGAAATAGGTTTCAAAATAAGGCCTTGAATTGTATTTATTTTGGCAGATAAGGATAACAGAAACAGGTAGACAACTATGGAAAAGCATATATACTTGAGAGCATTGTAGTACTTCATAAACTTCAAGTGTTTTAATTTTAAGAATAGAGACAATGATACAAATTGGAATGATTCATATTCATGAGTGGGGTGTTGGAAAAGGAAATTACTTATACAGGCTTGGTTTGTAGTAGAAATCTGAAATCTAGGGTTGGAAGAAAGCTTTCCAGATATGGTAAGAGCACAAGTGAGGGATAGAAATGACTGTGGACTACTTACTGAGCAGAGAGGCCTCGGGAAAAGAGCTCAGGCTCTGGTTAAAACCTCAGTACTGTTACTACCCAGCCATGTTATCTGGCATGTGAAATATAGCCTTTTGGGATTCAGCTTCCTTATCTGCATAATAGGGATAATAATGCTTGTCTTTAGAGTTTTCATTGGAGGTTTGACATAGTGGAGGCACTGGGCTTGACATTCAATGTGTGGGTGATATTATTTATAGAACAATAGAGAGATTCATTATTAATTCAGTCTATTCTTTCAATGAGTATGTGAATGTGCTAGACACTGTTCTTGGTTTAAAGGACTCAGCAATTTATAAAACATGCAAGTTTTCATTCCCATGGAACTTACAGTCTTGTGGATGGATATATGGTGGGAGAAAAGAAGGAGCAATGTACTGAAGCTGGAAAAGAAGGTTGAAGGGGTTGGTGAGGAGGGATGGATGAGTCCAGAGAGGACGCAGTGGCCAGATCATGCAGGACCTTAGAGAGGGCTCTGGAGGGGGCTGTGGTGAAGATACTGGGTTTAACTGAGTGAAATGGGAAGCCATTGAGATATTTTGAGGGGAGTGGTGTCATGGTTTGACTTATGTTAAATGCTCACTCTCGCTGCTCTGTAGGAACAAACCAGAGGGAGACAAGGGCAGAAGCATGGACGGTCTTGCAAGAAGTCCAAGTGAGAGGCAAAGGGGCTCTTGGGATAGGTATTGGTGATCCGTTTGGATGGATATGTTGCCAATAAGGAGTTGACATAATTTGCTGATGGATGGAATGTAAAGTGTAAGGAAAAAGGATAATTAAGGAATATTTCTTGTGAATAGAATTTTCATTTACTGAAATTAGGGAGATGGAGGTAATAGCAGGTATGGGAAGAATAATCAAATTCTGAAGGACATAATAACTCCAGATTTTTTAGCCTTCCAAATGGAACCAACTAACTAACAGAAGTTGGATGTGTGCCTAAATTTCTGGAGACAAATCTGCACTTAGATAATATTAAAAATTCAGTTATAATAGGTTCAAGAGAGAATGTAACAGGAAATTGAGACAGCAAGCACAAATAATTTTTTCAAGAAGTTTTGCTGTAAAAGAGAGCAAAGAAATGAATTAAGATCAAGATTTTTTTTTTGAAGCAGGAGAGATATAGTGTTTATTTATGCTAATGGAATACAAATAGAGAGGGAAATTGACATATTGAACTTAGAGTTCATGTTAGAAGTTGTGACGGGTGTTTGGATAGTGGATGATCACATAGGGCTGTGAAAGCCAATGCATGACTTCAGATTGTATATGGTACGTGGGCAGCATGAAGCCTTTGTAGACATTTGAACAGAGAAATGACATAACCTGTACATGTGCCTATAGTAAAATTTACTGAATTGATTTATAAGCATCATTATCTCTGATACCCCCCTTAAATATAAAAAGGCGGAAAAGTCTCTGCACTGTAAACAGCTCATCCTTAGGTAGATTTAAAATGTGCTGCATAGTGTCTTAGCCCACTTAATCCTCCTAAGAATTCCAGAAGGTGGGTACTATCATTGACCACATTTTGTAGATGAGGAAACAGGCACAGAGATTAAGCAACTTTCCCTAGGCCACCGCTGTAAGTGGTAGAGCCACTAATTGAACCTAGGCAGTCTGGTTCCAGAATACAGCATGAAGCACCATGTTCTGTTGTCTCTCTCCATGGACTGTCTTTTAAATCAGGGGTCCCCAACCTCTGAGCCACAGACTGATACTTATCTGGGCCTGTTAGGAACCAGGCTTCCCAGCAGGAGGTGAGCTTGAATGTAATGCGCTTGAGTTATCCTGAAACCATCCCCCCCAACCCTGGTCCTTGGAAAAATTGTCTTCTACAAAACCAGTCTCTGGTGCCAAAAAGGATGGGGACTGTTGTTTTAAATTATGAATTTCTGTGGGCTCCATTTATAGTTATTGTATGAGCATTTTAAAAAGTTTACTATTTCCCTCACCTAACTGGTCTACTTCTCCATTTCTATTCTACAAATTATATTTTATTTGTTATAACTCAAATATATCACAACACACCTGTCATTGTGCATAATTTACACACTGTACACACAAATTCTGTTTATGTACTGGTACACCCCATTGGCGTGGTGGTCAGGTGCAGATCGAAGCACATTACAGTGCTTTTTACATGATAGTCACTTCACTACTAATTGCACAGTACTTTATTGTTTATTACGAATCACCACATAAACAATTTCATTTATTTCTCATAACAACCTTATGTGTTAGAATAGATATAAATATTGTCCTTTAAATAGATGAAGTATCACAGCTAATGGGAACTGGCACAGTGCTTAGCTCACAGTAAACACTTAATACATAGTGGAATAAAAAATAAATGAACAAAAGGTCCACAGTCATAGACACAGAGTTCAGGAGAACAGAGCAGTAGTAGAAAGCTGAGGCTCCTGACTGCCAGTCTAGGGCTTTTCTCATTATACTGCAGTTGTCTCAAATTTTTCTAATCTGTATTTTTAAATAAAATACCTTGGCTTCCAAGTACTAGCAGTTAAAATATAATCAAAGTGGTGAAATGGAATTCTTAACTTGCTGCATCTCAGTTCAGAGATTGTTTTTGATTGGATAGTTGTAGTGATTCCACAGGTAGCAGACATTTCTTTGGGTCAATATTCAATTAATCTCTCAGCAGATTGCTAATAGAGACTGAATTGTAGGGAGTGCTGTGTTGGAGGTGAAATGAAAGATGAAAAGATGATTCTCAATTACTGAAATCATTAAAATATTGAGGGTGATTATTTAAACATTTAGGGTGTGTTAGTTGTTTGGACTTGGGCACACTCCAGCCTGGATAATTGGTATTTTTCCTTTGCGTATCCTTTTCTCCATTTATTTTAATTGACTATGAGGGCAATATGCTTTCTGGCAATCTATTTTGGAGCACTTCTATACATTTGCTTCAAATGAGTAGATCTGCCAGATGCCACTCTTGAACTATGTCTGTTCTGGGGGTGGGTAAAGGAGTGTAGCTTCTCACGTCTCCCTTCTGACACAAGCTGTGAGTTGGCTCTGGTTTCTCCTCTCTGAGAAGGTGGGTTGTGACACTCTTTTTGGATGAGGAAGGCATTTCAGAGGTGGTGCTGAGGAGCTTGGTAAAGAGTTAGAAAGTGAGGAGCACATATTTTTATACTCTTGGTTAGCCAGGAGGGATTTCACATAGCCAAGTAACTGTTGGAATGTTACAGGCATTTCCAAAGTCAATGTCACGTACAATTGTTAAAGTTTTGCTCTGTGGAGAAAAGTTATTGGGAGGACCTGTTTTATCAACAAGCCTTAGGCAGAAGCCTTTTTTTGGGGGAGGGGAGATAACAGCTCATTTTTGTGAGGTGTACACATTAGTATTGTCTTTCTCCTCTACGGACGGCCAGGCATTTTTCCCATGTCTGGATGACAGGACACACACAACTTGATGTCAGAATTCTGTGCTGCTGCCCAGAACCAGTGAGCACAGACTGAGTGCCTTCATACAGCTCACTCATCTTGGTGCAGAGCATCAAGATGGACCGCTCCTCTAAACTTGTCATATGAAAGAGCACACAAATACAGAATGCTATTAACAAATATCCACCCTAAATTTTTCTTCTGTGCAAATACATCTGTCATGTACTATATGCAAATCACTGGAGTCGCTGAAAATATCCTCTTTTATGAGAAAAAATCTCGTCCTGTCCAGACACCTTTGCATCTACCTCTCTACCAAGGTGAGATTGTTTCCTTTGAAACAAGGATGAAAGCTGTATTCTCAAGTGTTAAAGAGAATGTCTCCATCAATGAAAAACTTAGCCTTTCACTTCCTGCAGCAGTTGGCAGAGAGCCTTGCTTGCGTAGACTGCCTCCTGCTGGAGGATGTCTGCAATGGCATTTGAGAAACATTTCTGTTCCAGAGATGTATTAACTATTCCATAAATACTGAATAGTTTCTAAACGCTGTTGCTAGGGCCAAATTAAATAACCAGAGTACAACATTCTTGGCTAAAACCTTAGTTTCCTGGTAGAATGTATTTTGATGAGTATAATTAAATGTTATGTCTTTGGTCAAATGCCAAGTTAAGAAACTGTTATTTAAAGAGTATTTCTGAAGCAAGATTGCAGTGTACATAGCAGGTGCGTTCAATAAGCAAGTGTTGAATTAATGAATGATTTGAAGATGTGAAATATATCTTCAATGTATTCTGCTTCTTAAGGTTCTCCCCAGTAAGCATTATGTGAAAAACTCCTCCAAGGGTTTATTACCAGGAGAGTTTGTCTTTCCATATGGATTCACATACTTCTTTTGATTTCATTACTCCCCGAATGGTTTCTGATCCATTTTAATTTTTAACTTGGTTGTTTTATGTGTTTTAATATTATAAAATTCTCTAGACTCTAAATCTTGGAGCATTTTAGAATTCATTTAGTCTATTTGACTATCTGCTGTTTAAAATGCCTCTAGTTCTTTCGGGGAATGAAGATGGCATCTTATGATAATAAAGGAGAAACTGACAATAAAATAATTTCCCCCAAACAGCTCTTTCAGGAGAGAGAGAGAGAAGGAGGGTGCTTAGTTCAGTCTGGGGCACAGGACTGGGCCATGCTGGCACCCACAGATAAACTGCCCCAGAATATGGGCACTGCCAGGGCACCCCTGCAACCTGGCCATAACCCAATGTGTCCATCAGAAGCACCAATTCAGTCACCATGGAAGAATACTGAATGAATAAGTGTTGTATTGTGGTGATGAGTTATAATCTTTGACTTATTTTTTGAGATTTAAGCCTTAGGGAAATTTATTGATTTTAATTTGGTTCAGCAAACATTTGTTGAGAGTCTCAGTTTGCGTCGGGCAATATACAAGAGCAGGTTTTCCTCCTGAGCTTTCTGAGTACACTCTATTATGGGCAACATTTCTGTGTTTATTCACTTCCTGCCAACAAAGAGACCCTTTAGAAGATGTTACATTATTTTATGTACATATTTTGATTACTTACTTTAGGTGGAGGAGTAGCCTGAATAATGTAAGTGCTTTTAGATTAGCGTACGCTGGGTTTAGATAGTATCCTATTCACAGAAGTACAGCTTTTAACAGGTTACCTGCTTTTGGCACAGACTTTCTTGGGCTCTGCAGGTTAGTGGCTTACAGAGGATAATAATTCTAACCGAGGCAATCTGCACTTTGAAAAGCAAAACACAAATTGTGCATGATCCTCAGGCTGGGCAATAATGGGGCCCGACCCAGAGAGAAGTACGTTTGCTCAGTGATGGCATGACCAGAACCATTTATTCCTTTGTCCTGGGCCTTGATGAATGGTTGGCTTGAAATGCAGGCAGAGATCTGTAGAAACAGCGCGCATGCTAACGGAAACCATTGGGACAATTGTTCACCCCTTATTACTTTTTTAATTCAGCTACATGTAAAGAGGACACTGTAAGGAATCACATTATGATTTATGTGTTGTGGAGCCTGCTGCACTAAGAGTCTTAAAACCGTATTGCAAGCTTGTTTACTTTGAGTTTTGAAAAGAAAAAAGTATTGTCTGTCCCCATTTATGAAATTGGATGCTTAAAAACGATAGAAAAATTATGATTTTAATGACAGTTTATATTTGAAAGAGGAAATTCAGCTGTATAAGATGAATTTCTGAAAGGAAACAATGCATATATTTTATTTTTAAAAAATTCCCCTTAGTGTAGGTCTTCTGCAGTTCATTTTCCTGACCAGGACAATCAGTTTGCAGCAGAGGATGGCTTTAGGGCTGGGAAAAGGTAGCCCATGACCTTGAACACCTTCTCGTCTTCTCCCTGCTTCAGCTTCTGTCAAGACGAGTTTATATAATGTTATATTATCATGTAATTATTCAAAATTGAAGGATTATAGTTTTCAAACATAAAAGAAAATCGGTCTGCTTTTGACTCATACATTTATAAATATGTTTCTTAGCATTTAAAAAATTCTAAAAAATCTCTCTTGTACATACTCTGCTCCTACAAGTCTGAGGCAAACAACTGTGCTGAGGAGGAAGGTGAAAATTACCAATACTTTTGTAACGACTTGTTTTGCCAGAGTGTTGTTTTTGTAAGGACTGTATTTGATGTCTGCTTGAATGATACCACATACTGAAGATCTAATTACATTTGTGATTTTATCACTATTGGCCAAGTAACTACACACACATTCTTTCCTACTATATAAAAACACCTTTTATTTGAGGCAATGACCTCTGTTGATAAGGCAGGGTGAGTTTTACCATTGAAGAGGTTAAGTGATTTTTCCCCAGGACTCATGCCCACTGAGTGATGGGTTTTCTTACAGACCTTAGAATCTAAGGCTTAGATCATTTGACTTGGGTCCTGTCACTTCTTTAGCCAGGAAATACACCGAACATGATACAAAAGACAGTGTGTCACAGGGCCACTGTGTGTGGACTGTTTAGTTAGTGCTCAGCAGGGAAAGCCATTTGATTGTTATTAATACCAAATTTGTTTTTCTCCTCAAGAGTTTAGGATTAGAAGACCGCTGCCTAACACTTTGCCTTTTGTGGTTCCCAGGAGCTGAAGTGTACACTGGGCAAAAATCAACTCCTAGTGAATATTATTTGCAACATATTTCCATGTTCCTTTATTCACTCATATTTAGTCTGCATTATACAAGTCAAAATAAGCCCGATATTCCCTGCAATCCTGGGGCACCGACCCGGGTATTCTCGATACAGGAGCTCGTTTGTCTGTGTGGGTTTCTCTTGTGTCCGACAGCATTGTCAGCAGGGATGAAACGTGGCTTCTTGTGAGTAAATTGCGTGATCAGTCAAACTTCACATTCAAAGCAACTTTCACCCTCTCCCTCTCTCTCAATTAAATTCTAGGGCAGTGTTTAAAACTTAGTTCCTTTTATTCTCCTCAAGTTTAGTCAAGGAGAGTGGTTTAAAATACAAAATAGAATATTCAATTGTACTCCACTGCATATGGACTGAAGGTGTATGTTCTAACTTGCTTATAAACATGATCACAATTCTAATAAGACTTGGTAGATACTGCTTCCACTCTGTTAGAAAACAAGCATCATGACTTAATGAGGACAAGTCATAACCACTGAAGCATGTCCAAATGCTCAGTTCTGTGTGCAAACTATATGAAGTTATGTATATGTGCAGATTTATGTACACTGATTAAATTACTACTGTGATAATTTATTTAAAACCTAAATAATAGTCCATGTGTAAACCAATACAACCAAATGTATGGTAACCAATACAATTGAGAGTTCAATGGCAAGTTCTGAAGATGCCACCCAAAGGAAAAAGTGATTCTGGAAGAGGCAGAAGTCAGGGTGCAGCCTCTGGGAGTGATAGTTCTGATAAGGAGTCTCAGGGTCCTAAAGGTGGTGGCAATGCATTCAGATACATTCTGTGTGAAAAACATGGAGAAGTCAGGAAAGCCTTGGGAAAGCCAGGCCAGGAGGCCACAGGCTGGATGACCAGAGGGTCCGCGGTGGGGCCATTTGAAGAAGCAGCCTTTGCCTTGCTTGTAAGTGGGCTGGACAGGTCTGTGTTTACAGATATTGCAGTTAAGAAGAAATTTGGATATCATATTGTTATGGTTGAAGGGAGAAAATAAAATTGTGTAGAATACTGAAAAAAATACAATGGAAAATGCTTTTAGAATACTACAGTCTGTGAAGAGTCCTCATGGCTACTTCCCCTTGTGTGGCCTCTAATCTGAATGGGTCTCTAGAAAAAACACAGAAAGACTTTAAAAATACATGACGGGAAAAGGCAACTAGCTCGCACTTACAGCTTTCTTTTCTCATGCCTGCTACTGTCTTCCCTTAGCTGCCACTAACTAACTGAACCCCAGCTTTTGTACCTTTCAGCATGCAGTGCTCAGTCGGGAGACCTGAGCTTTGCAATCCTTACAGCCTATTAGTCTGTTTCCTCTATAACAGTATAAGCTTCATGAGGTCAGGGACCACACTGCCTTTCCCTTATTTGATCTTCAACATCTATCATAATCTAAATTGATTGGATCCCCCAATGTTTAGTACCTTCTTTGGGCCAGGCTTTGTTCTAGATCCTGGTGATGGCACAGTGAAAGAAACTAACAAAGTCTGGCTGGGGTGGCGGGGAAAGGCAGACAACTGCACTTGAACAACAATTAAAAAAACAAACTAACAAAATCCTTGCTTTGACGGCAGTTACACTCTGGTGGGACGATCTATGTGATTAAGAGTTTGGATGGATAGTATAGCAGAGTATGTGAAGCGCGGAGCTAAAAGAGTGGTAGGGAGGCCCTTTCTGCTAAACTGACACTGGAGCAACACCGGGATGCGCTGTGTGAATACGTGGGGAGAGAGAGTTCAAGGCAGAGTAAGAAGCAAGAGACCCTGGGACGGTTGACATGGTCACAGAACAGTGATAATAATAAACATAAACAAAATGAGTTCACCTGAGATCAGAGAGGTGTTTGTATTAGGACTTGGGGCTATTAGCTTTATCCATTTAGTAGTGGCTTTAAGCTTGTTTTCAGTCTCTGAATGGGATATTGCACTTACTTGTCTGGTTCTTGTTGTGCATGGGGCTTCAGACTGATTTCTAGAGAGCTGATCATTAATAATAGGGACCTGGGACCTAACACTTCACCCTCCCCCATTTTTATTACTTGGTGATAATAGCAGAAAGTGTCCCAGGCACAGAGTCAGTGGATATCTGAATTGAAGCTTTTGTTTGTTTTCTCCCGAAGGGTGTCATTTTAGATCACATGAGGTATAAATGGCAGAGTGGATTTATGACAAGTGTAACTTTTTGTGAAGGAAAAAATAGGGGGTCCCATAGAAAATGTACCACACTCCCACGTGGTGTCTTAAACTCTCCATCGTCTATTCCAAGGCTGAGCCTTTGCAAACTATAGCATTTTTTAAATCTCCTACTCTACCCAAATTCCTGCGTTCCTGCTATTGACCTTGTGCTTTCTGAAATAAGCCTTTTTTCCTTCTTCTTCATTTAATTTGAAGAGTGTTGATCCACAGGGTGGGAAATACAGGTAAAAAACTTATAAATATATGGAAAGTACTCAGGGCAGAAAAAAAAAACCCAACCCACCCTTATTTCTCACCTAATCACTGGTGGGAATATAGTCACTTTGGAAAGCAGTCAGACAGCATTTAGTGAAATTACGTGAGCATACACCCATGACTCCTAACCCAGGCCTAGGTGTATCCTATAGAAAATTCCAACAAAGGTAAAGGAATATATTTGAGGATTATCTTTCTCTCTCATCTATATACTTTGGTGGTGTTGGGAATAGTATTTGAGAATTAGAGGCAACAGATGTTTATAACTAGGGAACTGAGGAAGTAAAATGTGCAAGATGTGTGCTGAACAAGGCACTTCAAGGCAACAAACTAGATATAAAGAAAACAACATGAACAGGTATTAAGAAATTAAGAAAAAAATGAGATGCACAGTCTAACAATACTTTTGTAAATTAAACACATTCATATAAAATTGCTATCTTTATAAACATGGGCATATTTTAGGACATATAGCAAGCAGTTTAGGGATGGGGGTATTGGGACAAGGGAGGATTAGAAATAAATTGGAAATTAAGCTAAACAAGAGAGAGGCCTTACAATGATGACAGTGTTCTATAAACTGAGAAACATGATTAACTCACTTCCTTGCAGCTAAGGTTCAAAAAAAACAAGGGAAAATTGTGCTCTATTATTTGGAAATAGAAGAGTCTTTTCTGAATCTCCTATACAGTGTTATAATTCCAATGACATATTTCTATGGGGGAAAGAGTATCTGGGAGTAATTTACAATTCATTAGCATGAAATACAATGTAAAGATAACACATCTGAAGGAAAATAACATTGTTTTCTATGGCCTTATGCTTCTAGTCAGTGTGGCATGTAAAATATTTCTGCACAGAACTCAGGCTGGTAAGGCTTGACTATGGGATATGGGGTGGGGAATGAACATAGAGGGCTGTTAAGTTTTCCTTCCTTTTTATTTCTTTGTTTCCATGATGCTTCCTTGGTGAGATTTCCATTCCAGTCTAGTCCCCCACGTCTGCATCTTGAACTGGCCTCCTTCTGGGCGCCTTTACTGTAGTGATGGAGCTGGTCCAGTGGGGGCACTGCTGTGCTCTTGTTAGTGCTTTTCATTTGAGATTTTTTTCTTTTTTTTCTTTCCTCTCACTTTCTCTACTATATCCCTAATGTTCTTTGAATGAACTGTACTTCCTTTTCCAACTCCAATAACACTTTATCCAATTCAGAACATTTATAGGCAGTACTTCAGCGAGTTGCTAGAACATTTATTAATTACTTCTTTTTGCATCCTTCTTATACCCTAGCTATATAGATTCACTTGGGTTTTAGCATTTTTAAAATAGAAAGGGGGAACTGATGATTCTGAAATGATGATACAGTAGATGATTCACCATTTCACTAAATTTTCTCTCTTTGACTTTGCTCCTTTTTAATTCAGGTGGTACAGTCTAAAATCCAGGACTCTTGAGATGTTCTTCAGTGCCTTAATTATAAGGCCTTCATTGAAGATGTGCTTCCCTTGTTTATCCAATGAGACAGTGATTACCTTTACCATGCACTAATTCTGCTTAGTTATTGGTTCCTCAAATGATAATTACTGTTTATCTAATTATGTGGTAAGTGCTGTGTGGTGGCAGGGTGATTAAACAATGTACCATTACAAAGTAACTGCGGTATTTTTGAGGAGTTTGTTTGACCAGAATTCATTTTAATGAAAATTCATTTGATACTGAAAGAGACCAGCATCAAGTTATTTGTAGGAAAATGGCAAATGTCATTTGGTTTCACATTATAACCTATTATAGTTTAGTGATGAAGAGGCGAAGTGTGTTCTCCCGTGAAAATGAATTTCACACACTTTCCTGGTTACTGGAGAAACTAGGCTCTGGGTTTTTCTGGTTGGGAGGCAGTTGCAAGTGTTGAGTGAGGAAGTGTCGATCTCCTCCATGTGTGTCTAGCTCGAAAAGCAAATGTGGGCAAGAACAGGCCAGCCTTACCAAGCACAGCTAATGCTCACTTGGGACATCGGTTTGTAGTTTCCTCCACTACAGCACACAGACTGTGGTGTCAGTCACAGCGGGGACTTTGAGAGGGAGGGGGTTCTTGTCATGTCAGTTTCTGGGCTCCACCACCTCCAGAGGTTCTGATTCAGTAGGTGTAGGCCGAGGCCCCCAAATCTGCCTTCTATCCATGTAGACTTAAATGTTCCCCAAGGGAAATCAAGGCCTCTTTACTGTGAGAGACACCAAGCACCATGAGGACATTAGGCCCAATGTGTGTGGATGTGTTTGGACACCGGTGGCTGTTTTTTCTTCACTCCCTCCTCCCCGACGGTACTTCTGTCTGATGTAGGTATATGGGTATGCCATTTCACCCTTGCTTCTTGTATAGTCACCTTTCTCTTTTCTTTTCAATTTCCAAATACATTTTCATTTTGGAAATTATTAAGCCCCTCATATAGAGTATTTGTCATAAAATATTGAGACATCAATGGGTGTATATCTTGGAATGTGGGGTGTGATGTATGTTATAAATGTAGATAAGGATATTGGATTCACCAAATTCTTTTTGGAAGACATTTGGAGAGGATGCTAGGTCTTTTGGAGATCTTCATTCAATTCTGCTTTCAAAATAAAGGTTAACTTTATTGGGCAATTACTCAGGTAGGTGAATTATTTTATATACATTGTCCCTTTTAATCCAACAACCTCCTGTAGAGAAGAAATATTACTATACTCATTTTCACATGGGAAAATATGGCACAGAGAAGCTAAGTAACTTTTCCAAAGTCACTCAGCTCAATAAACATTTATTGCTAAACAAAATCTGGGTAATTCTGCTGTGGGAGAGGAAGAATAATTCTTCCTCTTCCTTAACAGGTTGTTGGCTGAGATACCCCCTGTAAAAAAAGATGAATTTACAGGAGAAAAAAAATAGGAATTTAATAAGATGTATACCTCCTGTATGCGTGGGAGATACGCAGGAAAAGAGTGACTCCCTGAAGTGGCCCAAGCTGTCACTTCAAATACCATCTCTAGCTAAAGGCAAAAGAAAATATTGGGGGAATGGGGGACACCAGTTTGGGAGGTTACCAAGCAAAGCACAATAATCAAGGGCATGTTTGTTATGCAGATTTAAGTCCATGCCTTCTCCATTGATAGAATTTCTAGAAATGTAGAGTCTCCCACTTCTAGTACAGAAAGGGAGGCATTCTTACAAACGGAGATTTCCCTCATAAATGCAACTTCTCAGTTTTCAGAGTTTTACTCTGTCTGCTGTTTCTAGAAATTGATCAGGCAAAATAATACCTAGGCCAAAGACACAGCCCTCGGGGCAAAGTCCGCTCCCCTTCATCGCCCCGGGCACCTCTACCACGGCCAGAGTTGTGGGAATGTTTTTATGATTCTTATAAAAAAGAATTCTTAGTCCAAAAGAAGGCAAATCCTTAGCCTCCTGAAATCTGTTACAATTTTTTCCTTTCCTCTTTGTGTCCTCCCTCCCCCTCTCCCCATTCAGAGAGTGTCTGAGTCCTGATCAAAAGAATGGGGACACTGCTATGTTTGCATTGTCAGAGTCTGGCCGGAAGAAAGACAGCTGTCCTCAAAAGTGGCTCTTTTGCATTGATTTATCTCGTGGTGAGAGAAACAAAGTGACAGTACGGCTGCATATTCCAGGCAAGGACAAAGACCTCTAGAATTAAGTGAACGCAACCACGAGAGAGCTAGGCTTCTAAAAAGAGTGACGACTTTCCTTCATTGGTCCGCCAACTGTAAGACATACAAATGTAATGGTTTTCTTTTCAGAGGCAGGTACAGGTTACTGGGCGAGTTCCACAAAAGAGAGGTTTCAGTCACAGAGGCCTTGCTGACAGCAGCACACCCGTTACCCGGGCTTAGCTATGGAAGCCACTGAAATCAATGAGCGCTTGGAGAGCCTCACTGGACAGGAGAGTCAAAGGATGAGGTATTTTTGTTTCATAATTTGTGAGAGCTCTTTATAATCTTTTTAGCATGGATATGAAAAACATAGGCCATCTTTCAGGGAATGAGATATTTAATATTAATGATACTTAGTATTAGCCACTTGGAACCATTTTAAAATTTAGAGAACAAGTATTTTATTTATCGAAAATTCTTGCTAAGAGCAGAATTGAAATGCTGATCGCATCAACCATTTAATAAGGCTCAGGCAAAAAAAGTTTACTTGAGTTCTTCATTTGGGATTAAAGTATATTTAGTTTATAATGCAAATTTATATGAAAAGTTGCAAAATGTGTGTTTAGAATGATTTTTAAATTGTCTCATTTACTTTATAATTGGCTTATAACACACATTGCTGACCAGTGTGAGGGGAAGAAAAATTTCCTTGTTTTCCCTCCTAGTTCTTCTGGCTGCTCTAATATTCAGGTTAACATGAGACAGATTAATAGGAGAGAATAACCCAGTAATCATGTAGGTACATACAGGGGTTCCACAAGAACCTGGGGTCCTTGTTAGGCTCATGCCATTCTGTGTGGGGAGAGGGAGGCAGGGGTCTGGGACTTCAAAGGAAAGCAGGCAATTCACAGGTAGGTGAGAAAGAGCAAACGTTTGGTGAAGGAGGCCTTACTGGGTCACACAGAGACAGTGGAGCACAGAAGGGAATCTCGCAGACAGACTGTCTAGGTTTCTCCCTGTCTGCCACCCTTAGTTCACTGTAGGCTAAGGTGGCAGCTGCCTTCTAGGAGCAGGTTTTTCTATCTAAAGTCCTTTAGCCAGGTAAGGGGGAGATGAAAAGCTCTTCTTGAGTTCGTTGGCTTTAATTGTCTTCAGCTTGAAATAATCTGCGTGCCATGGAGGCCCATTCTTGGGAAATTCGTTCTGAACCCCTTCACTTTCTTATAAATAACTAACCAGCTTAAAATAATCAATGTCCCCCAAATGCTGCTCTTCCTGACCAGATTCAAAGTAAAAGTTGCTTTAGATAATTTCTGTGATTCTTTATACCTGCAAGGAGGGTACACTTTAAATTTGTTTTAATGATTTTCTTATTTTCAGAGTTATGTATGTTAAAAGATAAACTGAAGCATAATAAAACTTACTCTGATGGCCTCCTCGTTTAACTAATTTAACAGTAACAACTCAGGTTGTTGGGAAGAAGCATTGTCTTTTGATTGGGTAACTAGTGAGTCCAACAGTGGCTCAATGAAGAAGTTGAAAAGACATATCATCTTTAACTTGTTTAACTGTAACAGATACTTCCAAGTCAGCGAAGGGGAAACTGATTTTTAAAGGTTTGTCTTGATTCCCTCTTGGTGTTTCAGGGTAGGACTACCAATGTCTAGAATTGCCCCTACCTCTGCGTGAGAAACTGCAGACAATTTAAAAATGTGTTGGTTCATCTGGCTTCGGCCTGGAGGTTTGCACTTGTAATAACTACTGAATCCTTCCAACGTGATTGTCTCTCCAGATGTTTGCACACAACATTGTCTTAAGCACACTCTGTCATTTGGTGGTGCATGCTTAGCTGTTACTTAGACGAATCCGTGATAGTGAAGGCTTTTTCTTTTCTTTTAAGCAGGCAGTCAATTTGCAAGAACTGAAAAAAGAAAAAGCCCTTTCCCCCATTTATGTAGCATACAGGTTTTTTTTCCACCAAAGGAAACTGCAATGATTAATAATTTAAATGCTAGGCTCCCTGCAAGTCTTTAATCACGTGTACTGTAGAGTCTGGAATACATTCTGCTGTGAGCATTGCTACTGTAACAGTGTGAATTGCACTTTTAATTTTTCTTCCCATCTGACAGCATATCCAATTACACTTTATAAAATCTGTTTTAATGATACTTAAACCAGATCTCGGCTATTGTGAATGATGCAACTATGAACATAGGGGTACATATATTCTTTCAAATTGATGTTTTTGGATTCTTAGGACACATTCCCAGAAGTGGGGTCACTGGATGAAAAGGCAGGTCCATTTTTAGTTTTCTGAGGAAACTCCATACTGTTTTCCACAGTGGCTGCACCAGTCTACATTCCCCCCAGCAGTGCACTAGGGTTCCCTTTTCTCCACAGCCTTGCCAGCACTTGTTGTTAGTTGATTTATTGATGGTAACCATTCTGGCAGGTGTGAGGTGATATCTCATTGTGGTTTTAATTTGCATCTCTCTGATGATTAGTGACCTTTAGCATTTTTTTCATCTGGTTATGGGCCATCTGTATGTCCTCTTAGGGGAAGTATTTATTCAGATCCTTTGCCCATTTTTTAATTGGGTTGTTTGTCTTCCTGGTGTTGAGTTGTGTAAGTTCTTTATATATCTTGGAAATTAACTCCTTATCAGATGTATCGTTTGCAAACATGTTCTCCTGTACAGTGGGTTCCCTTTTCATTTTGTGGGTGGTTTGTAATTTAATTGTCTGGATGTGGAGCTTTAAACAATTCCCATGTGATTCTTACATGAAGACAAGTTTGGGAAACACTGTTATTCTATAATTTAAAAAAATCTAAATGATATTTTTGAAGGAAATCAGGGTTTATTTGTATTTGCAACACGTACTCATTCTTGGAGGATGTACACTTGATCAAAATAAGATATGCAACATTCTTCTAACTGTTAACAATATATAAGTAAGAAGATTGGAGGCACTTGGAACTCATAACACTTTTGTAGTGCATTTTTAATTTGCACTCATATGTATGTTCCTCAGTGGAAGAAATGGACCCCAATGGCCTTTCCTAACGGTATCTATCTATACTCTATCTTTGACAGATGTATAAAAACATGAATTTTTAAAAAATGGGTTTATGGGTTTGAAAAGGAAAGAACAAATTGTTCTTTTCTACAGTTCATGTGATTATTTTATTCTGGGGAGGTAACAGAGTAAGGGTTCTATTTTCTGGTATTAGTGTTGGAATGGGATATTGAGGTATGCAGGAAAATCCTTCCTAAAGTCTGAGTGATTTGATTTGGGTCCCTAGATTTTTGTGTAAGGTAGACCCTCTACTTCTTAATCATGTTTTTAAACTCTCAGCAATCCAGTTGACCCCAGTTTCCTGCTGACCTCTGTTGTAAAAAAACAAAATTCAAGTGAGTAAATTTAAAGATCGAATTGGCTTTATTTTAATGATTCAGGAATTGGGCAGCCTTTCGTAGGCGGAAGGGGGCGGCACAAGGAAGAAGGTCACCTCGTTTTCCCTAGGCAGGTGAACAGGGGTCTGTCTGGCAGATTGCCTCACTAGTGCTGACTGGTTAGGGTTACATTCCTGAAGAGGCTGAACCTGCAGTTAGGTTAGTCTTGGTTTGGTGATTTGGTCTTGGAACGAGTGACTCCATTTGGGGCCCTGTTATCTCTTTTAATACCTCCTACTTTCCTAAGATATTCACTTCTTTCTTTTGAAATGTCATCTGCTGCTGCCCAGCTGCTCTTCCAGATGACTTGCTGCTGCCATTAATCTGTTTCCAATGACCAGATTTTTTTTTAAGGTACCGGTCTTTTGATCTTTTAAAAGAGGTCATTCTACTTGTTTTTCCTCTATTACAGGTTCTTCTGTCCCCCCTTTACCCCTGGTCCTTCCTTTTTCCATTTCTAGCTTCCTTAAGTTATTCAGACCTAATTCTTTTATACCATGCCTGTCAGGCATGGTTTAGCCAAAAACCCAGAATTCACTCTGAATTTCTAAGTATGAAGACATTGATACAAGGACGTAGAACTCATACAACTTTGGGAGGGCTGGGAAAGTGAAATTATCACCACTTGGGTGTATCTCCTAACTAAACTAATTTGAGGTTTTCCCTTCTCTACTCTTCCTTCTTTATAGGCAATGCTGATGCCCTAGTCCAGCTGTTTAATCTTTCATTGAATCACCTTCTATTCCTCTATTAATTTCTTTTACCATAACAACAATAACAGACTTTGAACAGATTCGGAGTATTGCATAATTTACCACATTCTTTTTGTCTATCTGATTTCCTTCCCATCATTCAAGACCCAGATACTCCCCCACCACTTTTTTTCCCCAGGAAGACTGATCACCTTTGCCCATGTGATTTTAGAATGAGTGTTGTATAGCCATTGTCTTTGTGCCTTTGATTTCCACTCCTTATTTTGCTCTGCTTTTTATACCCCGCTATTTTCTTTTCTTCTTTTAAGTTTATAATGGCATGTTTAGCTATATCCAAAGAATTTTTTTTCAATTGTCATTTATCTAGAACTAATGGGTCACGAGACATTGTGGGTTACTCTCTCATTTTTGAAATGCAGATATGCCAGAGAATATTCTTTAGCTTGCTATTTTTTAACCTATATATAATGAATCAGTGAGGACTATTTTTTCATCTCTTAAAATGCTCTTTGAATTTTTTACTCTCCATTCCCACTGCCAGCATTCTATACTTGGTGTTCATGATGATATTTGTAAGAATTTGCTAACTGGTGACTCTTGTTTCTGTAACCACTTCTCAATAACTCCTCTCTCCTGGCCCATGGCAGACATTTAATGCATGTTTGTTAACCAATGAATTATAATAACTAATGAATAGTGCTTCTGTTATATCATTTTCTTGTGGTAAAACAGTTTTTGTTATTGCCAAATGTTGACAGTTATAAAGTTTCTCAGACTCTGTGTTTCATCTGCCATTTAATTGTTTCTTTAAACTGATTTTATTTATTTATTGAAAGAGGGGAAGAGAAGGAGAAAGAGAGGGAGAGAAACATTGGGGTGAGGGAGGAACATTGATTGGCTGCCTCTTGTATGCATCCTGACCAGGGTCTGAACCCACGACCCTGGCATGTGCCCTGCCTGGGAACTGAATCGGTGACCTTTCGCTTTGTGGGATGATGACCAACCAACTGAGCCACACTGGTCAGGGTTGCCGTTTAATTCTTAACACCAGAACTTTTTTTGGCTACATTAGTTTATTTCTTATATTCAAGATGCGTTAACCCTCCTTTGTTTACTTAAATTTCCCCTATGCTTTTCAGCCAGTTTTGTTCTTACCACATTTAACAAATTACAGCTTCTGTCATTTTATTTTTTTTTAGGTAGCTATTATTTCTAACAAGTCTAGTATTTGGGAAACAAAAAATGTTCAGATGTAATAAATTTTACTAAGATAATTGGATTCTTCTATCAACTTGAAGTACCTAGCAAGTTTTTTAGCATGTGCAATTTTAGCTGCTGTAAGTTCTAGTCTGTTTTGATGATACCTACCAGTGGTCTCTACTAATATCAATTAAATCATTGGTTTTTAAATTATGTATTCTTTTTTATTCTTAGCATCAAAATAAGAAGAAAGGACATTTTGTCTCATATATATGTTTATACACACACACACACACACACACACAGACATGAATTTGTGTACCACTGGGTTAAAATAGTAGAATAAACATATGCTCAGGGTTGAAATGGTAGAGTTGAAACTTTTGCTTTGACTTTATGCTCCTAGCCTGGCTGTTAAGGTCTTTAACAGTCTGACTGTATGTTCCCTTCCCATCCTATCTCTGACCATATATCTTTATTTGCCCCTTGCTTTAGCTATATTGGATTTCTTGATATCTTGTGAACATACTACAACCTAATTTTCATGTATTTGTGCCTTTTTCTCACAATTCCCTCTGTACGAAACATCCCTTTGTCTTCTTTGCCTTGTGAATTGTACTCTTCTATAAGACTAAGATCAAATGTGTATTGAGTTCTTGATCCCTCAAGCTTAGTGAATATTGCCTTGCTTTGTGCTGTTATGTCATCATTTTTGTATCCTTTAAGAAGTATTTACCACATTATGTTATATATCTTTTCTCTATTAGACTGAGTTAATCGGGGTATATCTTGATTTATTTTCTACTAAGTACCTAGTAGATCTTTCACTAGAGATGCTTTCAGATGCATGTCCTTTATGCATTGCCCTGTTCCACAACACATAAAATCAGAGTTTGGCAAGCAGATCAGGTCCTGTATTTCTAGAGCCACAAACTGGCTTAGGATTCTCCTCTGTAGTCATTGGATATGTCTCAAGACAGCCTATGTCAAGTAGTCACTTTTCATATCCTTTGTATAGTCTCGTTAATAGATAGTAGAAGACTCCAAATTTAAGAAAAGAAAAGAGTTTAAAGTAGCTTTTTAAAAAGGGATCTTTTTTAACCTTAAAATTGATTAGTACATGAATATATCTTTATTCTGAATGATAAGAAATGTATATTGTTCAGTCATGAAGCACTTATTAATTATTTATGGTAGCATTATTATACTAGAAACCCTAGAATACACCACTGCCATCAAGATATTTCTTGAGTTGAAGGGCATCTAATTCACTGAGGAGAGGGGAAAAGAAGTAACACTTGGCAAGCATTTCCTGTACGATAGTCACTTTCTTTTGTATTTCATATACAGAGTTATTGTTAATACTCACAACCATACTGTTTCATTCATGAACCAATATGTCTCAGAGTAGTTGATGAACTCACTCAGGGCAGCCCAGCTTGTGAGGTGCAGAGAAAGAATTTGAAGTCAGCCAGTTTTATGTGTCTCTAAAGCCAACACTCCGTTTCCAGATTATCATCTCTAGTAAATGAGTGTATAAATATAAGAATTTTAGGGCAAATTTCTTAACTTCTTTTCTCTATCAGTTTCCTAATATAGCTATTTGAATTAATTATCTTCACCCAAGCATTGTTTCAATGATTGACTAACATAATATGTGAAAAATGATTAGCATAGTGACTGGAACAGAGTAAACTTCCAAAAATTGGAAGCTACTGTGATTATTATCATGATTAATCACACGACCTCTGAGAAAATAAAAGAGCAAAGCAGACCTATAGAGAGCCAGACAGACACAATGAACTGAATGTGGGGTTTGAAACCGTGATGCTGAGGTTGAGGCCTGTGTCTGTGTCTTGTGTTTTTGTGTAGTGGCTTACAGGAGCAAGCAACCTGACTGTGCATTATTAAGGCAGGTGAAAATGTAGCTGAAGCACAAGCTTATTATACCACAATATATGTGCAGAGCACCTCAAAGGAGGTGGTGCTTGGCTTGGGGAATGGGGTGAGTTAGGGAGCGTTAGGAATACCGACAGGGTTATCACGTAAGTGCTGCTAGAAGGGTTATGGAAAATATGCTGTGTAGGTAAAATAGCATAATGAGAGGCCCAGGAATTGGAACAAGTTGTATATGGAAGAACAAAATGAGGTCAGCACATCATAAATGAGGTTTTTAAAAATTTTACTTTCTAAGTTTTAGCCCTCTGTACTTCCACCTAGAGGAGCAGCTAATGTGGGAAGGAGATACAGGGAATATGTTTTTAACATGTGTTAAATGATAACATGGTGTAGTGATGCCAATTAAGTGAGGGATACACACTGAACCCATAAGGCAATCTTATTATTCAATGCTTGACCCCATGATGTTACCAGGCTGGGACCTAGATTGCAAAAATATGGGACTGCAGACCTGTTTATGGGTTTCATTGCTTGTGTGTATATCATAGATGGACTCTTCTTCATTGGAGAATAGATGACAGTGGTGAATCAATCATCTTTATCTTCTCTCTCCATTCATACAATACTACTCAGAAGCAGGAACTCCATAAATTCTGACTTATCAGTTTACTTTTTTCTGAGATAGCTTTACTCCTCTTGTCACTTCTAGATTGCTTTTCAAGTTTCGAACGGAAATATTTGGCATTTTAAAGGACCACACCCCTGTGAACATTGCTTTGAACAGATGAAGGAGTCGGATCATCTGTTACTTCAGTTTCCAGCACCTTGCACTATTACAGACAGGGAGAACTGTGCCAGCCTGCCGGTGCTCCTTGATGTGGTGTAGGCAGTGTGCTGGGCACGCTTCGCTCACTGATGGAAGGAGCGATGGAGGGCTGGTGTGCCCTCTGGAGTCAAATTATCGCACTAGATACATTTGGATGGTTATTACATTCCCTTTAACTTATCTTTTACAATTACATTATTGCATTTGAGAACTTTGAACTTCCTCTGGTAGAGGACCTCTGTAGATTATGGATGTTATTCTTAGTCTTTGTCGCTTCTCGGGAACAAGTCCAGTTCTTGGGTTTTTCTTTATAACCCAATGGGCCTAGCACAGTATTTAGATTTAGAAGGTGATGAATTAGTGTCTCTTGATTGAGTTATTGCTAGTTACAGTACACACACTGTTCTAAATACTTAATATAATATACATATAGAAAAAAGATGCACTTACATGTCATTTCCTCACTGACACCTGACACAGAGAAGATCAAGACCCCTGTTATATAGCTCCTTAGAAATTCTCCCTTTTATTTTGAAGCAATTTGAAATGTATTTGTAATATATGAATTTTTCCTCCATGTCCACAGACGTATTATTCTTCTACATGTCTACTGCTAACATGTAAACTTAATGCAACAGAATATATGCATAGAAAAAGATACACATAGAAAAATGACTGTTTCTTTGACTGGCAAAACACTAGGAATTACAATTTATTTTTGAAACTTCCCACTGTAATGTTGTGAATGTGTCCAGATAGTTTAAAACACCTCGGATGAATGAGAAAGTAGAAAGAGAAGTTGTGTTAGCATAACTGCACATGAGAACAAAGTGGGCTCCATTCCAAGCACCCTTGAGATGGAACTGCACCATATAACATGCATCAGCTTCCTCGGATGCTACTGGGCTGAGCTCTTTTCCAATTAAATTCCATGAGTATTTATTGAACATTTGCTCTATGCTCAGATGTGGACTTTCTGATGTGGATTATTAACTCACAGCCATTAAATTAAAAAAACCCAGAAAATAGCAAGTGTTCATGAGCCTGAGGAGAAATTGGAATGCTTGAGCACTGTTGGTGGGAATGTAAAATTGTGTGGCTATTATGGAAGACAGTATGGTAGTTTCACAAAAAAATAAAAATAGAATTATCATATGATCCAGCGATTGTACTTGGTATATATCAAAAAGATTTGAAAGGGTTTTGAGATTTTGTACACTGTGTTCATAGCATTATTTATAATAGTCAAAAGGTGAAAACAATCCATGTCTGTCCATCGATGAATAAACAAAATATGGTATATACAGTGGAATATGATTAAACCTTAAAAAGGATGGAAATTCTGACAAATACTACAACTTGGGTAAACCTGGAGGTCATTATGTTAAGTGAAATACACTAGTCGCACACAGACACACAAGAACTAATACTTTGATTTCACTTAAATGAGGTACTGAGAGTTGTAAAAGTCATGGAGATAGAAAGTGGACAGGTGGTTGTCAGAGGCTGGGAGGAGAAGGGAATGGGTACCTATTTATTTATTTATTTATTTATTTATTTATTTATTTATTATTGTTCAATTACAGTTCTAATATTTCTGCCATTGCTCTCCCCTGCCTTACTCACCCCCTGCTCTCTCAGTCAGTCCCCACCCTATTGTCCATTACCATGGATCCTTTATATATGTTCCTTGACTAGACCCTTACCCTTCTTTCCCTGCTTATTCCCCTCCCAAGTCCCCTCTGGTCACTGTCAATTTGTTCTTTATTTCAGTGTCTCTGGTTCTATTTGCTCATTTGTTTTGTTCATTAGGTTCTACATGTAGGTGAGATCATATGGTGTTTGTCTTTCACCACCTGGCTTATTTCACTTAGCATAATATTCTCCAGTTCCATCCATGCTGCTGTGAAGGGTGGGATTTCCATCTTTCTTTCTGGTGGGTAGTATCCCACTGTGTAAATGTACCATAGTTTCTTGATCCACTCATTTAATGATGGGCACTTACGCAGTTTCCAGCACCTGGCTAATGTAAATCGCACTGCCATGAATATAGGGGTGCATAAGTTCTCTTGAACTGGTGATTCTTAGGGTATATTCCCACCAGTGGGACCACTGGATCCAAAGGCAGTTCCATTTTTAATTTTTTGAGAAAATTCCATACTATTTTCCACAGTGGCTGCACCAGTCTGCATTCCCACCAACAGTGCACTAGGGTTCCCTTTTCTCCACAGCCTCACTAGCACTTGTGTAAGTTGGTGGTTGAGTTTCATTTTTTACATGTAGCTGTCCAGCTCTCCCAGCACCATTTATTGAAGAAGCTATTTTTACTCCATTTTATGCTTCTGCTCCCTTTGTTGAATATTAATTAACCACAGACACATGGGTTTATTTCTGGGCTCTCTATTCAGGTCCATTGATCCATGTGTCTGTTCTTATGCCACTACCAGAATATTTTGATTACAGGGTAGTTGTTCTTTAATGAGTCCAAAATTTGTTTTTCAAGATGAATAGTTCTGGAGATTGGTTGTAGAACAATGTGAACATACTTAACACTGAGGAACTGTACACTTAAAAATGACTAAGGTGGAAAAAAATGTATATTTTGTATATTTTACTGCCTCCCCAGATGACTAAGAAACAGTTCTACCCTCAAGTGTTTTACAGTCTTTTTCTGGTGATGAACTGAATAAAGTTTGACTTATTTGAGTGGAAAACTAAAGGATGAGTAGGAGCTAGCTGAATACAAAGAGGAGAAGAAAAATGCACTGTTGACCATTTGTATATGGAGAAACTAGATGCTAGGGTGGCTGAAGCTCAGAGAATGTGCCAGGCAGACACTGGTATCAGCGCACCATGAAAGAAAGGCAGGTTCCCTATTGTTCAGAAATTGCTAGGACGCATTATGAATTTTAGCTTTCAACCCAAAGACTTATATTTATTGAGTGCAATTGAGTATATCTCTGATGATGTGTTTCAGGCATTGCACAATTTCATGCCACTCTCAGCTTCCCAGAGCTGGGGCCACTGACCTGTTTGCAACCTCAGTTTTGTTACTTCACAGTGCCACTTATGCCTGGATAAGGAGTAATAATTCTATGATGTGTCAAAGGACTCTTGGAACTAGTCCATCCCTGGTAATTGAACTTACTTGTTACTCCTGAGTTTCAGTCCAGTTCTAGATTCTAGTGTTTATTCCCCCCACCAGTTTTATTGATGTAAGATGGACAAATAAGTTATTTAAAATGTATAATGTGATATATAGATATATATGTATGTATGTATACATATGGTGAAAAGCTTCCCCCATTGAGTTAATTAACTCATTCACGATTTCCCATATTTATATTTTTGTGAGAAGGTATAAGTTCTAAATTCTTAGAAAATTTTAATTATATAATACTGTGTTATCAACTATAGCCACCATGTTAAACATTAGCTCCTCAAACCTTATTCATCTTATAACTGAAGTTTGTACACGTGTAAGTAATACCATACAGTATTTTTCTTTCTCTTATTTTCCTGAAGGTTCATCCATGTTGTCGCAAATGACAGAATTTTCTTCTTTTTTAATGCTGAAAAATATTTCATTGTGTATGTATGTGTGTATACAATGTGTATACACATCTGTATTTCACACTTTCATTATCCATTCAACCCAGATGGACACCTGGGTTGTTTCCATGTCTTGGCTGTTGTGACTAATGCTGCTGTGAATGTGGGGATATAGCTATCTCTTTGAGATCTTGATTTCAGTTGTTTTGGACACACATTCAGAAATGGGGTTCTGGACCATATGGTAGTTCCCTGTTTAATTTGTTGAGGAATTTGCATACTGTATTCTATAGTGACTGAACCAGTTCACATTCTCACCAAGAGTATACAAGGGTTTCCTTTTCTGTGCATCCTTGGCAGCATCCGTTCCCTCTCTCTCTCTCTCTGTTTAATAATAGTCATCCTAACAGGTATGAGGTGATATTTCATTATGGTTTTGATTTGCTTCCCTGATGATTAGTGAAGATTGGCACCTTTTCATGTACCTGTTGGCCATATGTATGTCTTCTTTGAAAAAATGTCTACTCAGGTTCTTTGCCCATTTTTAAATAGGATTATTTGTGTTTTTTTTCTATTAGATTTTCTAAGTTCCTTATATATTTTAGGTGTTAACCCCTTATTGGATATGTGGTTTACAAATATTTTCTCTCTTCGGTAGGTTGCCTTTCATTTTGTTGATGGTTTCATCTGCTGTACAGAAGCTTGTTTGCTTGATATACAATAGTTCTAATTGTTTATTTTTTTTCCTTGGGCTTTAGTATTTAAAATAAATTTGCTGGCATACTGTTTTATAGCAACTTTTTTAATATGTAAAAGAGTAATCTCTAAATTAGTGATTAAGAGTATAGTAAGTACATAAACCAGTATCAGTTGTTTGTTATCAATTATTATGTACTGGTTATAATTATAAATGCTCTATTTTTGTATGACTAGCAGGACAGTAGGTTTGTTTACACCAGCATCACCTCAAACACGTGAGTAATGTGTTGTGCTATGATACTACACTGGCTACCAGTGTACTAGGTGATATGAAGGTTTCAGCTTCATTATTATATTATGGGAGCACAGTCCAAGGGGAATGTCCTTTTGGAGCATATGACTGTACACCATAGGGGAAGAGAGGGCAGTTTAGCATATGGTGAATTGAGGTCCTTGGGTACCCCTCATAGAGGTTAGGGCATTCTGATAGCCCAGTGTTAGCAGATTGCAGAAAGGAGATTTCTCACGAAGGAAAGAGAGTGGGAGAGAAATAATTTGGAAGACAAAACAATGAGGTTAAATGACAGTCTAAATTAGGATGTTAGGAATATACAGTAAAGGTGTAGAGAGATGATTTTCTAATAAATAATTTCTATGAGGATGTAATCTGAAAACAATGAAATCTAAATATAGACTGCATATTGATGTCAAAAATAAGAAAGAAAAACAAATAACCAACAAGAAAAATCTTATGACTCAGGTCCCCATCCACTTATGACTGCATTTTTCAAAATTTTAAGCTTGGCTATTTAGTTATCTGCTTTTGAGCTCTATGATGATTAAATGGAATACTACCTTAAGGAAAAGATGACCAGATCAAAACTTATATGCAAAACTGAAAACTATTTCAGGGAGATAACTTATTCTTTTGAGTTGTGCTTTGATTAAACTCTGAAGCAGGTACTTAAATTACTTTTCAGGGATTTGGGTTAAAATATGAAGAGAAACAGGAATTCCTGGAAGTCCTATATTAACTATAAAGCACATAATCTTTAATAGTAACCAATGAATGAATGAAGAATGAATGTGACATTTGGTTGGTTTGAATGTAAATCAATATAAGTAGTAAAAGTATTATAATTATAACCAACAAAGTTCAAGTTATTGAATTCTAGTGAAAGAAAAAACTAGTAAATAGCTAAATGTTATGCCGATTAGAGGAATTAAGTATTCTGAAATCAAAATGGAGTTGAGTGCTACATCCTACTTGTTTGTGGCGAAAGCACTTATGTCAAGTAGGTAACAGATAAAACCAACCAAACTTGGGGAATCTTCCTAAGCAAAGCCTTTATTGCTATAAAAGAGTTTGCAACTAACATGGAAAGCTACATACAAGACATTATCCTCAAAACAAACAAAACCAAATACACAGAGAACTTAAAATATGAGGTCAGTCCAGAAAAAGTCCAGCCATTGTTAATATAATGAGAATGGTTTGTGTGACAATGATGTGGCCTGGCAGCCAGGGAGAGTAAGGACTGGAATGTGCATGTGTGAACAATGATGACTTCACTGTACTAGACTGTGGTGGTGGTAGACACCATTGAGTGAACTTGTGTTCTGTGTGGCCATCTTATTCAAAATGAATGAGTAGAGCAATGAATCTCCATCAAATTTTGTGTTAAACGTGGACATTCCTCATGGAAACTATTGGATGATTCAGAAGGCCACAGCTATGGGCAACTGGTGACTGGCAGCTTCATCATGACAACACGCCTGCTCATGCATCACATCTCGTGCAGAATTTTTTGGTGAAATATCAAATCACCCAGGTGACACAGCCCTCCCTACAGCCCAGATATGGTGCCCTGCAGCTTTTGGCTTTTCCTAAAACTAAAATCACCTTTGAAAGGGAAGAGATTTCAGACCATTGATGAGAGTCAGGTAGATACTACAGGGCAGCTGATGGTGATTGGGAGAACTGTATGAGGTGTCAAGCTGCCTGCTTTGAAGAGAACTGAGGCATCATTGTCGTATGTACAATGTTTCTTGTTTCTTGTATCTTCTTCTGTCAATGTCTCTGTTTTTCATAATACATGGCTGGATACCTTCTGGACAACCTCATTTACCTTAATACATGGTGGGAAAGTGAAAGGAACCGCTCACTGAAATTGATGTCACAGGACCTGGTGTGTGCATACCTACTCTGCTACTCAGTGTGTTTATGACCTTGGATGAGATGCTTATCTTCTTTAGACCATGACTTCTTATCCTGTGAAAACCACTGATGTTAAATTTATATAAAAACACTATAGAACATGACAGATAATATTCAACTAAAAGTTCCCAGGAAACAAAGGTGAAAGTTTAACTCTAGAATATAATTTTAATTAGATACCATATGATCTCATCAACCAAAAGACCACAGTTACATAACATTAAGTCTTGGACAGAGTATACGTGCAAGTAAAAATTATTGACCTAAATTGGTAGTAAATATAGAAAGGTAAAGAATTCTATTTCTTTCCTTTTTTGTCAGGCTGTACATGCTTTTGAGATGTTCCTTAAGTAAAAGGCATGGGTAATTTTTAAAGAGTGGGCAAGTGGTATAATTGACAGACTCACACAACCGATTAAATAGCCATACACTAATTTCTAATTGGAGGGTGCACTGCCGTAATCATGTGGGTAACTGCAGTAAGTACATGGGAGGGGAAGCAGAAGACCAGATTCCAGTCCTTGTACAGTTATTCTCTGAACTGCTCCAAGTCTGTTGCCTCATCTGAGAAATTACAATAATAAAACATTTCGTATAGGGTAGTTACAAAGATAAAATGAATCAATGTAAATTAAGTGAACCATAAAACTAGTTAGCAAACATATTTAGTTTTAAAAAGTGTCTAGCCTTGTGATAGATATTGGGGATATAATAATAACTGAACATAGCTATTTTCTTAAGAACATGCAATGCAATGGCCTTGGCCAGTGATTTTCAACCTACTTCATCTCACGGCTCACATTAATTAATTACTAACATTCTGTGACACACCAAAACTGTATCTTTTATTAATCTGACAAAAATGTAGGTATACTTTTGATTCATTCATGCCAGACAGCTATTGTCGTGTTGGCTGTTGTCATTTTTTAAATTTGACGTTCTAAGGGAAAATAGGTCTGTTCCCCTGAACAACACTGGTTGAAAATTGCTGGCCTAGGCACCTTATTGGGCTTAATGAAATCCTCAGCTGAGGATATTTTTATTGGTTTTAGAGAGAGAGGGAAGGAGGGAGGGAGCAAGAGAGAGAGAGAACATGGATGTGAGAGAGAAACATGATCAGTTGCTTTTCCTCCATGCCCCCACTGGTGATGGAACCCGCAACCTAGGTGTGCGCCCTGACCAAAGATGGAACCCGCAGCCTTTTGGTGTATGGGACAATGCTCCAGTCAGCTAAGTGACCTGGTTAGGGCTTGTTGCCACTTAATCAGAGATGCGTGCAGAGCGATCTTTGAGCAAAGAAAAAAAAGTGTTGAAACCAAGAATATTTTCTAGAGAACAATTTAGAAGATAGAATCATAGTATTAAGTACTGTACAGATTTTAGTTATTAAGATTTATATCCATAGGCTTTAAATAGTAAATAAATGATATTTGTATATGAACTTTTAAATGTGAAATTAAAAATTAAATCAACAAATTCCAGCACACAAAGCAGCCATGCTATTATTGGATAGAAAAGTAATGCACTGAAACTTTTAATTTATGAAATCATTCCAGACATTTAAAGCAAAAACAGAAATTTTCATTTCTGACTGAAGAGAAAAATGTGGGTGGAAACTGAAAAATAATACCTAAAATTAGTTGAATCAACCTATATATTTATTACATGTCTCAGAGCAGACATTGTATTTTGTCCCCACAAAGGAATAATAGTTGGTGTTAATGTGATGGACACATTCTCAGGATGAGTGCCAGGGCCTATACTGTTGCTTCACTCCTTTGCTCAGTAATGCGCATATCTAGACAGATATTTGTATTGAATAAAAAGAACTGATAGAATTAATGACAAAATTTGGTAAATTGGCCAGTTTTGTACCACAGAAACAAAATAAATTGATTTTCTTATTTTAGCAAGACATACTTGTAAACACTACCTTTATAATGATTACAAAACTATAAAATACTTACAAGTAAATTCAACCAGAAGAGTAACAGACATAGACATGCAGTGTAATAATATCTAATTAAAACCATAAAGCAAAATCTGAATAAGGGCATATACATGTTCTTGGGTAGGGGAGGCAAGGTCATGAGAATGTCAATTTTCTTCAAATTAACAGATTTTAAAAATTCTGTAAAATGTTCTACATAGTACATATGTTTTCTGATAGAAATAGCTTCTTTGAAAAGTTTCTGGGAAAATTGAGAATTGCCTTTTTGGGAACGTATACCATGGAAATAAAATCATCTGCATATAAGAAAATATTTATTATGGCAGTTTTTTCTGTTGAAAATCAGAAAATAAAGCACCCATCAGTAGGGTACTTTGGAATACTATGCAGCCACTAAAAAGAAAATGTGAGATTTATACTGGATAATTTAGAGGGATTTCCAGTAGGTGTTACTGTGTGAGAAAGAGGAGTTTACTAATGTGATTCAACTCTAATGAAACAATGAAAAGCAAATTGTATGTATTTATCTGTACTCATACTTCTGTGCTCCACGTACATCTGTACACGATTCCATGGGACAATAGGAAAGCGCACACAGCAGGTTGTGCTAATGTAGGTTAGCTGAGGAGCAAGGGTGGGGCCCTGTTGTAGATGGAGGCTGGCGAAGGTGAACAAAGGATAAGGGGACACGAGAATATAAGCTGACAGGAAGATGAGAAAAAGAAGTTTGCCCTTCTCGAAAGTGTGAATCATATTTGTGCATTCGTGTGTGCATATATGCATAATTTAAATTAAAGCATCAACAAACTAAAGAAGAAATTATCCAAATGTGAGTGAGAGAATGGTACTAACAGGTGACTGTAAATTTGCCTACATTCTCAAAAGAAGTCATTTGTCAATTTAATATTTTATTTTAAATCACTTCGATTTGAGGAGCCGATGTGACATGGGGCATTTATCCTCATAAGTTTGGGACTTACATTTAACTTCCATCGCTGCCAGAGATATGCCTGGGAATTCAGTAAAATGAAGCTTGTAAAACTTTCTACCTACATATTTTATAGAAGTATTTGTGCAGTTCAATTAGCCAGTGGTTATAAAGTGATTTGAAGAAAGTTACTGCAAGTACATAATGCTTTGTTAGATAATGTGCGAGTAATTTCACAAAATCTGGATAACTGTCAAGTAATTAAAGGCAAATGCACGGTAGATGCTGTTATGTGAGCCCCATTAGTGTTCATCAGAGGCTGACACACCCATTGAGGAAAAGAGCAGATCTCACGCTGTTCTGAAATGGTTTTTGAAAAATCCTTACTCCTCTTAAAATCACCTTCACCATCTGCTGGTAAAAGAATTGAGATGGCTGCCTGTGAATTTGGCAATTACGTGTGCTAATACAGTAGCAGGAGAAAATGATTACCACACCTGTTTTTTAAAAAACAACGACAAACGGAACAAAATTCTACTACCACCCTGAAACCAAAAACACCATCTGGTTTTCTGTGAAAACAAAACTTCAGATTCTTAAAAAAAATCAACTACATTTTCAGGTATTGTTATGTGTACTGGAAATTTAGTCATTTCACCCCTCTTAATTCTTGGAAAAATTGGGGTTTCAAGACAAAGGGTCATCTAACCAGTATTTTTGTGTCTTTTCCTACCTTCTTTTGGATTTTGAGAAGATGGTGGAAGGAAAGAAAAATGAGTGTGAAAGAGTTATTTCATTTCACTTTGTCAGTGAAATCCTAATCCACCTACAAAAGACAAGGATTATTTATTTGTCTCAATTTAAGAAGTATTAGTGTGTGAAAATTAACATGTAAAGCTAATAAAAGGATATATTGCTAAAGAATTCTTTACCAAAGCATCTGCTGAGACAGAATGCAGTAAAGTGGATTCCTTTGGCCCTGAGATAGGTTACTAAAAGTCTCTAGCGTAAGTAGGAACAAAATATTAAAAAAATTTAACTAGCTAGCATTTATAAATGAGTGGGCCACTAGAACCTTGCTTTCTAATAAATGTTATTTGTGTTATCATCTACAAAAATCTCATGTTCTCATCTTAACAGAGAAATCATAATTGAGACTAAATTTAAACATTTATATATATTATTAAGCTATTAAGTTTTATTGTTACTAAAATTACATTATGAAATTGGGGACATTATGAGAGTTTCCTGGCACCAGGAAAATTGTTACAAATAAAATCACCATAATCATATCCACCACTGCATTGTCCATGAAACAATGTAAATTAAGCAATTTGTGAGATTCATGGATTTCCAATTTTGTACTCCTTTCCAGAAAAACTCAGCCCTCCTCTTGACTATGTATTAAATTTGAAATTAATTTGATATATATTTTGATTAAACTTATTTTTTTCTAGAAACATCTATTGTATGAAAGTAAATGCAGGATGATATTTTGCTCTGGTTTTTCATCTAAATGATGTAGTAAACATGATGTGCCTAACCAATCTTAGTTAACACATTCTCCAAATTAAGCAATAAATATCAGCTAGCAAGTTTATAATCCAGATATTGTTTTATTACTCCAATAATGTGAGGAATTTAAGACACTATTTATAGTAAAACTAATCTTATTTCTGGATAGTATAGTCTACTTCATCAAAACCCTCAATATATTCTTTACAAAGTTGATGAAATGTGTATATTCAGGAAGGGTTATATTACCTTAGTACCTGGTAAGCTTTTAAGAGTTATAACCTAAATGAAGACTTCAGGTTAATAAATCTCTTCTGTGGTCTAATGATTTCATGTAGGTCAATGAACTCTGAAATAGGGCTTGCTATGATAAAAAGTTCCTAAGTTATGAAATATCTGTGTGGTAATGTAAAAGTTATCGACTTCTTTTGGCCTGTTCTAGTTTCAAATAAAGTTGCTTGATATCATTCCTGTACATATTTCCCTTTTTGCACAAAATTAAAATTACATTGAATGTTGCAATTAGTGGTTCACCCAAATAGAATTGAGCACCTTTTGGACAAAGTACCGTAAAGGATGCTGATTACCTTCCTGTCCACTTTGTTCCCCAGAGTCATGTTGTCTTGTGAGCCCAGTCCACCTCACCTATGCGTCCCTGAGCAGTGATGCCAGGGGGACTTTTCCTATGTGTTTCAAGTTCTCCCACTGCGGGAAACTGGTAGATGGGCTGGGTAAGAAAAAGTAATGTGCTGAGACTGCTGTTTGGGGGAAGGGCTCAAGGAACAAGTAGCGAGGGTCTTCTGGGATGAGTTTTAGACACCTGAAGCTGCTGGGAGGAACAGCTGGCCCCAAGAATGTACAAGGGAACAGGTGCTTTACAGTTGCTATGGCCTTAGACCTAGGCAGACATGGGGTTGAGGCCTGTGGATTATGCAAGCCAGGACTGGCTATTCCAGAGTCTTTCAGCCCTTGGAAGGCTATAGATGCTGTAGATTTTCTGCTGACACATGCACAGTCCAATCTCTGTTGTCTGGCTTTCATTCTGCCTCCCCTCTGATGCCTTTGGGCAAGGGACCCTTCCCCGACCTGTCAGGCCCTCTAGGGCGAGGGTGGGGGTAAGATGTCCATGAGCGCCGGGGTCTGAGTGATGGGTGGCGTGAGCCAGACTCCTTATGGGTGAGTCTGGGATGAGGGGACTGCAGCCCCTGGGCACCCAGGTGTTTCCCTTCCCAGGACCCCGCTCCCAGTCCTTTACATCTCCAGAGGCCCTTAACGATGGGGCTTGTTCGGGAAAATGTGGCCAGAGCTTTGGCCAACTCTGCCCTTTTGGAGTCACCCCTGATATTCAGTGCACCCCAGCCCGTTCTCTCCTGGACCCTTCCTCAGGACACAAAAATGCAAAAGCAAACTTTATTATAAAGTTAAACTAGGAACCTTATGTACATAGAAAAAATGATGATAGGCAGTAGCCAAATCTATGCTCTGTGTACAAGAGGACTGCTATTTTTCAAAAGGAAAGGCAATTAACTCTAATTTAAACTTATATATTACAAACTCCAAATGCTATATAATATAGATTATGTATTTGTCTCAATTTAAGAAGATTAGCAGAGTATGAAAATTATGATGTAAAGCCAATAAAGGGATACATTGCTGAAGAATTCTTTATTTTACAAAGGACTCTGCTGAAACATGATGCAGTAAAGTGGAGTCCTTTGACCCTCCCCCTCCCTTCTACTCCAAAGATAAATGTTCTTCCTAGAATCTCGAGTGGACTTTATTTATTTTAATTTTTAAAAAAGATTTTATTTATTTTTAGAGATGAGGGAGGGAGGGAGAAAGAGAGAGAGAGACAAACATGAATGTGTCAGAGAAACATTGGTTTCTTCTCACAGGCTCCCAACCTGGTGCCTGGCCCGCAAACCCAGGGATGTGCCCTGACCGGGAATCGAACTGGCAAACTTTTGGTCTGAGGGATGATGCCTAACCCACTAAACTATCCCAGTCAGAGCTGGACTTTATTTTTACCACTGTTCTTATTAGTAGCTCTGTAGTTGCTTTAAATTCATACTTTAACTTCAGCATTTCAGTTAAGCAGATTTTTAAACCCTTATTTCTAAATAT
This sequence comes from Trachops cirrhosus, assembly GCA_028533065.1. NCBI lineage: Eukaryota > Metazoa > Chordata > Mammalia > Chiroptera > Phyllostomidae > Trachops > Trachops cirrhosus. The sequence goes on along the minus strand of CM052539.1, from coordinate 52,481,853 downwards.
ATTCAGGTAATGGTAGACTTAAGTAAAACATGTACCCTTTTAATATGCTTTTCAAAAAATGCCCATGAATGACTTGTCATCAGTGAAACGCCTTATCTCTGTGCCTAATTTTGTCACACTTCACTCTGTCCTCTCTGTGTCCTTGTGATGGCTGGAAGGATGACTTTCTGTGATACTAAATTTGTACAGTCATGCCCTGGTGTTTTTTTGGATGAAGTACTTCCAGGTCATGGGGAGTCACAGAGGTAGGCTCCCCAGTTATACAGACATCATGAATCTTATGTCCTGTGTGCTGCTAACAAACATCTTCTTAGCTGAAGCCACTCTGCTTATTAATCACACACTATTTTTTTGTATAGGCTAAAAGCCCACAAAAATGTAGCAAAAAATGATGATGAAAGCTGTAAGAAATGTGAATTACTCAGTGATTGGCCATAGTTAATAGTTGCAGGGAAAAGCTGAATCATAGCTGCATTCATTTGTTTTTATCCTACAAGTAACTTACTGAAATTACACCTTTTCTGAGTTACTAATACTCAACTATTTTCCTGATTCAAAAGCTAATGCTGACTTGTACTTATCTTGCAATGGATTAGTATTTCTTGTATCTAACTTCTTATTACAAAAATCTGTAATTCAACTGAAATAAGCACCTGAAAAATACAGACTAGGTAGATGGGAGTAATACAAAGTTTTAGGGCTTTTTTAAGGGAAACACCATTTTTTTCTTTGGAAAATGCAAACAGTGCCTTTGCACAGTGCTCCCGGGAGGAGACAGTGCGTTCTCAGGACAGTGGACTGGCTAACTCATTTATTGCTTCTCTTGACCTCCAGAAGGGTCTCATTGCTTCATGGAAAAAGTGATAAAGAAGAGGAGATGTGATAAAGAGGAGGAGATGAGATAAAGGTACACTATAGGTTTGAGTAAATTTTTGTGGCTCCTATGGACTATTAAAGTCTAGGTAAGCATTGGTCTTGACTTGCATACCCTGATACTGTAAGTTCCAGCTGAAGTCCTATCTATCCCCAGCCTACCGATACACTCAGTACTTCCAGTACATCTTTGCCTTGGTTTATGCTGTCTTTAGCATACAGCATTTCCCCTACTGTTTTCACTTGTCACAATTCTTCTTACCCTACAAGGCCCATTTAAAATATCACCTCCTGCATGAATCTCTTCTGATGGTCTTCACCACATATGTCCTTTCTCTCTCATTTGGCTTCCTATGATAATTTATTTGTGCCCCTCATGAACATGTGTATTTCTCCTTATCTACTGTTTATTTCTACTCCTGCCTCATTCCTCCCAATGAAATACTGCAGAGTTCCTGAAAACAGAGGCCATGTGTTATTCCTAGTTAAGTGCCCAACTGACAGGAACTGAAGGCGTGGCCACTGAAGTGAACATTGTGCATAGGTGCATACATCTAATAACACCAGAAGATTCCTGCACACTAACAATTTGTTTCTAAAACTCACATTCACTTAAGTAATGTTACTTGTGAAAGAATAGCCTTGTGCTTTTCAGAATAAAATGCCATCCTTAAAATTGGTCTTGATTTTCTGGGCTGTTTTTACAGATCATATCTTTCTATTTTTACAAAATATAAAAGAGGAGAAGTGATCTAAAAAAGTTCATCTTGGGTGCAGAAACGGGCACTTGGTTCTTTACATGGCCACATATATAATTATATCTATAAAATCACATATTTAGTCAGGGAGTTCACCTGATTCTGGTACATGGAAATGATTTCTCTTAAACTCTCATCCATCTCATATATTTCTATAGCTTTAGATATGAAATTTTTAAGGCAGTAAAAAGAATCCTAAAGATTAACCAATTGTAAAACCATGGTATAGATACATGAGGTTGAAATGTACATGTAGAAATACAAATGTCAGCTGCTTTTTATTTTCTATAAATAGTCGAGTGCAAGTATTGTGTTTGAAAGCCTTTCTATTTACAATAGGCTCATCTTTGTCAGTTCTTGAAGTTGTGTGTGTTGACACCAGGAAGGTAAGTATTTAACTACTAGGACTGAGAAATAACAGTTAATTTGCATTAATTAAAATAATTAACCACAAGAATAAGGAAAAATATATAACCCCCCTGAAAGGGACATGCACAGCAAATTGGGGCAGGAAAAAATTGATATAAACCTTTAGTATTTAAATTTTACTTTTTTATAGTCCTTTTTTCACTGAAAGTCTTGTAGGTTCTTTATCATTATTAGAGAAAAATAATTCTGTGTGAAAGCACTGAAACATTGACTGACAGCGGGGCATTTCTACGTTGGAGAGTCTGTGGTGGAAAGTGGGTAGCACAGATACGTGCCTGGCTCTGTCTCTCTGCCTTCCTGTCAGTCACCATCTAAACAGATGGAAGCATTTGCAGAGGCTCAGCACTAGGGATGTGCACACAAGAAAAGAAGCGGAAAAATATGTAGGGGTAGAAATGAGAAATATTCTTTTGACAGTCTATATTCCTCACCACTAAGCCATCAGTAACACCAGGAAGATGTCAGGTTGCTGCTCTGGGTTTGGCCGGTTTGGGTAATACAGTGGCCAAAGGGCTTTTCTCAAGTGTGTATTAGTTGAACTATATTTAACTTTTTTCCTTTATACGACGAATATTGCAGCTTACAGAAATGTCAGACTGAAGCCTTAAACATTAAGATAAACGGGTTTCCATCGTAGGTACACCAAGTGATTGGTGCAACAGAAGTCTGCATACTAATTCCTGCATTTTGAAACTTGGATGATGATTCTGTAAATCAGGATCCTAGGTTGTGGCATATTTGAAGTAGGAGAATTGCTGAAAGACTGTTTAGAGGTGGTGACGAATGATAAAGTTGGAAAAGCAGTGATGTGGCAAGGTGGTAACCCTGAAGATGAACAAACTGGCTGTACCCGAGTAGCATGGCAAGAAGTGGCCTGGGCCTGCCTCTGGTTAAACTGCCGCGTAACCTGCAGCAAGCAGCTTAAGTTCTCTGAGTCTCTGTTTCTTTCTCTGCCATGTGAGGGAGGTGTAAATGGCTTCCAGGACCCCTTTTGTTTCTAAAATCTATGAATTGGGAGTCTGGGCAATTACACTGCAGGAGGAGGGTGAATTTGGGGAGGTGGACAGCGGAAGATACTTTGGAGTTCAAGATCCCTTTATCCTTAAGCTGCACAAGTGAAGATTATCCCAGCGTCCTGTTTAAGGCAGATTTTATTTCCTTTGGATGGTAGAGCCTAGCTTTTATTAACCATTATTTTGTTTTAACCTATACAGTTACAATTTAGGGTTTTATCTTAACCCCTACAGTTAGAGCTTGAGCTAAATCTTAAAGAGTATTACAATCTCTTTCTTAGCAGAGAGCACCTCGGTGTAACTTGAAGTTTGTGTGGTGCCTTCTCTCTCCATTGCTTCTCAGCCTGCCCCACACTGAAACCCACAGTAGCAAAATTAACCAGTTTATTTCAACAATCAGCCCAGAGACTCCTCATCTGCAAAATTAGACAAGTCAAAGAGCTAGACTCTAAAGATTTATTTAAAGTTAATTTATCTTTGGCAAAGAAAACAATTTGTTCTATTGTAAAACCATGGTCTCAGAGAGAGAAAGAGTAAAATCTATGTAGCATTTTGTCAGGGCTCTGCTGCCCATTTTCAAATAGATATTTACTTAATCAATAATGAATATTCTGAGAAAAGTGAATGCAATGTGCATATAATACATACACACACTCACCTGTTTTATTATTTAGCACATACTTTCCATATGTCAGGTACTCTTTTAAGCATCTCATATGTTACCTTATTTCATATTTACTTCAGATATGGAGCCTCTTTGCCAATTTACTTGTACATACATTTACTATTGAATTGATTTTGAGAAACATTTTTATTTTTAGCTAATATTTTTCTCTGCGTCTTTCTGGGTGTACCTGATATATGGTACAGGTATTCAACATAATTTATCTGAATAGATATTTTATGAAGAGAAAATAAGGTATAACAAACATTGATGATTATATATTACTACCAAGGTTGCCTGTGGCTCCACATCCTATTCACTGGGTGTCCTCACCTCATATAAACCTGAAGAAGTGGGGTGTCTTTGTGGATCATCCTTTAAAGGGCGCCTTAGGCGGCATTGTTGACAGTCTTCCCAGAACTCATGAATGAAACGACGGCACATTTTCAGCTGTGTGTATTGACTTCTGGGCCTGTTTTGAAATTCATAGCATATACCTCAGTGTCATTTGGAGAAGGAAAAAAGGATAAGCCACATTTCCTTTGTGACACCATCTTTACCTTTCTCTTTCCTTCCGTACCCTTCATCTCCATTCCCTCTACAGCTCTTGTTTTCCAGACATGAAGTCGCCAAGGCTTTCCCCTGGGCTTCCGGCCCCCCCCCGCCACCTCTCTGACGGTTTGTTTAATTTTTATTTCACATCCAGCAGTCAGCTGCACAATTAGAGCTACATGCTAATACCTACCTGTGTACTTTCATTGCAGAAATGCTCATTAATTCTTTGTTTGTTATTTTCAGTCCGTAATATATTCTGGGTGGGGAACAGCCTATGTTGCCGATATTTCTTCCTTTTAAAATACCAGACTTCTTGTATTTAATCATTTTGTTACACAATCCTTTCTCAAGTAAATTATATAATGCATGTGTAAATAATGTAATTTAACCGTTTCATGGTTAAATTACAAATGTTTGCAAAAATCACTCTTCCTCTGTGCTCTGTGGAGCCCTTGAGGAAAATCCACATGTGTGAGGCTGCCTTCTCCTGCGTCCAATCTCCTGTCTGCTATTGACTTGATTCTAGTGCCTTCCTTTTTGTTTATTCCCACTTCAGCGAGCCTTATTCTCTAGCAGCTTTCTTTTCTCTAATTTTAAGTATCTAATTTGCAGTGCTGGCCACCTGGGGCAAAACTGTAAGTGTAGGAAAGGCCCGATGAACATGCCTGCTAAAGTGTATAGCCAATAAGAAGTCAGCAGACTCCATCCGAAGGCCATCCCACCTTTCTTATGAATGAGTGTTGGTGGTAGAAAGCTGGCTCAGAGCTTGTGTCCACTGTCCTAGCTCTGTGGCATGTATTTATTCTTTGATTTTCAGTTCCCATTGGCTGGCTGTCTAGTATCTATTGGTCATTGTAATAGGTTCTGGTTGTATAGTAGAGAAGAAACAGACATAGTTACTTCCTAGAACTCCTAACCTAGTGAAGCAGGCCAAGCTCAAAGAAGTGTCAAGTTAAGATAAATTTTGTAATGCTTCAGTAAGAGCAGAGTGGGCTAACCCCACCCCGCCCAAAACTAGCATGTCTTAGATAAGCACATAATCTACTGTCTCTGTAACTTAGTTTATTGCCTCCTGTCTCTGCAACTTAGTTTATTGCTTCCTGCCTCTGTAACTTGCTCCTCACCTATAAAAGTGGAGTTAACGCACAGCTCGGGGCTCAGGATTTGGGAGTTTTGTTCCCTCTGAGCCCGCGAATAATAAAATTTGTGCTCCGCCATTCTGACTGCATGTGAGTGATTTTCTGTAACACTAGTAGTACAGAAACACCTAGAAACAATAGAGTTATTATTCCCAAAACAAAAACAAATCACTTATCTAGTAAATAATTAATATTCAAAATATATAAATAACTCCTATAACTCAACAATAAAAATTCCAGTAACCCAAATAAAAAATGGACAAAGAATATGAATAGACATTTTCCCCAAAATGGTATACAAATGACCAGGAAGCATATGAAAAGCTTCTTAACATTTTTAATTATCAGAGAAATGTGAATCAAAACCACAGTGAAGTATTACCTGACACTTATTATGATCATCACTAGGTTACAATAAAAATTAGGAAATAAGCGTTGCAGATTTTTAGAAATTGGAAACTTTGTGCACTACTAGTGGGATTGTAACATGGTGCAGCTGCTATGGAAAACAGTGTGAAGGTTCCTCAGATAATTAAAGATAGGGCTACCATAGGATCTAGCAATTCCATTTCTGGGTATGTACCCCAAACAATTGAAAGTGGGGGTCTCGAAGAGAGATTTGGACACCCATGTTCATAGCAGCGCTATTCATCATGGTCCGGAGGAGAAAATAACCCGAACGTCCCATCAGCAGATGAATGGATAAAACAAGATGTGGCATATACATGTAATGAAATATTCATTCCTTCAAAAGGAAGGAAATCCTGTTGAAACATGAATGGACCTCAGGGACATTATAGTAAGTGAAATAATCCAGTCACTAAAAGACGAATACTATATTACAGCACTTAAATGAGAGGTATCTAAAGTCATCAAATTCATAGGAGCAGAAAGTAGAATGGTGTGGTTACCAAGGGCTGGGGAGAGCAGGGAAGGGCACTTCGTTATTTAATGGAAATAGAGTTTCAGTTTTGCAAGGTGAGTGAGTTCTGAAGATCTTTTTCATAACAATGTAAATTGTATACTTAAATTTACATTGTATACTTAAATTGTAAATTTAAGTGTATACTGAAGTATACACTTAAAAATGAAGACCAAGGGGAGCTGATGGTGTAATTCCAGTGTGCATCAAAGACCTGGGGTCCCGGAAAGCTGATGGTGTAAGTTCCATTGATAGCTGGTCCTCTGGAGACCCAAGAGCAGCTGATCCTTCAGTTAGAATCTGTACACGGGAAAAGATGAATATCTAGCTTAGTGAGGCAGGAATAAGGTCCCTCTTTCTTGTGGGATATTCAGTCTTTTTGTTTTATTCAGTCGGTCAACTGATTGGATGAGGTGTACCCATATTAGGATTTGCTTTCCTTAGATTCACATGTTAATTTCATCCAAAAGTACTCTCACAGACACACCCAGGATAACATTTGACCAAATATCCTGGTACTCTGTGGCCCAATTAAGGTGACATAGAATTAACCATCATAAGTGCTGAGCAGTAAATGGTGGTAAAAAAGACAGAGAGGGACAACATAAATAGAGTTAGAGAGGCTGAAGTGGGGATTTGATATTTAAGGTGAGACAGGAGTGATGAGCAGGACTCAGCTATGGGGCCCGGCAGTTACCTAACTTCTGCTCACCTCTTCCCATCGGCATATCAGAGTACCAGTATGAGAGCTAAGATGCTAAGGTGCCACTATCGTTGTTGCATTTGCATGAGACTTGTAGAGAATTTAACTAAACATTACAATGCAAACAACCGAATATGTGTTGTTCTACCCAGGTCAATAAAGAGGTCATTTAGAACACCCTGGAAGCTGCCCAGGATTATAGTAAATTCCCTTTTCCTAAGGGGAAACCATTATCCTGTCATTTTTGACAGTCATTTGCTTGAATTTTAATTTTTATAATTTAATTATGAATGATGAAGCAATGTAGCTTTGTTCTGTTAGGTTTTGTACTTTATGAATGGACCCATTCTGAATATATTCCTCAATCTTTAAAGCGAACTTCCATGTCTCGATCATCTTTACCTTAATTCCAAGGTCTCTTGGGGTGTCTCATTTTTGCCCCCGTGTGCTTCTTCTATGGACAACATTTACCTCTAGTTGGTTTATTTTGGCTTTCAGATTTGTAAATGTTTATATTAGGAGTCCTTTGCATTAAGGTTATACTTACTTCAGATTTCAAATATTAGGAATTGCTTGGATTTTAATCTTGGCTTTGACACTTATTAGCTGTGTAATTTTGTGCAAGTTACTTTTTTGCTGTGTGGAATGAGGATAACGATAAAACAATACCATGGAGATGTGAAGATAGAAAATGTTAATCTGTGTAAAGTGCTTACCACAATGTCTGCAAATAATAACATTCAATAACTGTTAAAGGTTATTGTAACAGTGAAGAGTTCTTGTGTAGACGAAATGAAAAAAACTTGTCAGCGTGCCTGTCTGGCACATAATGGGTACTTATTCATTCTTAGTATAGTTTCTCTGTTTTCTTTTAGATTATGTGGCTGCTTTTCAGATATTTGAGGTTTCTGTAAGTCTGACAGTTGGACAAATGAGAGTTCCCCTAAAGTATGAGTGTCTATATATATATATATATATATACACACACACACATATATATATTCTTATATATCTGTATTATCATCACACCCCATTTACACTTCTTTATTTAACAAGTATTTTCAAGGCTTACCATGTGTTAGGACTCAGGTTAAGCTCTCAAGACCCCAAAATGAATGATATGCCCTTGCTTTGAAGTCAGGAAGTCCTGTAGGGCACACAGACATGAAAGTTTAATGTGCTAGTGCTGTCATCTGTATACCAAGGTGACAGGGAGGAACTTGACTTCCAGGGGTCACATAATTTACCCTTTTGGATCCCACACTGCTGGAGCAGAATTCCACAGGATAGAGGGACGTGGGTGCAGTGAACACAGGCGGGGTCTTTCCGACGAGTGGGAAGAGCACACGTAAAGCACCTTCATGGGGTCCCCGTGCGTCACGGTTTTCCATATGAGAAGCTTGTGATGAAATAGGAAACAAAGTTCTTAATTTTGGCAAAACCTTATTTTGTCCACAATATTATATTAGATTGTCAATGTCTAATAAAACACAATGTGAGCCAATGTGTAATTAAAAAATTTTAGTGCCACATTTAAAAAGTAAAAAGAAATAGTTGAAATTTATTTTAATGAGATATTTTATTTACCCAACATATCTAAAACATTATCATTTTAACATGTAGTCACCGTAAAATTATTAATGTTATATTGTAAGCTCTCTTTTGGTACTAAGTCTTCAAAAATTAACATGTTCAATTCAGACTCTAAATTTTCCTAGAAAATACTTGGTCTGAATTTAAATTTCATAAAATCATAGTTCAAATATAGACTCATGTATATGGCTTGTTGAAGCATACATAAAATACTTTAAATAACTAAATAATTTAAAATTCAAATAATTACATTTAAATAAAATTAAAAATTCAGCTCCTAACTCATATGACTCATGTTTCTGGTATTTAGCGGCCACACAACTGGTGGCTGCCATCTTGGACAGCTTGGCATTAAACTGTAGCCCCTTAAATTAATAATACAACTTCCTTTAATGTAGCCAAGTGGTAATTGGCAACCACAGTATCCTACCGGCTTTATTAGGTCATTTACAGATGTGATCAGTGTTTCACGCTTCCTTTCTTCGGAAGGTACCATGTCCGCCACCACAGGGAGCCGCCTTGTGGACTCTACTTCCACCTCCGTGCGTCTGTTTCCAGAGATCGATTCTCAGTCGTCTTCCTGCTCGACCTCTGCGCAGCCTGTGATGCAGTGCTCTCTTCCCTCTCCGGGCCCGTTTTCCTGGTATCTGCACCATCAACCCTCCTAAGTTTTCCTTTACCCTCATAGTTAGTCCTTCTCAGTTTTCTTCTCCTCTTTAGTTTGCTGACCTCTTACCTTTGGAAGGTTCAAATCTCAGTCTTTGGACCATTTCAGTACTCATTCTTCCGTGATCCTATCCAGTCTCATCACTGTAAATGTCGCTAACATGCTGATGCCTCCCAAATTTGAATCTCTAACACAGACCTTTTCCTGAACTCCAGTCTGCTCCATCACCTACTGTGATGTCTCATACACAGCTCCAGGATGATGCATCTAAATTTCCGTTTTTCCCTCAAGTTCTGCCAGTTTTCTCTATCTTGTTTAACAGTAACTCTGTCCTTCCAGTTGCTCTGGGCAGGAACCTTGGCATCATTCTTGCTGCCTCTTTTTCTCTTACACCCTCAAATAAATCCATCAGCAAATCCTATTGGTTTCGTTTTAAAAATACATCCAAACTCTAACTATTTCTCATTGGTTTTTTTTCTTTTCTGTTACTATACTGGTCTAGGCTACTATCATTCTTATCTAGATAATTAGAGTAGCCTCCCAATCACTCTTTGCACTCCCACTCCTGCCCAATTTAGTTTTTTCTCAACTCTGAATCCACAACATGATACTTGGTGCAAATCTCCAATGGCTTTATTTGTTTGAATGAAAGCCACAGTTCTGATAATGACCTCACAATTCTATGTTCCTGTATCCTGTCCCCCTTTCTGGCCTTATTAGCCCCTGGGCTGTTCCAGGAACGTGAGCCAGGCCACTGTATCAAGGCCTTCACTTTCACAGTTCCCTTAGGCTAGCTCCCTTGTTCTCTATTATGCACAACTGACATGCTCCTCTTTCAAACCTTCATGTAACTGTCACCCTTTCAGGGAGGCCTTCCCTGACCAGCAGGTCCATTGCTAGCTGAACTGACACGTTTGTGTAAATAAGGAAGTGGCACCCACCTGGGGGCATGGCTCTGTGATTCAGAGATGAATAAGCAGGGGATCCATGGAAAGATACTTGGGGCACATTGTAATCTTTGTGATTGCCAGGTCTAGAGCAAGTGTGCCCGGAGTCATTTTTGTGCAAAGAAAAAGGACCTCTTCCTCCAAGCAGTTTTCAGACTTCACTAGCTCCCTGAGCTGGACACCTTTGTGTAGTGCTTGCAATGCACAAGGCCCTCATGACTATTCTTCCCACCTCCCATGACACATCTCCCTATCTCCCGTCACATTTTACTTTTCTCCATAGTGTCTACCACTATCCAGGAAATGCAAACATGAGTCCCCTTGTTCAAAAATATGAAGAATTTCAAGACCGTACCACAGAGCACATCAGGGAGCACAGGTCCTTCTGAGCTCGGGGCCCTGTGCAATTGCACAGGTTTGTGCCCAGGAAGCTGGCACTGCCAACATTTGGAAGACTATATGTTTTACTCATTTATTCTGTTAATTGTCTGTCTTCCTAGACTTGAATAGGAACTCAATGGGGCCTATGATTTTCCTGTTCAGTTCTGTTATATCTGTGGCAACTGGAACAGATTATTTGTTGAATAAATGAATGGGCTAAGCGCTAGGCTAGAGGTTTTAAATATATTATCTCTGAAGCCAATTTTACAGATGAGAAAGCAGAGTAAGACAACACTGTTAAATCTGCTGTCATATGTCCGTGTAGATGGGGGCAGGTAAGCTGTGCCATTTAAAAAGAATGAGATACTAAGGTTCAGGGAAATATTGTAACTGCCCAAGAGTGAACATTTCAGTGCCAGAGTTTCACTCTTTTTCTCTGGATCCTACTTCAGGCAACAACTTATTTTTGGCTCTTTTGCTTAGAGTGGGTGAAGGGAACAGCCGCTTGAGGAGAAGCAGCCAACAAATGAGTTTTACTGTTTATCTCCTTTTACTTGAAAATGCCCTTGATAATAACATTACATGCTTTTTTTTGTTATCTCATAAATTATGTTCGTTCCACAAAAACATCTGTGAAATAGAAATCATATGTTTGTTTGTTTGTTTTTATTTTATAGATATGGAATTTGAAAAGCATGCTGGCTAAGATCGTGTGCCTTTGGTGAAGAGTGGGGCTGTCAAACCCCACGTATTTTTTGTCTCTGTTTTTCCTTGTTTTGATCAAAAGTAGATTTTTTAATTTTTTTCTTTATTAAGCTGTGCCTTGTGTTTATTTCTTTTTTTTAAATTTTATTTTAATCGTTGTTCAAGTACAATTTTCTAGCTTTTACTCCCATCCCAGCCCACCCGCCCAGCCCTCCCCACCTCTCTCCCATTTCCACCTGCCCCTAGTTTTTGTCCATGTGTCCTTTATATTTGTTCCTGTAAACCCTTCCCATTCTCCCCTGAAATTCCCCTGAAATTCCCTCCCCTCTCTCCTCTGGACACTGTCACCCTGTTCTCTATTTCAGTGTCTTAAAAGTAGATTTTTTTTTTTTTTAAAAAATTCTTTTAACTTAAGAGCAAATTTCTTTTTTTGATAAATGTTTGCCATTTTTTTTATTTCTATGTAATGAATATGCTAACAAATCTCATTATTTTTCTTAAATCAGTGGTTTTTGTTAAGCCTGTGTAAGCCTCATAATGAAAGTAAGTGTATATTAAGAATTAATTTCTGATACATTGGATGGAGCTTAACATTGGTGTGGTGTAGCACATCCAATTGATAAGGTGTTTATAAACTTGAAAATAGCTAGATGAAATATTTCATTGATCAAGGATTAAGTGGTAATTCAGTCTGGTGGCTTCTGATGAATTAGAGCAAGCTGAGGTTTTCTGAGGAACTATGATATAGGCAATTGGTTATGATAAATTTCTATCGATTGAGAAACAGATTGTATTTCTGGGAAAGATATCTTGAAATATTTCTTATCATTTTGGAACTTGGGTATCTTTGCATTCACTATTGAGTAATTCTGGGTAATGTTGTCAGAAACCAGACATTCTAAAAATAAAACATGCTCTCATAAAATTAACACTTTTTTTCAGGGTAAGGAATGTTAGTAAAACATAGCACTTTGCAGTTCTGTTTCTCATCCGGATTCAGCTGATGGTGCTATACAGTCAGTAATTAGTTATTTCATGTACTCGTGACAGGTTTAGTTGATGTTTATGAATTCAGCCAAGTGAACTCATTTTTTCATAAAATGATCTGAGACGTGTAAGAGCTCTTCATTTTTTAAGTGAAGTATATGTCCCCAAAATTCTAAGTATGTAAGTAGAATCACATATTATATGTCCTAAGAAACTGGTTATTTAAAGAAATCCTTTCAAGAAGTCAAGAATCTCACAAGATCACTTTATTTATTTAGAGGTTGGTCTAGGTAGTTCTCTTATTACTTTCCTGAGTTGGATTCTCTATGTGCTAAATGGTAAGGGTGACAGAGTGGAAGGTTCCTCGAGAAACTCTCGCTCAACTGCAGGATTTGAAAGGCAGCCTCTGAGAAGCAGGAAAGTGTCTTTGTCAAAGTGTCACAACAGAATGATGGAACATCTGGAGAATGTGAGGTCACTTAATCTCCACTTTGAGGCAGGGTTTTCCCAGGCAAATGAGCATCTAGTTGGTATATATTTGGTGGTCTCAAGGGTTTATCTTATATCACATCTCAGAGTTCAGTTTAGTATGATAAAAAAGTGCAGGAAGTGGCTTATCATCCTCATATAATAATTCAGTTCCTCTCTGAGGTGTTGAATGGGATTTTTGTTGGTGTCTGAGCTCAACATTAACTCCTAATGAGAAGGTTGCTTACCTTCAGTATTTACTTTGATTCTCTAATCAGCATCTTCAGGGGTAGGAGGGTTAGGCTTCATTCCTCAGTTCTGAGTTTCTGAACTCTGCTGAAAGGGCTTTTGTGACCTTGGATCTCCGTCAGCCTACTTCTTGAGAACTTTCTGGTCAGACTGCAGGTGCTGGTTTTCTCCTCTCTCTGATAGGTATGGTATGACTTAAGCCCACTCCATGGGTTTTTGGTCAGGAGGGATCTAGGAACAGTACTCATCTGTCAGTCTTGGGCTATGAGCAACAGGATTCAAGATGGTGAGTTCGTTTGGATTTAAAAGGATTTCTTTTACTTTTAGGTTTTGAGATACATGGTATAAACCAGGGAAAACTATTATATTTAAAATGAGCTCTGGGCAGTTCTTAGCTGTCAGACCTTGGAGGAGTTACTAACCTTCCTCAAGTCAAATTTGATGCTAGTTTGTCTGGCGGAACCCTGACTCAAATCAAGGAATGGAATCTCCTGTACCTGTCATTTTCTCCTTGCTGTTTATGCCACTTGGGATGCTTTTCTATTAAATAACCATCACGTTACAGGGTGTTTTAATAATGAGATTTAAAAATGCAATGTAATGGTTAGCATGGTCCCTGGCATATAGAGCTTTCAATAAAAGGTCATTTTTATTGTTCACTCTATGTCTGCTTCTATAACAATGGCTGCTATCACTAAATTATTTTGAATAGTTTTAGACCAATAAACAGATAGGTGCTTGGATGAAAGTTCTGCACTGGGAACTTTTATACACATTATTTTATTTAATCCTCATGACAAATTTATGAGGTAGGTCACCTCCCCATTACATAAATATGGAAACGAGACCTCAGCACTGCTAAGAATGTTTTTGTTAAGAACTTTTAAGAAATTAAACTGGAATTTGAGCTCAGTCTGTTTGACCCCAAATTCTGTGTTTCTTCCTGGATACTGCGAGCATCCAAGATAAAGCTAGAAACGAAACACATTCAGATCAGCAGACAGATTCCCTCCTGTATCAGCATGAGTATCTGCACTGCCTTGACCTCTGTGAGTCTTTTTCACCTTGTGAAACTGGTTTGGGGAACTTGATCATAAGCTCAGCTGGATAAACTCAATTTTCTATAACTTTTATGCTTGCCTTTAACCCAGTTCAGCTTTCGTAGTTTCCAAGTCCCAGCAGAGAGCAGTTTTGTAGTCCAGGGAAGCCTCCATTTAGCGTATCACTTGGTGGCTCCATGATGCAGCAAAAAGTCTATCACAAAGAATAATTTCCAATGGATGTTCATAAAATACTAAGGAATCCACTCTCTGCCAGAAAGTGGAAGGATATGGAACGTTAATGGAGCCACTTTGTTGCAGAAAATCTAGAGCCCATTTGAATAGAACAGAATTGCTTTGGGGGCCTATTCTGGGGCATTGAAAGATGTAGGGCATGTGTGATGTCTGTCCTGTCCTCTCTGGACCTCCACCTGCTTTTCACTTTTCACCTCGCCAGCTACTTCATTTCCCAGCCTTGGAAGGCACTTGTTACTATCACTCTCACCCATGGCTCACCGCCTTGGAGTTTCCTTTCAAAACTGGAACCCAGGTGGAAAAGGAAAATACCATGGCACCATGTGCATTGCAGACCTTGCCTTTTGCTGTTCATCCCTGATGGGACCTGGGGACAGCATTCTTGGTGGCCCTTTAGAGACCACTGTCCATGCAGGAAAGTCTGCGGACTGTTATCCTCCTTTTCAGATACCACTGGGGTGCTTTTTGTGTGTGTATACTAATAATATACATTATTTTACTTATTTGGATAAGACAATTTGTGGCACAAAATTTAATTTGAAATGAGTCAATGTTATTTAATGTAGCTAAGGTAAAAAAAATAAAGGTATGAGGTGAAGGAGAAAATTTATGCTTAGGTGTAATATTTGCAAGGAATGAAAACATTGGTGAAACAATATTATCTTCAAATATATTTTTTGGAGCAACAAGTCCTGTATACAGAGTTTTGATTATCTATGGAAATTTCCTGGCACAAGCCTAGTACAAAAATTGGTTTGCTGTATATTACTTTTTGTATTCCAGAAGATTTCCCAAAGAAGATAATTAATGTGATAAAGTTGCTATTTAAGCCCACTATACAGTTTAATGCAAAAACCCTTGTTAATGCAAAAAAAAAAAATGACAGTGACCACCAGGGACATATGCAGCTAGAGTTAAACAGGACCTTCCATACTTGAGATTAAAATAGCTTGATTCTCTTTAGTATTTGAGACTCCTGGGAGAAGCAGAGCAGATCCAAGTTTTTTTGTGTTGTTTACTTTTACAAAAGGCAACAGGTAAGCTGCAACAGAAATTACATGGTAGGAGCATCCATTTCTCAGTCACGGTATTCATATAATATGCTTATAGCACAAGGGCGTTAGAAGGTAGCCAATCTCACAGCAGCTGGACAAGCGCTCCCCCGGCATAAGTTCAGGCATTGTGCCCTCTTTATTACATTGATTTAAATGGGAGTACTACAGTATTTGCATCAAAAATTAAAGTATTTTCATGTGTAAGATGAACCAAGGCTTCTAAGACTTCCAGTCTAATATAGGCATACAGCACAAGGATTCATTGTGGTGTGTTTATAGCAGGAATTAATTTTGAGAGCTGAAAGACAACACATAGAATGGGATGGAGTTTCTGGAAATGCTAAAATTGAAAGAAAAAAGGGTAATATACTTTAATTGGAATGCCTTATGAAAAAGTGTAGCTATTTATGGTAATGATTACACTGATGGTGGCAAGAGGAGAAAAACATGTTGAACAGTATAATTTCTTTAAAGCTACTTTGGCATGTAGTGAAAGGAAATACAGCTGTCACCCCTCATCCACAGGGGCTGCATTTTGAGACCCTCAGTAAGGCCTGAAACTGCAGACAGTGTTGAACCTTATGTACACTGTGCTTTTTCCTATATGTACATACCTTTGATAAAGTTTAACTTATAAGTTAGGCACAGTAAGAGATTAACAGCAATAACTAATATAAAATAGAATGATTATACTGTCATAAAAATTATGTGAAGATGGTCTCTTTCTCTGTCTCCAAATACCCTGTTGCACTCTATGTGCAGCATGAATGTGCTGGACAAAGGGTTGATCATGTCCTGAGTGGCACAGAGCAGGACAGGACAAGATAATAACACACTACTCAGAATGGCACACAATTGAAAGCTTATGAATTGTTCATTTTTGGACCACGGTGGACCACGGTGGACCACGGTTTGCCATGAGTAACTGAAACCGTGGATGAGCGGGGACTGCCATCTGTGATCCCTCCTCTGTCCATCTAGGTATTTATCTTATCAGACCGACTATCACTAGCTTGAAGTGGGAGGCAAGTTCTCACTGTATTCACCAAATTGCTTCTGTTGTGGAATCCTCTTAGCATTTAATGCCAAGGCTATTGAAGGCGGTACTGCTGCCACATGGACCATCATGCCTCTTGGCTCCTGACACAGTGGATTAGGGACATTGCTGTTCTGGGCATTAGTTTCTTCCTATCTCATGCAGAGTACTATTAAAAGGGGGAACTAAAAATTGTGAAAATATTTTCCAAGGTCTTGAGGAACTTAAATGTGGTGGAAAAATAAGACTTTTGGAGATATCCACTGAATCTAATGGCCAATGGTAATGTCCTAAAATGTTGACAATATAAATGGTTTGCTCTGCTAGACAGAGGCTGCACTAATGTTGATTAAGGTTAAGGACTTTGTATTCGGCAGTTTAAATCTTGGTTTTGCCCCTGAGTAGGTATGAGTTTTCATCTTTCTTGTCTGCAAAATAGAGCAAGTAATAGTGTTTACTCACAGGGTTTGTGAAGAGGAATGTGATGATTCTTGGAAACTGTTCAGCGCTCAGTGAATGTTTCTTAATATGATGAGAATGGCTTTTAGCATGCAGGGAGTACAAAGATGTAAGCTTCTGTGTGTTTCCTTTCTGAACTTAGTTTAGCTCTAGGGGGTCCACTTTTACTCTAGGGTAGGAGACTTGACCTTGCCAGTTTAAGGTTGTGCAGTGACTTCCGATTTAAAACTTAAGTCCATTTTGGCTGAATAGTCAGTTTCAAATTTCTTCTCCTCTCCCTCTCCCAACACCAATCCTAAACTTCAAGGGGCTTTGGGGTGGTTTTGGCATCAAGAAATTATTAAATGGTGTGTGTTGCTTTTTATTTGCCATCTGTTGCTGCTGTTTTGATATTTTATTGGCTGTTCTATGTGGAACTTGTATGGTGACTTGGCCGGGCCTTGGGTCTCAATACTGAATCGCCCACCCAGTTCTACTGGCCTGTTGATCCCATAGCCCTTGCAAGTTGTGCTTAATGAGATTATCTTCATCATTATGACTGTTAGTGATTCTACACTTCCCAAAGAGTATGCTAGAGATTAGAATAACACACACGGAATGAGGGTGCTAATGGGCAGCTATGTAACCATAAATCTCTTTAGGGCCATGATGGTCAATGGGCAGTTGGTGATGAAATCTGTAAAAACAAATTTGATTAAAAATTGATATAGCTGGAATTTAACCTCAACTGTCTATTTCCTTTCACTGTTGCCATCACCATCTCAATTTTTTAAAATAAGGTATACTTTTATTTATACTGAGTTTCACTGAATTTTAAAGGGGAACCTATATTCCACTGACAGTAGGGCTAAGAGCATTGTGTTAACCCAGACCTCCTCAATTCCACCTAAGGGCCAAGAGAGGATGCTAGACAATTTTCCCACTCTTCGCAAACACTCAGCCTCACTATCACATTCTGCCTTGAGCTCATTAAGACTGGCTTCATTTGCCCTTTGTTCCTTTAACGTTATTTCCCACAAGAGATTCCAGACCTCTCCCACATTCTAATTTTCATTAGGTTTGCCTATCTCCTATTTTGTCTCCTCTTACCCTTTCCTGTTTTCTAAACCTTTTCCACAGGGTCCTTCAATGTTAGTTGAAAGCGCCCTGAACCCCATGTTCTCTGAACAGTTCCTTCACCTTCTTGTACTAATGTTATCCTAGCTCTTCAGAGGATCTTGCTTCCCTTGTGGATATCTTACGTGGTATCTTTTCTTATCCAGTAGCCTGCCTGCCATAAAAGCTGGAAGTGGGGAAGATTTCCTGGCTTTTCACTGCCACTTTAGGATTGTTCCCCTTTTGTTTTTCCCCCCTGAAATACCCTACTGTTGAATCTCATGTAGATAGACTATATTATAGTCTATCTTAAATAGGGGTGTCAAACTCATTTTCACTGGGGGCCACATCAGCCTCATGGTTGCCTTCAAAGGGCCGAATGTAATTTTAGGACTGTATAAATGTAACTGCTCCTTAACTAGGGGCAAGGGGCTTGACACTGCCACAGGGTAGAAACAAGGTGCCCGGCTGGATAAAACAAAGCAGAGGGTTGGATTCAGCCCTGGGGCCTTGTGTTTGCCACCTGTGGATCTGATCTTCTCTATCTCTGTGTTCTTATCAACTGATCCCTAACTTCTTCCACATTTCTTGATGATTTCAGCTCCTGATACTGTCCATTACTATTCCTGTTTTAATTCATAGCAATTTTAATATATATACACATATGAGGGGGGCTGCCCCCCAAACTGAATTATCTTCTGGAGGGTGGGCTCCTTGTCATACAGGCTTCTCCTGCCAGGTGAGTGTTCTTAGGAACCCATCTGTATCAGTGTACCAGCTGGCACTGTTGTGAGAAGCTGCATTCGGCTTCACTGAATTTTTTTTGAAGACTCTTTCAATGCATTTGCCCATTTCATGATGGGGTATGTATGAGCACACCTGCCCCTCCCTCCTTATTCACCTGATCTCACCCCAGGCAACTTTATTTTTTCCCTGGGTGAAAAAACTCCTCAAAGGGAAACGTTTTGCCCATGTGGAAGAAGTGAAACAAAAAATGGCAGAAGCTCTAAAAGGCATCAAAATCCACAAATTCAAAAGCTGTTTTGGGCAGTGTAAAAAAAATGATAGGTATATTGCATCAAATGGATAGTACTGTGAAGGTTGACTGAAGTTTAAACATGAAAGAATAAATACACATTTTTTAATAGATAAATTCCATTTTTGGGTTCCCCGCTTGTGATCCTTACAATACCTTGGCAGCTCCTGCTTCTTGAACTCGCCTTCTCCAGTGGTCTTGTCCTGCTTCCTGCCTCAGCCACTTAGTCCTGTAGTCATCCTCTGGCCTTTGCATCGCCGATACCTGTAACCCACATGTAATTCCAATTTCAGCTGCGCTGCCCTCTGACTGCCATTTATACCTTTCTAACTGAAACCCTTTTACTATCCCAACATCCTTCTAATATTCTTTATTAATCCTTCCACCTCTCAGGGACCTTCAATCCATTAATCCTATCTTTTTTTTTTTTTTTTTTTTTTTTTTACTGTCCTTCAGCATTTTTATTCTCTGTCTTCTTTACCTAATTTTAATCCCACAGGCAATCATCATTCTCACTGCTTTGCCTACATTCCTGACTCACTTGCCTTTCTTTTGTATCTTTACACTTAGCTTGGAGAAACATAACCCTCTTTAAATCCAACTCCTCTGTCTGCACTTGTGCAGCTGATTGAGGCTAAAGTAAAACGGTTGGTATAACTTTAAATCTGTAACCATATACCTCAAATGGGTTTTGAAGTCCTCTGGGTCATCATACCGTCCTCTACCAGTTTTACTCCTCTACTCTTGGAATGCCCATTTTGTCTTTCTCCTCTCTCCTGAAAGACAAGCATCTCTTCCTCATCTTCACGCTTCCCTGGTGGCCTTTCTCCTGATATATTGAGAAAACTGAAGGATCAACAGAGACCCTCCAGTGGCACATTGACCCACCCCCAGCATCTGCCTTCCTGTCGCATTCCACACAGCAGTGGTTCTCTCCCCTGCGGGCACACGGGAATCGCCTGGGAATTGTTTAAATCTATTGATGCCTCAGCTCCTGCACTGGAACAGTTAAATCAGAACCTATTGGTTGGGACCTGAGTATTATATTTTAAAAGATTTCCCTAGAGATATTCCATCTAGCCAGCATTTTGAACCATTACCATAAAAGTCTCCCTGTTCCTATCGAAAGCTGATCCCTCCACTTTGTTTATTGGATCCTGTTTCTTTCACCCCCGAAAGGACACGACTCAGGTGATTCTCCCTTCTCTTTCCATCATCAGTTCTTTACTTCTCTAGTGGGTCATCTTCACCAGTGTACAAACATGCTATCATTTTCCCAAATATTTTTTGAAAAGTTCTTTTTACTGCATTTTTCCTTTAATTCCATTATCACTTCTATAATTTTATACCCCCTTTTTTTCCATTTTCTCTTTAGTACCTTTCATCTGTGTCACCACTCTGCTAAGCCTGCTCTTATTAGGATAAGAAAAGACTTCCACTAGGCTAAGTCTAATACTCAGTTCTTAGTCCACATCTTGATATATGAGCAGCATTTGGCATCGTCGACCACATACTTTTCCTTGGTAAACTTTTGTTATTTGGCTTATAGGACACCACACTCTTGATTTTCTCCTACCTCATTTTCTCTCAGTCTATAGGTTGCTTTTTTTATTTTTATTTTTATTTTTGCCCCTGACCTCTCAGTGTTGGTGGAGTCTTGAGTTCAGTCTTTAATTCTTTTCATATGTCTATATACTCACCCATAGTCATACCATCTAGTCCTATGTCTTTAAATAACATCAATATGCTAATGGTTTCAAAAC
Source organism: Trachops cirrhosus (assembly GCA_028533065.1). Taxonomy (NCBI): domain Eukaryota; kingdom Metazoa; phylum Chordata; class Mammalia; order Chiroptera; family Phyllostomidae; genus Trachops; species Trachops cirrhosus. The sequence goes on along the minus strand of CM052539.1, from coordinate 52,461,061 downwards.
TACTATTTGTATCCAGATCTTATGCTTAACTCTTCACTTACATATTTGAATTGCTTAATTCCACAATTTCATGGAGAGCTGATAGACTTATAGCTTTTTCCATCTTAGATGGTGGTAATTCTGTTCTGCCAGTGCTCAGCCGCAAAACCTTGGAGTCATCCTTGAGACATCTTTTTCCTTTTCTTTTTGTTTCTAAATTGTATTGAATTTATTGGGGTGATATAGGTGAATACACTCATATAGGTTGCAGGTCTACAATTCTATCATATGGCATCTGTATATTGTATTGAGTGTTCATCACCCAAAGTCAAGTCTTTTTCTGTCACCATTTATCCCCCCTTTACCCTCTTCTACCTTGTCCCATTCCCCTTTTTCTCTGGTAATCACCATACTTTTGTCTGTGTCTATAAGATGATTTTTTTTTCCTTATTCCCTTCATCTTTTTCACCCAGCCCTGTACACCCCCTACCCTCCATCAGCTGTCAGTCTGTTTTCTGTATTTGTGAATCTGTTTCTATTTTATGTTTGTTTCCTTTGTTCATTAGACTTCATATATATATGTGAAATCATATGGTATTTGTCTTTCTCTGACTGACTTATTTCATTTAGCGTAACAATCAATGAGTTTATCCATGTTATCACAAAAGATAAGATTTCCTTCTTTTTTTGTGGCCAAGTAGTATTTCATTGTGCAAATGTACCATAGCTTTTCATCCACTCCTCTGCTGATGGACACACACTTTTTCTTATACTCACATTCAATTTATTTATCAGTAATTCTTACTGTACTTTCAAATTATATCCTGTGTCTGGCCACTTCTCACCACCTCCACTGTTATCACTCTGGCCTAAGTTACCAATATTTTGGCCTGGATTAGTGGTGGTCCCCTGCTGTCTCCTGTCCTCTATATAGCTTAATCAAGCATCCTGAGTGATTAACTTATCACCTAAGTCAGTTCTCATCAATCCTCTCTGCTCTAATACTCCTGTAGCTCTCTTTGCCACTCAGAGTAAGAGCCAATTCCTAATAAATGGCCAGTAACTCCCATTATGACTTGGCCCAGCATTTTCTTTCTAGGTTGGCTCCTCTTTCCCTTTCTCTTATTGTGCTGCAGCCACTCTGGCCTCTGCCTCTTGGCGTTTGCATTGGCATTTCCAGAGGGAGTTTTTGTCCCAAATATTGACATGGCTGCACCCTTATCTTATTGTAGTCTGTATCCTGTCAATGAGGACTTCTCTGGCAACTTTCCATTTGTCCTTTATTTTTTCATAACATCTTAACATTACTACCTAATGTTTATGTAATGTTCTATGCTTATTATTATACTATTAGAATATTATTATACTGTATAGTATACTCATTAATAATTCACTTATCAATGGAAAGAATGTATTCTTTCCTAATTTACTATCTCATTTAGTGTCTAAATAAGTGCTGACTTATTATATCAGTTATATATTAACACTATAGATATTTTAATTTCAGTGCTTGATGATGCTTCAAGTACTACTTCAAAATTGCTTTTGTGATTATTACTTTATTTTAAAATTTTACACATAATAATTTCACATTTGTAATTAATTAATGAGATTGAGAAATTTTATCATGAGTCAACATCAAGAAAGTGAAGTGGAAAATTGAGGATATTATACTGATAAGCTGGGCCAAAAATGCATTTGCCTGAATTAAGCAATTGAAACAGAATTTACTGTTTGGGGTTGAATGATCGACTGCCATTCATTGCCCCATTTCCTCATTTCCTACTCTTACTTCAGATTTAGACTTGATCAAATATGATAAGTGAAGAAATTGACCATGATACAATTAAAAAACAAAATGCAATGATCAGAAAGATTGCATTGGGGAGGTGTTGGTTTATCTGAGTGTCTCACAGATGGAAATTATTTAACAATTTAGAAAGGCAGAAGGGCCTTCTAGGCAAAAAGTGCAGCATTGTCAGAAGGCTTGTACAAGAGAAATGGCAGTGAGAATGCAGAGGTAGTTCTGGGGAGAGAGAAGTTGAAAGGAGAAAGGGTTGAATAAGAAAGAATGAATATTATCTTAACAGGTCTTCTAGTTGATTCCTCTATGCCCTGTTTCCAGAGGTATTATCTGAATTTTAAACAGAGGATCAGAAAAAGGAAGCCAAGAGGGAAGCGTGGTCTTGAAAGTATAAATTACATGAGGGAAAATTGAAATCAATGCATTGTAATAATAAAAAGTAAAATAGTAATTGCTACAAATTACTTATTAGGCCATTATGGTAGTGTGCTTTAGGCTTTACACCTGTTTGGTTATTTGATGCTTGTAACAATGTAAAGAGAGTGCAACTATGATCCTCATCTCCATTTTACTGAAGAGGGAATACTGGCAAACCCAGGTATTAACTCGAGTTTCTCAATCCAGAACTCTTAACCATGGCCCCAGTATTTCCCCAAGAGCCTCCCCTTGCTGAATCTGAAGACTTCTGGGCCGCACACCAGAGGTACTAAGTTAGAATCTCCAAGAATGGAGCCTAATAGTCTGCATTTTAAATGAACATGGTTCTTATGCCCAATAGAATCTGAGAATCCCTGAACTACCCAATACTGCCTCTTTAGAATTACATGTGTTCATAAGATTCACAGAGCTCCTGAACAAAGAGTTGCCTTTGTTTCCAAATGTAGTTATTGATTTTGTTTCATGGGGCTAGGCTCTGCTTGCCTGTTCAAGGTATTCAAGGATTTTTTCTCCACATGGTTTCTTGGGCCTTTCTATATATCCCTAACATGTGACTTTGATAGACTTGTACCCAGGTAACAAATATTTTTATCCTTTCTCTGCCTGGCCCCTGCTAGGGCTTTTCTCCCATAGAAATAAGTGGCCTTGCCTACTCTGACAGTAGGGGAAAATGCACTGTCCCCAAATATCCACCAACTCCTTCCCTCAGTCTCCCACCTGCTGAGCTTTCTGATGTGTCAACCTAGAGAGCACAGGCCAACTGTTTGAGTGAAGGAATTATGGAAGGTGTAGTGATCAATTGAATAAAAGGAAGAAATGTTTAACCAAAAGAGATCTTCGTCAATGGAATACTATGCTTTGGGAGGTAGTGAGTCCCTCACCAGTGGACATAATCAAACAGAGTCTGGTCTGGATGCCTAATTGTCAGTGATACTATACAAGAAACTGGATATGACTTTGTCCTTATGAAAGTAAACTAAATGTTTAATTTCTGACAGGTAAAAATTATGAAAAAAACAATCCTTTTAGAATACTGTCTAGATTTTGATTTGTAAGGGACAATTTTATGCTTTTTCTTACCATTTTATTATGTTATAAGTGCTTTCCTAGTCAAAACAAAGTTTCCATGTCCGGTGACTTCAGGTCTATGCTGTTCAGGTAGTCCTGCAGGTTCTGCTGACAGTTAACCCTCGTGATCTTGAATCTCATCTTCCTTTCCCTCTCCCATCCTGTATATTCCAACGGCAGGACTGGGGCTGGGAGATCCACATGACTCTCTCTCCTCGCCTGGTGCCAGTGTTCACTGCTCCCAGCTGGGCATTTAGGTTAATTGGACATGAATGACAATGATGTGAGTGAACTTATCATAGTTAATGCACCTATTAAGAATACATTTCCATGCAGCATCTGTACATAATTTGGATAAGGAAGCATAAAACCTGAAATATATCCTTCCTTAATTATTTTTCAAGCAGAAATGGAGAGCATCTGAGATTAATTTGAAATTTTCACTGTGATTCTGTCAATTGGGAATAAGAGACTCATCTTGAACCCACACTGAAGATTTATTGTGACACATGGCTCAGGTGTGTTTGACTCAGAGATTTCTTCAAAATAAAAGTGGGACAAGAGCAAAAGCCAGAGGTGGGTGAGTCACCAAGCCAAGAAATCAGAGAATTAAAAAAAAAACACCCTAAAAGCATAGAATTGCAACCAAAACGTGAAAAATGGAAACAGGGAATAGAGAATCTTCAAGTAAATTTTATAGAACTTCAGAGATGACTTAACAGTCATGCTCTAATTTGGGCCAGTTGGATTTCAGCTGGAGAGTAGAAGCAATAAGCTATAAACACCACTGCCCATTTATTAAACCCTCGCTATGTATCAGATAGCATACTGAGTATTATACATTCTATATTACATTTAATCCTTACAATCAAGCTTTAAGGAATATAATGGGACATGTTGATCACCAGTATAGGGAAGTTTAGGTGAGGAAACAGACTCAGACAGGTTAATTAACTTGCTGAAGGTCACACAGCTGGCAGTCTTAGAGCCAGGATTCGAACACGGATATATCAGGCCACAGGCCCATTTTAAAAATGGTTATGGTACACATTCTCCCTTTGTTATGGTTAGTTCTGGATCTCAGGTTTCAATAGGGACGCAAACAAACTGGACCCTGTTCGGAAGAGAGTGACCTCAGTGACAAAAAGTTTTATGTCATTTCATATGAGGAAGGATCAAAGGCCCTGGGGGTGACCAGACCAGTCAGGGGAAAGGTGAGAGATATCCTCTAGTATTTAAAAATATGTGTATGTATGGGGAACCTGAATTCACATGAACAGGGTCTACTGGGAAAATCTGTTCTAACGGGTGGGAGTGAGTTCCTCTTCACAGGGTGATTTGGAGAAGATGTGGGGCAGCCACTTGGTGGGGCTCTTGTGGAGAAGATTGGGTGGGAGGTCTGGACTACATGTGTTTGTGGTCCCTTCCAAACCTTAACCATGTTAATCTAGGCAATAAAATTGTAAGCAAGTTGTCAATCATGTTCATCCTATGACACATCATTTTCATAAACTACATGTATAATAGAAAGTGGGTTTTTTTTTTTATAGTCTGTCTTTACAACCAGAAAACAGCTACTTGGAGAATAAAAACCTGTCTAATTCCTTGTTTACTCCAGATCCCTTGCCTGGCGAACAACCCACACTGAAATGCTTGTTGAATGATTTGGTGAATGGTATGTGAGAATAAAATGTCAGGTCCTACAACCTAGCAATGAGATATGTTTTAGAAATCTTTTTGAAGAGATTTGTCTAATGTTTTCTGTTAGGTAGTCTTTCCTTATTGATGAATGAGTAGAGAGGCTTTAACTGGAATAGCACTAATCATTTTCATGGGGCTTAGAGTAATTTATAATTTCAAATAACAAGGATTTCTAAATAAAGCATTTTCAGCCTTATGGACCCTCAAGGAGTTGCTCAGTCTCCCCCACTTTTGGCCCTCTGAGCAAGTCTGGGTGGGAGGGGGCAGTGTAGTGAATGTAATACCTGTATTTTTGGCCCTCCTTGTCACTTCCGGAGTGAGGCTAGCTTCAGGCTCTTTATAGAAGTTTTTATTAGATCCTAAGACAGGAATGGACCATGGCAAAATTGTAAAGTCAATGAAGTTTGACTTCAACGCCTTCCAGCTGAACTTTTAACATTGTTCTCTCCTTATACTGCCTGGAATTCTACCCATCAGTTTTCATTTTTAAATTTAAGGCATCAGGGATTGATGTGGGCGAGAGAGTAGAGATTAGGGTGGGTTTCTTTTTTTTTTTTTTTTTAAAGATTTTATTTATTTATCTTTAGAGGGGGAAGGGAAGGAGAGGAGAGAAAGGAGAGAAGGAGAGAAATATCAATGTGTGGTTGCCTCTCATGGGTCCCTTGCTGGGAACTGGCCTGCAACCCAGGCATGTGCCCTGACTGGGAATTGAACCGCGATTTTTTGGTTCGCAGGCTCGCGCTCAATCCACTGAGCTACACCAGCCAGGGCTAGGGTGGGTTTCTTGATGTCCCCAAATCTCATCATTCTAAGGACTGGTCTGGTCCTTACATAGACTTATTGTAATCACTTAGAGTAAATATAGGGAACAAATCTCCCCATCACAGAATCTTAGAATGTTAGAGTTTTTAGGGTATTGAGTGACTGCCTAGTCTAATTCCACCAAGGTTAAGGGTCCTGCCTCTGCCAGAGGTTAATGGGGGTGGCAATATAAGTGGGTCTTCCTTTAGTCCTGTGCTGTTATTATTATACAACACAGTCACTTTCAAAGGTTCTTTTTTTTAAATTTTTTATTTTAGATTATTCAGTACAGTTTCTATCCTTTATTCCCATTCCAGCCCACCCACCCATCCCTCCCATTTCCAACCCCCCTAGTTTTGTCCATGTGTCCTCTATATTTGTTCCTGTAAACCTTTCCCTTCTCCCCTGAAATTCCCTCCCCTCTCCCCTCTGGGCCCTGACAACCTGTCCTCTATTTCAGTGTCTTTTGTTATATTTTACTTGTTTCTTTGTTTTGTTGTTTAGGTTCCTGTTAAAGGCGAGATCTTATGGTATTTGTCTTTCAATGCCTGGCTTATTTCGCTTAGCATAATGCTTTCCAGCTTCATCCATGCTGTTGCAAAGGGTGTGAGCTTCTTCTTTCTTTCTGCTGCATAGAATTCCATTGTGTAAATGTACCATAGTTTTTGATCCACTCATTTACTGATGGGCACCTAGGTTGCTTCCAGAACTTAGCTATTAAACCGTGATACCATTAAAGTCCTGGAGGAGAACATAGGCAGGAAAATCTCAAAGGTTCTTAATTAAAATAGTTATTTCTTTAGTTACTTCCATTCTGAATACAATGAAACTGTAGCTCTCATGACTCAGATGTTGGGCTCTTTTGAAGGGTTGTCAGGATGTGGCATCTAGTTTCTTCCGTCATCTGACTGTCCTAAGGTCTTGTTTCATAGCTACCTTAGAGGCGTATGTTCTTCTTTGACCAGATCGTGACTTCCTTGCAGGAAGGACATGGGCTCCTATAATTGCTGACCCCATTCATTGGCTTGAGAATTGAATTACTGATAAAGCAAAAAGCACAACAAATATTAGTAAGAAATGTTACAAGTACTTGGAAGTCAGGATCATGATCCCTCTATACTTGCTCCCTGCAATTCACATCCTCTTGACTTCTGTCATATGAAACAGAAATAAGTGAGGTCCATAGACTGTGGCCAGAATTGTGGTCAGGATTTCAGAGTGCCAGCTTACATAATGCAACTCTGAGTAAATTTCTTCCCCAATAACTCCCAGGGTTTTTCTTTGTTAACAAAAGCTGTTGAATTAGCATTACCTCCAGGTATGATTGGGCATAATAATCAATACATACTAATAAAGTCTTTTGAGAGATGTTAGAGGCTTTATATTATAAATATCAATTGATGATGCTGACTTCTTGGATTCCATGTGGATGGGCACTTTATTTAGTAATCAGGATCATTTTATGTTCAGTTTCCTTTCTTCACACCTTCTTTTTGTGTGTTTTTTTACTTGGTTCTTTCTTCTTAACTTTGCTTCACTCAGTATAGTAAAGCCTACAGCCTCAAAACTGGGAGAAAAGGCTTTTCATGGTTACTTCCTTAGCAATTATTGCAGAATGTTTTTTAAATTTTCAAATTGGATGCCTTTAGACAGGTATATTTATATCACCTAATTACCATATCTACCACCATTCCCTATTGTGCTATAGCAGAACAACTTCTCTTATTTATATAAGCGGTAAAGAGTCTATAAATTTTTAATTTTGTGACCACACGTGGCAAGAGGCAACCCTATTGGATAGCACCTCTCTGTAAAGAGAACCACATACATTTTGCTACATATAAACATCAGTATAACAGTATATATGTAGAGAAATGAGCACTTTGAATCCCAGCTCTGGCTCTTACTACAGGGGACTTTAAGGCAGTTACTTTACTTTTCTGAGCCTTGGATTTCTTGTGCATAAAATAGATGCCTGAATTCATAGATGACTAGAGGGTTAGTTTGAGGTTTTAATAAGAATGTATGTGAAGTGCTTTGCAGGGTCTTGACAAGTAACTATCAGTATCATTATGTCCCACTGGGGAGTTTGGGTAAAATTTTCTTTTTTTCTTTTTTTGCTGAGAGAGAGAGAGAGAGACAGAGAAATTTGTTGTTCCACTCATTAATGCGTTCATTGGATGTTTCTCATATGTGCCCTGACAAGGGATTGAATGTACGAACATGCAACTTTGGTTTATCAGGATGATGCTGTAAGCAACTCAGCTACCCTTCCAGGGCTGGATAATATTTTTAAGTACTCTCTTCAGTAAGGGCTAGATAAGAACTGTGGCTAGGGGGGATGAGGCATAAGCTTCCTTTTGGTGTTGGTCTGGTTCTTCTTTTTTGAGCTTTTTTACATCCCTTTTGGTGTCCTATGTTTGCATTTGATCGCTCCCTTCCTTCATTACTTCCTGGCAGTTATTTTGATGTTTCACCTTTCAAGTTCTTGACATCTGCCACTTAGACTCTTTGTAATCAATCCTGCTTTTATCCCCAATTCTATTTGTGACTCACTGTCTAGGTCGGATGCAGGCTTTCCGCTTCCCTGGCACCGACCCCGGGTTTGTTCTTGCTCTTCCCCAGAAAATAAACTGGAAGAGATAACCCTGCCCACTGAGTGCATGAGAAGTGTGGGCTTTCTAAAGACGGGTGTTTTTCAGCCCCTGTACCTAAACCTGACAGTGAAATCCTAATGGGATTTAATTTGGTAGCTAAGGCAAACTAATTTAAGTGCTGTGTGAGTGTAAAATGGCATGGTTTAATTCAGGCATGCAAAGAGTTGAACACAACTTAGCTGGGTGGTACATAGCATTTGCTTGATGAGGAATAACAAATGTAAGAGAAACAGTAGGGTTGTTGACTGTTTAGAGTTTTTGGAGGATTCGGCCAGTCCTCATGCCTCTTTGCTTGAAATGCTGCCCTGGGCCTGGATGAAGGTGAGAATACAGAACAGAGGATCTGGGAAGGGAACTTCCTGATGCTGACTGATTATGAGAGTGCTAATTATGGCAAATTGCTATGGTTTGCCCTTTTTTTTAATGTAAAAGTTTAAACTCAAAGAAGCTTTCCAATCCAATCTTAAACGAATGGCTTAGAAAGTACCACATAAAGTAGACATGGTTATTTTCTTCTGAAAATTCAGATGACAAGATACCAATAAATGCCACCTTGGTGAACATGTGTACATGATGTAACTCCTCAGCCATGCAGGGAGCTTGTAGACAAATTACTTGTCCTATTTTTGTCCTAAAGACAAAGAAGCAGTCAAACATCTGATCTTTGAACAAATGCCGCCTAAAATAGAGCTGTACTAATCATTGGCAGCATTAGGCCTCCTAGTTTTGCACGTTGGAGAAACACAGATGGTTCAGAGTTGCACAGGGCAAGTTTATCTGCAGTAACAGCAGAGAGGGCACTAATCAGGATGAGACCAGCTATTTTCTGCTGTGCTGCATAAAGTCTTGACCTTTCCCTAGTTTTAAGACCCAGCATAATTCCTGCCTCTTCAACAGCTTTCCCTTAAATCCATTCTTTCTTCTTTGATTTCCTCTCTACATTTTTCCTCTTTTATATTTCAGATTATAGAATGAATTTGGCAAGAATTATGCACAACCCGGAGCCAGCTCCTCTCTAGTTGTCCTGACCGGCTCATAAAATGTGTGTTATTTAAGACTTCTATGGTCGTGTTTTATTTTCCAATGAAATTGGAAGCTCCTTGAGGAAAGAGACCATCACTTACGCCACTTTGCCTCCGAACCCTGCCCAGAGCGGGTGTGTTGATTATGTTTTCCCCAGAGGTGACTCTGGGGAAATGTCTGCTGCATTGAGAGGCCGTCCCAGCCTTTCGGCCACTGCAGCTCCTTCAGCATCAGTTGTCCTCAGCTAACTGGACTCTGTGCACGTCGGGAGTGAGTGACCCCTTCGAGCATCTCAAGTTACTTACGGAAGTTATGTACCTAATGTTCAAAGTATAATATCAGTGAATAACATAGCAAAATATTTCAAGCTGTGGTTTGTACCCTTAATTTTTATGAAGCATTTTATTTGTTTATGTCTTGTGTCCTGAGGGACTGAAAGAGAAAAGGGTATGGATGGAAGAACAGAACTACCAGCACCCCCTCACCATATACACCACACATGCACGCAGATGCCACACACTACACATACGTGCATGCCTCGCACATGCACACATGCTACATGTAACACAGCACAGATGCACACACCACACATGCACACACAGCACCCACATGTACACACATACAAAACTCAAAATTCTTGTGACACTTTTTGGGGCCCTGTTTTTGCATTGTACTGGAAAATATTTACACAACTGAATTTTTGATGTCAGATCAGAGATTTGTCTTATGTTTCTTGTGCTTTCCCTTAATACCCTTTAAAAAGTATTTGTGGAATAAATGTGGCATCTTTATGTATTTAAATGGCAGTAAGTAAATCATTTTTTCTTTTCAGTAGCCTAGGAAATTTTTCCTTAAGTAGTTTACTATGCGCTCAGTGAATAATCTAGAATTTCATCACTCTCTTCAAGACCATAGTCAAATTTTCCAATTTGATTTTTCACAGTTTACTGTGCTTTTTAATTTATGGGAAACTAGAAGCCATGAGGTGTGACCACTCTGAAGTCCCCTTTCTTCCCGTTCTATAAACATTTAGTGAGTGGTTTCCAGTCTCTTTGCTACAACTGCCACTGCTATTTAATTCCTTCCCATGTGACTCTCTGTCCCCCCGACCCCATAGGTGGCTTAAACCTTGTGTCCTCCTGGCACTTCTCATGCCCCTGTATCATTGGTGGGCACGTTTTTCCTTTGCTTCTTCTAAATACTGGCAGTTTTCTGGCAATTTATCTTGTACACCTCTGCTAACAACGAACTCTTCCCCGGTTGGTATCTTCATACCTCTCAGTCCTAACTATCCCCAAACCCATGCTGCAGCTCCCAAGTGTGTATTTCTAAGGTAGATGTCTCTTCCTGAGGCTCTGAACCTTACAAAAAAACATCCTGCCAGCCCGCTATTCCCATGAGGAGGGCATGTGCCTTACTTTTCCATGCACCCGAGGCACTTGTAGGATGCTCTGAAATTGCGTGATTTTTCTCATACTTTGGTAACTCACCTTCATTTTTATAAACAAGGAAGTAAAACTTTGAGAATGTTGTGACTTCAAGGTCAAGATGCTGGTGATAGTTTTCGAATTTGTGACTGATGGCTTATCCTGTGCAGAGCCGTGGACACCTTCCTCTCCAGATTTCCAGATCTGTGAACATCCTTCCCTCCCTGTGTCCATGGGAGTGAGTACAAACACTGTCATCTCTGCTGACGCGCTGACCGTGGAATGCAGGCTCCCTCATGCAGAGCTTGCCTTCTGAAATCGCACCATTGGACCACTCTAGGATTAGAAATAACACTTTAGGCCAGGGAATAAACTGACCTTGGGGAAAGCTAGTGTCAGTTTGGCGTAGGTTTGCAAAGAATGCAACATTCTGATCACATAGTGAATATAGGGGCTGGGAAAGACCATGTATATTATCTAGTTTATGTCCTCACTCTCAGATATTGGCAAAACGAGGTTTATGTTGTTCTGTAAAGACATTTCCTTACATCTGCATGGAATAGGTTTATGTTCTTTAATGACATCATATTCAGTGGATCATCATTTGGTGTAATATTTTGTGTAGCTGGGCCTATGCCTCCTGGCAGACTTAAAGTTCTAGGACTTTCTAGCACCACATATCACTGGCTTAACACTTTCAAAATCCATATTCATTATATTTTCCAGAGCCTCCCCAGAATATACATCCTTGTAGTAGGATTTATGATATCCTCATAACCTGCAGCAGTGGTATTCTGTAATGTAGAATATAGAGGACTCTTCTGTATTTCACAGTTAACATTCAGTGTTCAGAATAGCTACTTGTTTCTGACAACTCTTCAAGGACCAACTTCATGTCTGTGTTGCTACTCTGAAGCAGGGAGTGTACTTCCTTTGTTAAAAGGGAGATTCAAAGTGGTCATGATGTACGTTAACAACATGATTACTGAATTTAGGCTTCCTGCATGCATTCGCAGAAGGACTGCTACAGCACTGCAGAAGGCAGAGCTTTGGGGCCTGTGTGTGAGAGAGTCTGAGTGCCTCGTAGCAGCAGACAGATGTCAGAGGCATTTTGTTCAGAGACTTAACAAAATGAGTATCTGCCTTTCGGTAATTTTCAAAAAGCTATTACCCCCTGTGTTAAGAGAACAGAATTTTGCATTACGATTTGCTTTCTTACCTGAGGAGGACAAAGACTTTCTTTTCTAATTAAAATCTCATCTCATACTAATTTGATATGAGGAAATTATTTTTCTGGAGACCTCAGTAAGCTTTAGTGTATGTGGCAGTGACCTGTCTGGCAATACTGAGACTCACTGGTCGTACTAATTCTACACGTTTACTTACCACATTGCAGTTCGCATTTTCACTGGGTGCACAGTGTCAAACTTTACCCTCAGTGTTAATGAAATGGTAGCAGGACCATCCTATCTTTTGAGAGGTCAGCAATACTTTATTTTCTTTAATTTGGATTATTATTAATATAGCAATTTATAACTCTAAATTAGTGCCTTGATGTTAAGGTAATGGTAATGTTGGATTATTGAACTACAGTTTTAAAAGAACTGACAGGTTATTGCTCTTTCATTTGTGGTATGTCTCATGAGATTTCAAGTAATTAGCAAACTTATTAGAAGGTCTAGTAATAACAAGCTTTTGAACAATAATCTCTTACTCCATGAGAAGATGAGAGACTACCTTTTTAAGATAGTCGTAAAATAGTTCTATTACACTGCAAGAGTCTCATGTACTGCTGAATTAGATACATTAATTCTCTGTGAAGCAGAACACTTCTTGGCTATTTCCTAGATTTAACCAATTAATTGTTATGAAATGGAGAACTGTAAAATGAAAAAAAAAGACCTCTGAGTCTTCAATAGGTACCGAGTCCTTCCTTTTTCAGACTCCTTTTTAGCATCTAATTTTTGATGGCAATCTACTGAAGACATGAAAAAAATCTTGGTTGGTAAATAAAATAAACATGGTAGATTTTTGTACTTTTTCACTGAATCAAAGAGTCAAGGCCAGATGAAATATTTATTTCATAAACCTTTAGGCACACTAAGAATTTGTAAGTACAACTGTTTTTTTAGTAATATTTATTAGGTTTAGGCCAATAGTTATGTGCTTATTCTTGCCAATGGAACTGAATGACTCTAAATTTTTCTTTCAGGTGTATACCGTAACTCACTAGAAGAAATTGTGTAGGCCAAGGATTGGTGTAACCTGGTCGAAAATGATACACATTATAAGTTATTTATTGAAGTGTTTTGTGCTGAGGATGTTGCCTGCTTTATCTTGGTTGATGACAAGGTGGTTTATCGTTATTCTTGTTTTATCTAGGAGAACATGAAGGCTCTAAACTAAGTCTACAATCTACTGCAAGTGCTTACATTTAGACCTGGCGCCTACCTAGTTCACCCTCTGGCAGAGTGAGCACTCAGTGAATATTTGATGAAGGAAAGATACGTAATACGCTCAAGTACAAACCAGTAAGAGGCACAGGAAAATTTTAACCTTACATCTTGAATTTCTCTACACTCTTACTCTTCTACTACTCTTCTACTCTGCCTCTTGCATACCTGAGTTTTGGAGAGTATTTCTCCCTTTAGGAGAAAAAAAACTTGTAGCATTTTTTAATTAAAATGTCCAAACTTTTATTTGGAGATTGTTTACCTTTAAGTGGATGTGGTGGCTGCAAAGCCAAGGGGCTCTTTGCATGTGCTGTATCTTTGGATCATCACCATGAATTGCCAGAGTGCACTCATGCTAATCAAATTTATTTTTCTCTCCCTTATTAGTAATAGAGTGGATACAGAAGGCTGCTTTGAAGTTCCCACTTATAACTTCTATAACATTGTGTCAGTATTTTAGGGTCCCTGAAGCATGGCTTTGAAGACACAGAAGTCTTTAGTAATTTCTGATGACGGATCTTAAAAGAATAGCAGGACTTGGCAAAAGCAAGATTTTTTTTTCCAAATCACTTAAACTATTATTATGCCATTGTCCAAGAGGCAGATAATTTTATTGAGAGGAAATTACAATAGACTTCATGGAGAAGAGCTTTTGCTCTTGAATTTCTTTAGAAGTAAAAAGAAAGTAAAAATTTTGACCTCAGGAGTACAATTGTATTTTTGACTCTTGTGATAGTTGACATACAGAGAAACTAGAGATTTTAAATGTTTCTTAAAACTAGAAAGTAACACACAAATCAAGCAATTTCTCCAAGACTATTAAATTTGACATGACAATAAAAAGAATTCAGGGCCCTTTTTGGGGGTAGTGGTGGTTATTTGGTTCCAGGAGGAGAGGGCTTTATAAAATGTATTTCTTTAATAAATATTTATTAAGTGCCCACTGTGAGCCAGCCACCATTCCAGACCCAGGTGCTTGGAACACTGTGGTGAACAAGACACAAACATTTCCTCACGTGGAGCTTAGGTGCTAGTGGTAGGAGTCAGGAAATATGCAAACAACTATGTTATTATTGATATTGCTGTTCTTTGGATGGAAATAAACTAGGTGTTAAGCTATGTGTTATTGTCAGAAAATCCTCTCTGAAAATATTTAATTTGAACAGAAATCTAAAGAATGAAGGGAAACTTCCAGGCAGAGGAACTAAATGCTATAAAGGATTTGAGGACTTAAGTTTGGCATTTTTAGAAGAAAGGTATGAGTGGGAGGGGGAAGGATAAGCCATGTAATGCAGAGGTGGGATGAGCCAGACCACTAATAGCCTGCGAGGTCATGGTAAGGAGGTGGGATTTTGTTCTGGTAATAGTACATTGGTTGTGCGTTGGACACTTTTAAGTGGTGCAATGGTAAGATTGGCATGTAAGAAGAAGATGATGGCTGTCTATGTTTTTGGGAGAAAAGTGCTATGGTGGAAGAGTGGAAGCCAAGAGATCCAATAGGAGGTCACTGTGTAGTGAAGGTCAGGCTTGGACAAGAATGGAGGCAGAAAAAATGGATGGACTTAATGTGTATTTAAGATGTTGAGCGTAGGATGTGTTGAAAGTTTAGAAATGGGGGTCAGTGAAAGGAAGAAATCAAAAGTGACTTCTAAATTTTTTGCTTGGCTGGAGAGTGGCACAATAAAGAACGGGACAGGAATAGACAGCTGGGGAGAAGGGAGGAAATACATTGACCTAGCTTTTAAACTTGAGATATCGATTAGCCATCTAATTAAAGATGCCAAAATCTCAATTGTATATGAAAGTCTGGCTGAGGTAAGGTGTCAGGGTTGGAGGAAAATGTTGTGAAATAGCAGTGAGGAGATCCTATTAATGCCAAGAGTCTGGATGAGACCATCTGGGGAGCAAGGGTGAACAGGGGCTCCAGCACAGCCCCGAGACACTGAGATGGCCATTCAGAGGTCAGCTGGGAAAGCGAGCCTCGGCAGGGCACCCTGAGACTGAGAGGCCAGTAAGGAGAACAAGGCTAGGAGAGTGTTCAGTTCCTCACTCCCAGAAGAGAGAATGGTGTTTCAAAAAGAAGGATGTGCTCAGTTGTGTTTATGTTAGAGGCTGAGAAGAAGGAGGGCAGTGAAGTTATCTGTAGCACAGGAGGTAGCTTCTGTGCTATTTTTTGAACTGAGCGTTGATAGCATGCCATTTCCAGCTTTGCATTGGATGAGTATATAGAAAGTACTCATGGTATGGATACAGTATTTTAAAGGTAGTAACAACTGGTCATTCTTTTAAAAGTATGGGTGTTAGTGAAGTAATATACAGGGGTGAGCAAAAGTAAGTTTACAGTTGTTCCTATGGAAAAAGACATGCAGGTTGTGATTATTACATTAGCTTTATTAACTGAAAAGAATGTCGCAGGGGCACAGTGCACTTTGGTACAGTCTTGTAAGTGCCGAAATTGCCAACCTTCATTACTTACATATTCTTGTAGTCTTTGGAAATCAGCCAACAAGCCTGAATTTCAGTGATCTGGTTGGGTTAGCCCCACTGACCCTGAGATGGCTGAATTCAAACCTAGTTTGGCTACCCCTGTATATTTCCCAACTCCCATAGTTGAGCTAGAATTTTTTGATTGCTTTATTTTGTAGATTTAATAGCTTTCCAAGAGGTTGGGTTCCTATAGTACCATACAGGTTCTTGAATGTTAATGCCCCATGGCTCAATCAATAGGTTGCAATGAAAGAGTTTAATTGTAGGGCTGTAGAGCTGGCAGCCCTATACACAGCCGAAGACAGGTAAAGTCATAGTTACATTGTATTTGATAGAAGGTGTACTGTTATCCTAGTCATGTGCAAGAAATAAGGAAATGATGCCTATTCAAGAAAATATTAAAAAAGCAGATCCATTCTCAGAAATGGTGACAGGGCAGATCCGTGGCAGGAGGTCTGACTATGGAATCATCATCACTAACAGATGTGGTTTAACCATTTCAAATGCTCTCTCCATGCTGTGGGAGACACAAAATAATGACTGTGCAGACCCAAAATATTGAACATTTCATCAGTGTGGCACCTTCAACTCAACCTTAAATCTCGTTCTGTTTATTCTGCTCTTATGTGAGAAGAATAATCAGTTTTTATAAGCCAATACATGTGCTTTCTCTAATGGCCTTTTGAGAAAATCAAGGTTTTTGTACTCTAATCCATGCCTTCTACTCAATGTTAAATCTCATTTTATTTATTCTGATCTTATCTGAGAAAAGTATTTTCATAGGCCAAGTACATACACTTTCTTCAAATGGCTTTCTGAGAAAATCGAGGTGTTTGCATTGTAGTCACATTGTTTATGTCTGTGTCCACTATAGGAGTGCCATATATTTGTTTTGCCACATTTAGCAAGTGATAATAACTTGAGAATGTTTTTAAACTTCAAAGGTAGAAAGTAGAATTGAAAATTATTTTTAAAAGTGAAATTGAAGAGTTAAAACTTGGAAAAAAGTAAATTTACAAAATTCTTGGGAAAATTATCAGTCAAATGGACATATGTAGACATATATTTTATAAAGATCATAGAAGACTATACTTTCAGGGATCATTTCTATAGTTCATTATAGAGATCATGGGAAAGTGGCCAGCAGCTCCTTAAAAGAAAACCTAACATATATGTCAACTAGAAACTGGTAATCACGTTCAGAACTCAAAATCCCATACTGGCTGGCTAATTTAATGAAAAACTGGATTAAATCTTGGTTCTTCAGTGGTGAAAACAAAGGAATGATAGTGGTTGTTTACTTGAAAATCTAGTAATTGTTCAGAAATTAATGGATACGAATGAAAGTCATGAAGTTAAAGGCATTGCCTCATATAATGTTATATGTCAATCATACCTTAATTTTTTAAAAAGCAAAGACATCCATCTTCAGTTGCAATCAGGGGAATGCAAATTAGTACCAAGAATGGATACTCACTAGAATGCCAAAATGTAGAAGCCTTTCTATGTTAAATGTTGGCAAGTATATGGAGGGATGGATACTCCTACACTGCTGCTAATGGGAACATAAACTAGGGCAGCTGCTTTGTGAAAACAGTTCGATATTATCTTGTAAAGTAAAACACATGCATGCCCTATGACCGACAATTTCTTTCTGGTGTACTGTATAAATACTGGAGAAATTTTTAACACATATGAACCAGGAGACATGTATAAGAATATTTCTAGCTGTATTATTACAATGGTAAAACACCTAGAAATAACTCACAGGATCATTGACAAGAAATGGATGAATATATTTTACTAAAATCACAGAAGAGATTAAACAAGTGTGAAAATGAATGAACTACAACTGGATGCAAACACATCTTAGAAATGTAATGTTGAGTGAAAAAAATAAGTTTTATGAGATTACACATAATATAATAATACATTTATAAAGCTCAACCAAGCAAATTGAAATGCTACATTGGTTAAGGATGCCTACATATGTTGTAAATTACTTTTCAAAAAGGAAAGTTTATAATTACTTTTAGATGAAGAGAAGCAGGAGGAGAGCTGGGAGGGAGCACAAAGTAGATAGCTTTAAGAGCAGGGGCAATGTTTTGTTCTTGGTTTCGTTGGTGATGGTTCACAATTATTTTATTATTGTGCTTCCTGACTGTGCATACATTACTTGTTTAGAAAAGTAATATTTCATTAAATCAGTTATTATTGGGATCATCTTTACTGATAAAAGGGATAAGGTGCTTCATAGGTAACACTGCCCTTCCTTTGCTATATATAGCACAATAGCTCAATGGCAAGCAAAATGAAAGAACACAGATAATCCAGTTTCATCTCTCTGTGAAAGCTTTGCTCAGGTTCTGAGGTCTCACAGAGATCAGAACATATATTTACCATTTCTGTGGAAAATGAGACATGTTGTTCAATACCTGCTGAGGCCTCTTTCTTTATTCTTTTATTAAATTTTAGAAGTGCTGGCAAGATAACAAAATTCAATGAATCATCTGGTAAAAGGCTCACCTGTAAAGTATAGGCAAATAGTGCAGGAATATTGATTAAAACAAGCAGATTGAAACCCTGATAACCTAACTCTCTCTAAAGCAAGAAGATTGGCAAAGAAGGAGCTTCCAGTGTTTGAAGTGGCCCCATACTACCAGGAACAATGGTGTGAATGTGAATCCAAGCACTGCTGAGTGCTGTGTGTTTAGCTGAAGAGATAATTGTACGCAGGTCTGTGGAATCCCTGGGAAGATGAAAAACATAGAGTTTAGTAGATTAATAAATATTTCATAATGTTTTTTACTTTCATGAAAGTATGGTATAATTAGGTCTTGGCTTCGTTTTTGCTTTTGACTGCCATTGTTCTTTTTTTTCATTCCAGAATTTTATTAACTCCCCACCCCAGAGTCATTACTTTCCTTGTACCCTTTATATTTAGCTCTGGCAAAGTTTAAGGCTCTAATTGCTGTAAAAAGAAAGATGTGAAAAGTAAAATAAAGAACTGGCTCCTTTTGCCTCGTCTATGAGCATAGACTCCAGGTACCATCCTTCTTAAATTATTCTTATTTTTCTTTTTTTAAATTTTGTATTGAGATAAAATAGGCATGTAACATTATATTAGTTTCAGGTGTACAACATAATAATTAGACCTTTGTGTATAGCACAAAGTGACCACCACAGTGAGTCACCATCCATTACCGTACTGTTGACTCTCGCCCATTTGGCCCAACTCCCTTCCCTTCTGATAACCACCAATCTATTCTCTGTATCTGAGCTTTGTTTATTTAGATTCCACATGTAAGTGAATTTATACAGTATTTGTCTTTCTCTATCTGACTTATTTTACTTAGAATACTATCCTCAAGGTCCAGCCATGTCGTCACAGGGGGTAAGATTTCCTTTTTCATGGCTAAGTAGTATTTCACTGTACATGTATACCAAAACTTCTTTATTCATTCATCTATCTATAGACACTTTACGTTGTTTCCATATCTCGGCTATTGTAAATAATGCTGCAATAAACATTGGGTGCATATATCTAGTACTTTTGTTTTCTTCATAAATGCTCAGAAGTGGAATAGCTGTATAATGTGGTAATTCAATTTTTAATTGTTTTTTGAGGAAACAATATTGTTTTTCATTGTGGTTATGTGAATTTACATCTCATCAATGGTGTACGTGGGTTCACCTTTCTCCACGTTCTTTCCAGCACTTGTTGTTTCTTGTCCACTTGATAATAGCCATTTTGATTTGTATTTTCCTGATGATTAGTAAATCTTTCCATGTGCCTGTTGGCCGTCTGTGTGTTTTCTTTTGAAAAATAGGTATTTAGATCCTCTGCCCATTTTTGAGTCAACTTTTATTAGTTTCTTTTTTTTTTTTTGCTGTTGATTTGTTTGAGTATTTAAAAATATATTTTGGATATCAATCCCTTATCAGATGTATGGTTTGCAAATATTTTCTCCTGCTCAGTAGGTTGCCTTTTTATTTTGTTAATGTTTTCCTTTGCTGTGCAGAAGTTTTTTAGTTTGGTGTAGTCCCACCTGTTTATTTATGCTTTTGTTTCCTATGCTTTTGGAGTCATATCCAAAAATTTAGTGCCATCACCATTGTCAAGGATTTTACTGCCTATGTTTTCTTCTTCTGTATGGTTTCAGGTATTACATTCAAGTTTTAACCCATTTTTCAGTTAGTTTTTGTGTATGATGAAGGATAGTGGTCTAGTTTGTGGCTGTTCAGTTTTTCCAACTCCATTTATTGAAGAGATGGTTCTATCTCCAGTGTATATTCTTGGCTCTTTTTTTGTATATTAATTGCATACATTTGTGCAGGTTTATTTCTTCTGTTTCATTGAGCTATGTGTCTGTATTTCTGCTAACACCATACTGTTTTGATTACTACAGCATTATAGTATAGTTGAAAATTAAGGAGCATGATACCTTCAGCTCCGTCTGTTTGTCTTAGAATTACTTTGGTTATTCAGGGTCTTTTGTGGTATTCCATACAAATTTTAGGATTTTTTTTCTATTTTTGTGAAAAAAATGCCAATGGAATTTTGATAAGGATTGTGTTACATGTGTACATCACTTTGCATAGTATGGACATTTTGACAATATTAATTTCTCCAATCTATGAGCATGGAATATTTTTCCATATATTTGCATCTTTAATTTCTCATCAGTGTCTTATAGTTTTCAGTGTACAGATCTTCCACCTCTTTGTTTAGATTTTATCCTTATTTTATTCTTTCTGATGCAATTAAAAATGGGACTGTTTTCTTAATTTCTGTATCTGGTAGTTCATTATTAGTTTATGGAAAAACAACTGATTTTTGTATCATGGAAGTTTACTGAATTCTTTTATTCTAATTTTTTTAGGTGGAGTTTTTAGGGTTTTCTGTATATGCTATCATGTCTTCTGCAAATAGAGATGGTCTTACTTCTTCCTTTCTGACTTGGATGTCTCTTATTTCTTTTCTTGCCTACTTGCTCTGGCTAGGACTTCAATGCTGTGTTGAGTAAAAGTGGCAAGAGTGGCATTCTTGTCTTGTTTCTGGTTTTAGAGGAAAAGATTTCAGCTTTTCACCATTAAGTATGATATTTGCCCGTAGAAACAAAGAGAAGATTAGTGGTTGTCAGGGATTGGTGGGTGGGGGAAGTTAAGAGATTTTGGTCAAGTGTAAAACTTCCAGTTATAAGATGAATAAGTTCTGGGTGTGTAATATATAGCATGGTGACTATAGTTAACAACACTCTATTATATATTTGAAAGATACTAAGAGGGCAAATCCTCAATGTTTTCATCAAACACATACTAATGTGCATGGGTACACACACACAGGTAATTACATGAGGAGATGGGTGTGCTAACTTCTTTTATTGTGGTAATCATTTCTCAATATATATTTATATCAAATCACCCCATTGTATACCATAAACTTACAAAATGTTATATATTGATTATATCTCAAATCCAAGGGGGCAAATCTATCACCAGAGCCTAGATTATCATTGGGGTTTTGTGAGATGTTTTACTTTTTGAGTGTGTGAATGGGTAGATTCGGGGAGGGAGAGTATATCCCTTGCAGGGTGGAAGGATGTAGCAGGACTAGGGTTTTAAAATGAAATTAAAATATTTGTCCCTAACTTGTGGCTTTAGGGATGACAGCTAGTTCTTGAGAATAGTTGATATATTTTATTTTTCTCACTTCATTGAAAAAAGTATATTTATGATCTTTTCACTGTCTGACTAAAGTTCGTAGCTTTGCTTCCCCATAGTTCTCTGGCCAGCCATCCACCCACCCACCCATCCGTATTTATTGACTGCCTTTTGTTACCAGACACCAGGCATTGTACATAAGGCCTCTATATTTATTGAGCTTAGATTTTGCTCTGTCTCAGCTTCTTGTGTTCATATAGGGAAACTGAGAACAATATTATCCAAAGATAGTAAAGTTGCCATTTTAAATTGTAGTAAACATGCCAAGAAAGAGGCCTGTTCAATGTGGAAATTGTTGGCAATAGATAACTATATGTTAGCTGGTTTAATAATTATGATTTTTTTCCTGCACCCATATTTTATCATTTCCAATAGTAGTATCAGTTTGCTTTCAAATTCAGGATATGGATAGGAGACACATTTCTTTAAATATTCAAAAGGGTACAGGACTGCATTTGCTGTGAGCTTTGTGTTAAAAATAACAGGAACCATGCAGACAGCCCTGGAATAAGCCAGGAAATTTTGTTTGCCAGACTGTCACTCTTCTGTTAATAAGAACATGAAGTGTTGTGGGCAAATATTCGTGCTCATTTACAGATATGGTCAGGACCTCAGGTAACTGACAAACAACTACATGACACTTAGAAAAATGTTCTAAATGTATTATATCTATTTAAAAAGTATCTTTACTGTTTTTCTTTGTGCTCCCCAAAATGCAGCGCTGTCGCTTTGCTGCTGAGCTACATTTATAGCTGTATCACTGAATACCTGATTTTTATTTCGGAGTAGATCCAATGCAAATATCCACATTAACGCAACACATGCAAAGGTCAGAAGGTCCAAAGTGTGGTTCCCACAGCAACTGACCTTTGTTTCTCCCGGGCTAGGCAGTATTTGCTTTCACTCTGGTTTAGATAAACTTTCTATTCAATGATGTATGGTGTGGAGCAGTTGTTGTGGGACATGTTATTTGGGGATGTCTGATTTCCATCAGAAAAACTTCAGTTTTGATGTTATAAAAGTCTAGAGGCTATTTTGTACTTCCCATATTCTTGAAAAATGAAGGCAACCATGGGAAAGTAAAAGTGAACACTTTTTTTCTAAATAGCTATCTAACAATAACTGATTAAGCTATCACAGTCTTAAACCACTCATTTTGATTAAGTTTATTTGTTTATATGAGTATAGAATAGCTGGGTAATTTTCAGCAAACTAAAATACAAGAAAAAGACTTTATTACAAATGAAATGTTTCTGTGTAAATGTTTATGAATAGTCATTGATAAAACGTGAAACCAATAGAAACCACACCCATATTCACTATCTTCTTTCCATTGAAATGGAAGAATTGTTTCCACCACTGTCGAAAGTCAACACATTCAACATGGTTTGCGTCTCCTTTCCTCCTAAGGGCGTTGGCGCCCCCATCTCCCCCTCTCACTCCTGACTCACGAAGTTCTCCTACTGCACCAGATCATTCCCATCAGCATCCACATATCCTCCAGCAACTCCCCCTGACTCTGTGTCTCCATAGCTACCACCCTATTTTCTACATTCACTGTCTCCAGTTCTTCATCTCTTTATTCCAGTCCAGTGGGTCTTCTGTTCCTTTACTTCACTGCAGCTGCTGCTTTCAAGCTCAGCAAGGCTTGCTTCTCTGATGCGGAATGTCACAGTTACTTGTTGAGCTCATGTTATCCAACTCCTAAGCAACAGTACAAATTTTGGACTCAGTTGAGCGCTTCTTTTTTCTTGGGGCACCTTTTTCTTTTGGTGTCTGTGATACCAGGCTCTTCTTACTGCTTTTTTCTAAGGCTCCTTATAAATGCTTCCTAAACCCTTCTTCCTCTGATGTACTTCTGCTGCAGTTTGGAGTACACCTAGTCTTGGTCTTCCCTACTTAAAATGCCATTCTGACTTAGGGTTGCCAGATTTAGTAAATAAAAATATATGATGCTCAGTTAAACTTGACTTTCATAAAACCTTTTTTTTAGAGTTACATGTTTCACATAACACACACACATTTATCTGTGTATCATTTATCCATCTCATAAACTATTGGGATATATTTTAGTATAACTATGTTCCATGCATATTCATGACATACTTATACTGAAAAATTATTCATTGTATCTGAAATTCAAATTTAACTAGGGGTCCTGTATTTCTATGTAACCTTATATAAGGTAAGTTTATTTAGTTACTTGAAATTTAATGCTACCTCTATGCCCAGAATTTATCTCTCATTAAGTTCTAGCTTTGTGCTCTCAGCTTCCAAAGCAATATCTTGGATATATGTCTCCTCAAACTTATTATGTCCAAATGAGAATTACTTATTTTTACTCCCTCTGAATCTTACTAATGACACCAATGTTCTTTTTGCCAGCCTTTCATTAAATCTTTAGGCAAGTCCCAAGGTTTATATGTTCAAAACATATCAGAAGTTATATGTACTTTTGTTTATTTCTACTGATATCTTCCTAGGTCAAGTCATTATGATACCTTGCCTGGACTGTAACTCCAGCTTCCTCACTGTTCGCCCTGCTTCTAGTACATCTGCTCCCCACAACTATTTATCCATGCAAAGACACTTTTAAAGAAACTCTTAAATAATGTCAGAGTATGTCATTTGCCCTGCTGTTTCAAAGCTCCCTCTACGTCCAGTTCCCGATGGCTTCTCACTGCACTTTGACGAAACCCAAATTCCTGATTATAGCCAAGAAGGTCTCTGTAATCTGACTCTTGCTAGTATCAGTCTTCAGACTCATGCTTACCTACTCCAGTCCTACTGACTGCTGTGTTTCACTACCTCCCTACTTTTATTCCCTTTTTTTCTCCCAGAGCATGCTTTCCCCTCTTTTTTCTCTTGGTTTGATCCTTTGGCTAATACCTTCATCACCATTCTATCTCATGCTGCTTTATAACTTCCATTCCTCCCGTCACTGTCTATCATATCACTCTGTTTTTGTATTTATCACAGTACTGATCAATACTTGAAATTGTCACATTGTTGTTTTTAAGTATTCCTTTATTTTTTCTCTTCTGGATCATAAATTCCAGGAGAGGCGCCTTGTTTATTTTTTTAGTTATTTTATATCTACAGCTCCAAGAATAGAACATATTCTATTAGACATATAGATACCCAATAGTAGATATGCAATAAATATTTGGTGGCATTTGAATTAGTGGTTTTCTAAAATAGATTTGAGCTGTAATGTGTCACGAAAACTCTCACATCTTACCCTTCCTCAGCTTTGAAGATAGGTATAGAGTGAAAATATCTCTACTGCTTTTCCCCCACTGTATGCCATGATGTTGAGTTGGAAATGTTGGTGAAAAAACAGCAATCGCCTCCAATGGAAACACGGAAATGATTTCATCTGCTGGTATGAGCTGGCTCTGTCCCTGAGGAGAAGCCTGACATATAATAGCTGGTCAGGATCCTGCAATGGGTTGTCTTTCAAAGTCAAATGTGAACCTGTCAAGAGGTGGAGAAAATGATTTGTGACCTGGATAGATGGTAGATTAATATTTCTGAAACACTGCGCACTAACCCCCCTGTAGCTACTTGTTTGTTCCACTATTAAGATTTCCCTCCCTCTGGTACAGGAAATGCTTTGCTGCAAATAGCATCTTTGCTTTGTATATAGACATTTCCTTTGCCCCAAGCCGGGGTTTCCCAGTGAGGTGTAACATTCATTAGCCCCTTTGGACAGTGCACTTGCTGAAACAGACTGTGTCTTTATCTCACAGCTGCGTTTTAGAGTCAGGAGGCTTCGGGGGGAAGCTGTGATGTATGAAGCAGAAAGGAGATTGATTTTCTACAAGCTACCTTGTACCTGGAGTAATGAGAGTGGCAAATTACTTGCTCACTGAGCAAACATGACAGGACTGTCATAGAGCGAATTTATATTTATGCAAACACACTGAGGTCACACAGGTGCAAATTCCACAAGGTGACCTTATCCTCTGAAAGACGTCCCTCAAAATCACTACTTTGTCCTGGGAAGGCTATGCTTAGCACAAGCTGCATAATAGCTGCTTAAGAAACAAATACTTCTAATGAATAATGTAATGCTCACAGTACAGTAAGAAATAGGATAAATTGTGGTGCCATTTTAAAATGAGAGTCTTCAACTCACAGGCTATTTCTGGTGTTCATCTTGGATTTTGTGGCAGTGGAACATAAAACATCTACTTTAATAGAGTAAAGGAAATGGAGTGATTTATCCTAGTCATGGTAGGCCTTTAGAACCTCTCATTTGGTAATGGAAAAAAATCAGTGGTTGATGGGGAAGCAGATAATTTTTCTATGTTTAGGCAGCCCAATGCATAGCGAGCACACACACGTCTCAGAACATTTGGAGCAGACAAAAGAATTTGAAAAGTCTTTAAGCGACAGAAGGAAATGGTGGTAATATTCGGTTAAAACATTTTAAGATTTCCATCTTAACGGTTTACACAATTTAAGAGGCAGTGCTGATGCTTTTAGCAGTAAGCTATTAAAAAAGAATGTTAAAATGATAATTTTGTTTTGTTAATGATTTCAAAAGTCTGCTGATTTTAGGAAGTAGTCCTGGAGTTAGAATAATTTTTTTCCTTGTTTGATACTCAATTTGTTAATCTTTCATCATTTATTTTTTGAGACACTGGTCTGTGCCTGGCTGTAAGTTAAATGTAAGGTACAACAGAGCTCAAAGGAACCATTCAGGTTCTCAAGCAGCTCATTCCTAGTAGCCCAGATTGTAATGCAAAATAAATTCAGAGAAAATGAACCTTGTTAAGCTTAGCTGTGGGGACTGAGCCCTGGTGAACACAACATTATAAGGTGTTTTTATCTCCTTTTGTCCCCTCTGGTACCTATAATCTGGATTAGAATAGTCTGTGGGGTCTAGTTCATCAAGATAATCATCAATAACAAATGATAACGTCCTTCAACTTGGTACCTTATGTGACAACGGAATGTATGTTTTCTATGTGTTGTGCACTGTCCTCAGTGTTTCATTTGTGGTAGCTAATTTAATAATCATGCTACTCCTGTTGGGTAGATTCCAGCATTAGCTCCACTCTGCAGACAAGGAGATGATTAGAGAGTGAGATGAGATGAAACGTCTTTGGTGAGGTCACACAGGTAGTTCGCAGTGAAGGCCTGTCTGCCGAGCAGTGAAGGCCTAACCACTGGGGAGTTCCACCTCTGCTGGGGAGGAGGAGGATCAGAGGATCATTGGTTGCAAATGACTGAATCTACATTTGAAGTAAGAAATATACTCTACCATAGGGGCCAGAGCTCTGGCCTCAAAGCTTCCTTTCTTGGGTGTAAAATTTGAAGATTGATTGTTGTAATTGCCAAAGTTATTGTAGCTTCTGCTACCTCCAAAACTGCTTCCCTCATTACCGAACCCAGTATAGCCGTCCCCACTGCCACAGTATCCACCACCGCCATGGCTGCCACCAGAGTCACCTCGACCGCTGAAGTGTCCTCCTCCATGACCAAAGCTGTCCTTCCCACCAACACCAGCTCCACAACCAAAACCCTAATTTCCAGAACCACTTCGACCTCTTTGGCTGGGTGAAGCCCCAGCCATCTCTTGCTTAGATAGGACTTTCCTCACTTCACAGCTGTGGCCATTCACAATGTGGTATTTCTGAAGGACAGTCTCATCTACGGAGTCAGGGTCATCAAAGGTTATAAAAGGGAAGCCTCTCTTCTTGCCGCTGCCTCAGTCAGTCACGATTTCTATCACTCTAGTGTTCCCAATACTGTTCAAAATAACCTCTTAGGTGATGTTCTTCAGTGTCTTCTCTAATACCACCAACAAAAATCTTTTTCACAGTGTTGTGGGCACCAGGTCTCTGAGAATCTTCTCTTGAGACAGGCCTCTTTGGTTCCACAAGTCTTCTGTCCACCTTGTGTGGCCTTGCTTTTACCGCTGCATCTACCTCCTCCGAGGTGGCGAACATGACACACCCAGAGCCTCCGGAGCACTTGCTGTTTGGACCTCTCATCCCCATGCAGTGTGGGAGCGTTCCTCATTGATCATCATAGCTCCTCAGACTCTCATGGGTTGTTTCAACGCTCCAACCTCAGATGAAGAGCTTCCGCAGCTATTCTGGCTCTTTGGGAGACTCTGACTTTGACAGGATAACTGTAGGAGGGGAGACTTCAGCGATACTTACTCAGCAGCGTCCGCTGGCAGAAAGGCTGTGGCAGTGGCAGAAGGTTTTAATTGCTGCCAGGAAACACAGCTTAGCAGGAGAGGAGCCAGAGAAGTGACAGGGAAGCTCCAGGTTACAACAGATTTGTGACAAGCACAGTGGTGGCAGGGCCTAGCGGCTACAAAGAAGACATGTTGTAGGCAATACTCGTGTGGATGGGCAAAAAACTTGAGGACTGTATTTGTGACTAATTGCATTACAGGTTATTTTAGATTCTGTTCTGTGGAAAGTGTAAAGCATTCTAACAAAGGGTTTTAATGTAGAATTTTTTTTGCACCCATGTTGACTCATGAATGTAGTAGTCTGATCATGACACTGAATAAATGTGTCTTTTTAAAAAAGGAAAGAAAAATACTCTAGGTTTTAGTATGTGGCTGACTAAGACATGTTTATGTACAATTACAAGTGGTATAGAGTGGAACTTGGCGTTTCATCTCTCAGATCTAGGCATTAAGAATTGGGTAATACCTGCACCTCAGTTTACTCTGAAATTCTTTCTTTAGGTTCTTTTGATGATCTTTTGTGTCTACATTATTCTTGCCTCATGCCAGTGTATATCGGATTGTTGTATTTGTGGTTGGGGCCCCTAATTTTTGTTCTAAGAGTCTTTTTAACCCTTTGATCTTTTAAAGTGCAGGCTCTCACCAAATTTCTAAGAAAGATAGCATCCTTTAAAAACTTTGTGAAATGTGAGTTGCTATGTGTACTTGTTATTGCTGTTTGTGGGAGAATGTGGCTCTGATTGCTTCCTTCTCTGATCTGAGTGATCTTTTCCATGTGGTGTGCTTTTTAGGCTGCAATTAAGATTTGAATTGACTTTTGGTGGGAAAAGACCTGACTGGGACCAGAAGTAATGACAAACTGCCCATTCGTCAGGAACATGGATAACTCCTTGTTCTAATCCCTTAGGGACATTCTGATTTCATCATTTCATCTTTCTATTGTGTGGGTCACAATAATAAATTGTGTGGGTCTAATAACAGAAATTAGCTAACACTTAATTGTTTTCTATATGTCAGGCACCCTTCTGTAGGTGCTCTATATGTCTTAACTAACTTAATAGCAAGTTCAATGCTATTAGATAGGAAACACCATTTTCTGCATTAACAGATAAAGAACTTTCACACAAGTTGTAAGCTGTCAAGGCTGACCTAGTGCTGCAAACCTCCCTGCTAAACAGTTCCTGGTATATTGAAGGCAAATCCAGCTTGACCTGGGGAGGGCCATAGAAGTCTTTGTCGAAGAGTTAATAGTCGATTTCAGTGTAGCAATGATTTTTCTATTTGATCTTCTCTGTGACTCTTGTAATTATGTGTTAGATATGGTAGCCAGTATCTAATAGTTCAGCAGTCATTATATGAGTGAGGTCTTATTGTAAGAATTTCATATCTATCAAAACATTTAGTAATCTTTACAACTCTTGAGAAAGGAATCTTTGTGTCCACATTTCATAGTTGAAGAAATTGAAGTATTTATTAATTTTGTCCAATGACCCAAAGTTGGTAAATGTCAAAGCAGGGTTTGAATTCTGGAGATCTGGCTCCTGAGTCATGTACCTACTATTCAGAGTTGCAGTTACTGTCAATGTCAAATGAGGTGGCCATCATTATGGCTGAATAATGTATATCAACTCATAGACCACACTTTTTATCCTTTGATGTTTTAGATGCCTGTAAGAGCTAACCATGTAAAATAAGTAAAGAACTAGTCTTTTTTTCCATCTACTTTCTTTTAATTAGACTATAAGCCTCAAGTGATCAATACCAGCAAACTGACACAGATGGGGACATTTGGGACCCAGAATTCAACCTGGTCACTATAAGGACCTGATGATAGGATTATGCTCAACTTAGGTCCTGAGGGAAGGCCAATTCTGGTAGGTGAGGTATGGTATCTAGGCAGTAAAACAAGAACAATAGAGCCCACAGCAGTCTTGTAGAGGCAGGAGAAATATAAGTGAACAGTTAGGGTTAGAGAAGACTGTTAGGAGGTAGTAAAGACTAGGGCTGAATTTCAGGGCAGGCACTCTAGGTGTGTGGGTTGGGGGGATGGGGTGGGGATGGGAGGCAAGAACAAAGTGAAGTCTTTTATAGTTGCTTGGAAGGAGGCAGTCCTGGGAAAATGGTAGAAGCTGAGTTTCTAGGACTAGGGCACCATGAGAGAGCCAGACTGTCAAACGTCATCTTAGTCCCATGGTATTGGGCCATATCTCCTTAAAATTCATATTCCAACTGCTAAGGCTGATCCTAATTACTGGAGGGAGGTCTGCACCTAAGGAAGGGGAGGCTTTGGAAAAAATGATTTCTCCTTTATCAAGGGGAAGTCTTATGATATCCTCTTTCAAACATTAACCAATGATTTTTCATAACTATGGTAATTGTTTCTAGATTTAGGTGCATTCCCTTGGTTGTACTTACAAGGTTCCAAATTGGTTCCCAAGACAGAGTGAAGACAGCATTCTTGGACATACTGTCTGCTTACACAGGAATAGAAAATCTGAAAGGAGAGAAAAGTCATTTGTATCAGTAGTGTTACCCATTATCGGAAGGTAGTCATTTAGCCGGTTTGGACATGGCAACATCAGCGATCCAGAGGCAGGCGTGAATGGAGCAGAAGAGGCAGGCGTGCAAGCCCAAACAGCAGGGAGTCCACAGTGATTGCCCTTTGCCACCAGGGACTCTTATGTAGTTTTCCAGCATACAGTTACCTTAAATACATTTTAATATAGTGGTCATTTTTATTCCTGAACCCTTACAAAAGAAAGAGCGAATAAAGAAATCAGGTGAACAGCAAAGGTGAACTGAAGTGGAGGACATATGTTTCCCTGATAATTTGCAAATGAGATAATGGCCCCAAGTAGACTAAAACTGTTCTATGATCCCGTACATTTGGTGTTTGTACAAACCCTGGCTCTGCATTGTCCTTCTCCCCTTGCACGAAATGGCAACTCATGTGAAAGCCGGGATCTCTTTCTCTACTCTTCATCTCGTGCATGATGCATCCACAAATGTTGCTGTAGGATGGCGATATGATGGAAGGAACAAGGAATTTGTAATCAGAGGGCCTGAATATGGGTTCTAAAGCTATCACTTAGGGATGTGTCTCCAGGGAGTGAGTCACTTCACCACTCTGAGCCTCAGTTTTCGTATTTTTGAAATGCCTTGTTCCAGATGTAACTCCTTACTCTGTTCCAGAGTTTAGGGGGAAGCCAAATGAGTCTGCTTGCTTTTCCTACTCCCTGCATGAGCCAATTCCATGTCTTTCACAGACTGTTCCTTTGACAGAATGTGGCTTTTTTAAAAAAAAATCATCTCTGCTTATTGAAATCTTACCCGTGCTTCAAGGTTTAGTTCAATTATTTCCTACTTCAGACTCAGGTTTAACACTTCTTGAGTATGTTCTTAAGTGGCAGAAGTAGTGAGGTACCTCACATGTTTTACCTAATGCAATGACCAAAATTGTGCAGTAAATGATATTTAGATACATCTGTTTATTCTGTCCTGAGTTTTTTAAAAAAGATTTGAGAAGACCAGCAAGGTCAGAGGTTGGTAATGTTTCACTTTATATTTTTATTTTGTAAAACTGGATCGAAACAATTTGCTTTAGTTCGTAGAATGAGACTCGGGCAAAGATATGATTAGATTCTACCTCAGAATTTTGACTACTGGTCCAACTTTGTCCTATTTTTCAAAGTTTTATGAAGGTAGCTGACTCCTTAAGTTTGGTCTGTCTTTCTAGACTACTGTAATCCTTTAATACTCCATGCATTGCTCTCTTACTTATGTGACCTTACAAATCTTACTTCTATTCCTCTCTCATGAGTCCTTTGAAGGAAGAAAGAGAACTGGGGCTTGCTGATCTTGGTATTATAATGCCCCCACAGGGACTTGCATAAAATAAACATGTAATAATAGCTGTTTTAGATGAATACCTGGTATTTCCCCAAGCCAAACTTCAGTAAGCAGCAGCATTTCCCCTAAGTTTGTCTGATAGCAAGTGTGTCTGTGCTGTTTGGTAATTACTGTGTATCAATGACACATGTATAGTAAACAATACTTTATGTAATTTCAGGCTTAGTGTCTTTCTGAATTTAATTAAGCTGTGCCATTACATTCTCTTCTTTCTGGAAATTAATGGAAAACAAGCAATACATTATCATGAACTTATTTAAAATTAGTTTATTAGCTGAAAGATGAATTATTTTGTTTATGATGTTATTGTCAAAACTTGAGTTAAGAATTTACAATGTTAATCAGGATGTAGGCTCTATGTATGTAGGGATCTTGCCTGTCATTTTCACAGCTATATCACCAGTATTTAGAGAAATAGTAGATGTTTGAATAGTCCGTGAGGCTGTAGTTTTTATTGGATGATGAACCTTTTTTTAAATTTAGGATTTTATGTATTTATTTTTAGAGAGAGAGGAATGGAGAGTGGAAGAGAGGGAGAGACACATTTATGTGTAAGAGAAACATCAATCCATCACCACTAGCATGCCCCCAACTGGGGACCTGGCCTACAACCCAGGCATGTGCCCTGACAGGAAATCAAACCGGCGACCTTTTGGTTTGTGGAGTGATGCCCAGCCCACTGAGCCACACCCCTTTGACTCTTTTGATAATATATTGAGATTAAAATTTGTAAGAAATTATCATATAGGTTACATCTTTTGATCTTCACAACCCTCTAAGTTACTTAAGAATTTTATTACTTTCATTTTACAAAAAAAAAAAAAAAAAAGCTGAGACTCAAAGAGATGAAATGACTCCAGAAATCATCCACCTAAGCAGTAGCAGGTGAACAAGACTTGAATACAAGCATTCTTACTGCAAATTCAGTATTCTTTCTATGTTTTCACAGAGTTGGTAAAAACCATAAACATAGAATAGAATGTTGGGCAGGGCAGTCATGTTAGATACCTTCCTAAAGGCTAGAAAGTTACATGTAATAAATTGAAGTGACTTTAGCATCTGAAAGATGGCACCCCCAAGGAAGCAGCGTTATTGAGTTTGGTGAGAGAGCCTGGATTGGAGGCAATTCTGAATGGTCCTTTCAGCCTTACACTAAGAGAAAAACTCAGTACAGCATCTTAATTCTTCATATCCTTCCTTTGCCCCTTATTTTCCAGCTTGTCTGAACCATAGGCTATTTAAAGCTTCAGATTTCTACCAGTCTTCTCAATGTCCTTTTGTTCTCTATAGTTTTTGTTCGTACCAGTTGAAAAGAACCAGCTGACTTCTTTGGTATTTTTATACCTTGTGCTTTATTGTTTTCTTCCAGTGGTTTCCAACCGCTGCCCAGCTGCATGTGCTGTGATTGCTGCTTCTAGTTCAAGACATCTGTGTTTCAGGAGGTTCTTTTCTTTCTCTCATGCCCAGTTATAATCTTTGTGTGCCACTGCTAATGTACAGCATCAGATCTTGTCCCTGTGAGAATGAACACTCTGGTTTCAGCCTCTGGATTCTCCCATGGAAGGTAATGTGAGTTTTAAGTTGCATTCTTATACTAAACATCTTCAAATCTAAGGACCTTAATTACTCATAAAGCACAGTTGCTTGAGCCCTGGCTGGGTATCTCAGTTGTTTGGAGCATTGTCTCATACACCAAAAACTTGGGGGTTCAATTCTCTGTCAGGGCACATACCTGGTTGTGGGTTTGATCCTCAGTGGGGCACATATGGGAGGCAATTGATGGATGTCTCTCTCTCTCCCCTCCCCCCTCTTCTTCCTCTCTCCCCCTTCCTCTCTCTAAAAGCAATGAAAAAAATGTCCTTGGGTAATGATTAAAACAAAATAAAGCACAATTATGATATGAAAGCACTCATTTGAAGCCCCATAAAGTCTAGGAATAATTTTCTATGGGGGTAAAGAAAAAACAGGGGAAAAATGCAGGAAATAACTATTTCCTGTAAAGTCATTTTTTGTCTTTCTATGCTCCCTTCCTGCTTTTTTTTCTGATCCAAGTCAGAGTTCACAACACTGGAGAGCACTGTCTCTTCTACAGCCTACCCAGAGAAATGATGGCTCAGACCAGAGTCCACAACTGGCTGCCCGCAGGCTGTCTTTGGCATGACTAATGTGCTAAAATAATGGAATTAATTGAGAAAATTTAAAAATTGAGAGATTTCAGATATGATTCTGAATTTCTGGCTTTTTAGAGAAATGGGAAGGTATGGTAGAACATGGCTCACATTTTTGTGTGTCACCAGTGTGCTGGGTCTGAATGGATTCTGGAGATGAACTGGTGGGTGGAATTGAGGGTTCAGTGCAGAGAGGTCTGCACTTACATACCTGACTGTCCCTGCCGGCTCCCTCGGAGATCTCCAAACAGCTAGTAGCTTCCTCCGTTCCTACCTCTCTTCCTCCCTCCCCTTAGTATTATATTGGCCAATAGTTAGCTAAATTTATTTTCAGACATGTATAATTTGCCTCTTTTTGAGCATTTCTGAACACATCCATGGTCAAGATATCTTTTACTATAAGCCCAGAAAAAATATAGAAGGAAATATTTTAAAGTGTTCTATTTTAAACTATGGAACATACGGCATTAGCATCATTGTTTTCATTATCAAACTTTTAATGGGAGGAATTTTTGACCTGGAGCTAGAAGACCTGGTTTTGAGTTCTGAATTTTTCTACTTACTAACTTTGACCTTGAGGAAGTCATTTAACTTCTCTGAACTTGTTTCCTCATCTTTACAATAGGGATGCTTATGTGTGCCAGCCTCATGGTCTTGTATATCAAATGTGATTATGGGTGTGAAAGTTCTTAGTGTGCCATAGGGCACTATGCAAGGGTGAAATATTTTATAGAGAAGTGGAGCAATAGCACCTGGTGTCTTCGGGAGCTTGGAGTCTGGTTGCAGACACAGGACTTACATACAAAGTACATAACAGTTGAAAGTATCCTTCTGCCTACAAAGCATGGAGGCATTAAATGTTATCAGACCTAAGAAAAAAGTGCATGATTATGCATTCAAAATTAAAAAGACATATATATTATTTCTTCTACTTATTAATTCATTTACTCCACAGATATTTACTCTGTGACAAAAAGACATACTAAGTGCTGGAGATGAAATATTGAAATGGAAAGCCTAGGCTCCTGCTATTATAGAATTTTATTCTAGTAGGGGGAGAGAGGGACAATAAACAAACAGATCAGTGTAATTTCAAATACTGTTAAGTTAAGTAGAAAATAAATATAGGTTTTATGACAGAGCTGATGAGCAGAACCATTTTCATTATGCCTCTTGCCATGTTGCTTTTTAAATTTTTATTGTGATAAAATACACATAACATAAAACTTATCATTTTAATAGTTTCAGTGGAATTCAGTAGATTCATAATATTGTGCAAGCATGACACTGCATTTTGATAACTTTTTTTGTTATCCCAAACAGAAACTCTATACCCATTAATCAGTAACGCTGTGGTTCTTCTTTCTCTCAGCTCCCAGTGACCTCCATTCTATTTTTCTGTCTCTATGAATTTCTCTATTCTAAATATCTAATATAAATGGAATAATATAATATTTTTACTTTTATGCCTTACTTATTCCTCTTTGCATGTTTTCAAGATTTATCTATGTTGTAACCTGTATCAGAATTTCATTCATTTTTAATACTGAATAATATACTGCACATACACACCATGGCGCTTATCCATTGACAATGTTCCCTATTTCAGTATGATTGGTAATAAGTCTAATTTGTAGAATACTTTACAGAGCACCATAATATACATTATATGTGCATGGCAAGAACAGTAGTAGCTCAGGGGTTGTTGGTAAATTGTCACAAAACTGTGGTGGTGTCTGATACAGTTGTTTGGTACAGCATTCTATATGATAAATCCTGAAATCTTGTTACCAACAGTGAAGTAGGAGTATATACATAGGGGAGAAATAAGTTCAGTAATTTTCAGCAGACATGAAGTGACAATGGCTACGGTGTTGGCCAGTCCTACCTATCCTCCTACTGCAGGAATTTCTTCTACTCAGGGTGTTTTTTTCAGAGCATTTTTCTAAAAAGATTTAGGTTCCACATAAATTTTTGGAATATTTTTTCTAGATCTGTGAAATATGCCATTGGCATTTTTAATAGGAATTATGTTGGATCTATAGATTGCTTTGGGTATTATGGACATTTTAATGATATTAATTCTTCCTATCCATGAACATGGTACATGCTTCTACTTATTTGTATCTTCTTCAGTTTCTTTCTTCAGTGTCCTATAGTTTTCCAAGTACAGTTCCTTTAGCTCCTTGGCTAAATTTATTCTTATCAATGGAATAGAACAGAGAGCCCAAAAATCAACCCATGCCTACATGGTCAATAAATATTTGACAAAGGAGGCAAGAGCATACAATGGAGTAAAAACAGTCCCTTCAATAAATGATGTTGGGAAGATTGGACAGGTACATGCATAAAAATGAAACTAGAATACTAACTTGTACCATGCACAAGAATAAACTCAAAATGGCTAAAACACATACATGTAAGTCATAAAACCATAAAAATTTTAGGGGAAAACATAGGCAGTAAAATCTCAGCTTTTGTAGCAATATTTTTGCTGATAGGTCTCCTAGGGCAAAGGAAATAAAAGAAAAAGAATAAGCAAATGGGACTATATCAAATTAAAAAGTTTTTGCACAGCAAAGGAAATCACCAACAAATAAAAGTACAACCCACTGTGTAGGAGAACATGTTCACCAATGATACATCTGAAAGGGGTTAATTTCCAAAATACATAAAGAACTTATAAAACTCAACTCCAGGAAGAAAAATGACCCAATTAAAAAATGGGAAAAGGACTTGAATAGACACTTCTCCAAAGAAGACATACAGAGTGCCCATAGACATATGAAAAAAATGCTTAATGTCAGTCACTAATTGTCAGAGAGATGCAAATTAAAACCACAATGAGATATTACCTCATACCTGTCAGAAGGGCTATCATCAGAACATCAACACAGAACAACTGCTGGAGAGGAAGTGAAGAAAAGGGGACCCTAGTGCACTGTTGGTAGGAATGCAGACTTGCGCAGCCACTGTGGAAAACACTGTCAAGTTACCTAAAAAAATTAAAAATGGAACTGCCTTTTGACCCAGTGGTCCTGTTTCTGGAAATATATCTTAAGAATCCCAAAACACCAATTCAAAAGAATATATGCAGCCCTAAGTTCATAGCAGTGTTATTTACAATAGCCAAGATCTGGAAACAGCCCAAGTGCCCAAGTTATATGAGTGTATAAAAAAGCTATGGTGCATTTACACAATGGAATATTATGCAGCCGTAAAAATGAAGAAGATCTTATATTTTGTGACAGCATCAATGGACCTGGATATTATTATGCTAAGTGAAATAAGCCAGCCAGGAAAGATATACCACATGATCTCACTTACATGTGGAATCTAATGAACAAAATAAGGTAATGAACAGAATAGAAACAAAGGCATGGATACATGGAACATACTGACAGCTGTAAGAAGGGAGAGGGAAGAGGGGACTGGATGAAAGAAGGCTAAGGGATTAGCCAAAGCTCATATATACATAACCCATAGACACAGACAGTAGTGTGGTAATGGCCAGAGACAAGGAGGGGCAGGGCTGGGTGGAGGTGAGCAAAAAGGATGGAGGAAAATGGGAACAACTGTAATAGTGTCAACAAAAAAATAAAAATAAAATAGATTTAGGTAATAGGCTTCTACTACCACCTTGGGACATAATTTCACAATTTAATCAACCTCACCATTGGCAAAATTTCTTAAGGCTGCACATGCACCCACTTGAGTGCTGCTTTGCAGTGTGATTACTTACTGTTGGAAAATACTGGGTTGGCCAAAAAGTTTGTTTAGTTTTTTCCATAAAATAAAAGACACACGTTTCATTTTCACCAATAACTTCATTGATTTGGATATTTTGAGTATGTGAGCTATCTCCCACATGGTATAATATTTATTGTTCTCAATAGATGTCTTGATTTGATTGCTGTCAATTTCAACTAGTCTGGAAGACTGTGGAGCACTGTTCAGTAAGAAATTTCTAGCACAAAACTTTGTAAACCACTTTTGACACATTCAATCAGTCACAGCCCCTTCTCAATACACTGCACAAATCTTTTTTTCTTTTTTGCATTTCACTTGTGTTTTTACCTTTCTTGAACAAATAAAACATGATATGCCAAAATGTTGTATATTTCCTTCCATCTTCAGTATTAAAATGACTACACAAAAATTCACCAAATATAAGTTTTTTTAAAAAATGCATGCTGGTATGACAGCTGTCCCAATACAATCTGACAAAATTGCTTTGAATGAAGTTAAAGACAAGTAAGCACTACTAGAGCCATTGTACATAAAAAAAAAAAAAAACCACAATTTTTTGCCAACTCAATACCTGCTCTTTGACTGAGGCATCCAAGTTCATTCATAAATAAAATGTTAGGAGTGGAAAGAAACAGTTGATGGCA
Organism: Trachops cirrhosus; assembly: GCA_028533065.1. Taxonomy (NCBI): domain Eukaryota; kingdom Metazoa; phylum Chordata; class Mammalia; order Chiroptera; family Phyllostomidae; genus Trachops; species Trachops cirrhosus. The sequence goes on along the minus strand of CM052539.1, from coordinate 52,422,811 downwards.
AAGAGGAGGTAGAGTTAGTGTACACAACAGGCCCTCAAATAACACCATTTCTTTTCTTTTTTTAAAATTTTATTTTAATAGTTGTTCAAGTACAGTTTTCTGTCCTTTACTCCCATCCCAGCCCACCTACCCATTTCTCCCCAACTCCCTCCCATTTCCACCCCCCCCAGTTTTTGTCCATGTGTCCTTTATATTTGTTCCTGTAAACCCTTCCCATTCTCCCCTGAAATTACCCTGAAATTCCTTCCCCTCTCCCCTCTGGTCACTGTCAGCCTGTTCTCTATTTCAGTGTCTTTGGCTATATTTTCCTTATTTGTTTTGTTGTTTAGGTTCCTGTTAAAGGCGAGATCATATGTTATTTGTCTTTCACTGCCTGGCTTATTTCACTTAGCATAATGTTTCCAGCTCCATCCATGCTGTTGCAAAGGGTAGGAGCTCCTTCTTTCTTTCTGCTGCATAGAATTCCATTGCATAAATGTACCACAGTTTTTTGATCCATTCATTTACTGATGGGCACCTAGGTTGCTTCCAGCACTTGGCTATTGTAAATTGTGCTGCTATGAACATTGGGGTGCAGAGGTTCTTTTGGATTGGTGTTTCAGGGTTCTTAGGATATAATCTCAGCAGTGGAATTGCT
>CM052539.1:52374858-52422074 GCA_028533065.1 Trachops cirrhosus | reverse complement strand
ATATCAATTAGCCTTTGGTAAAATTGGTTTTGTTATATGTCATTTAGCTTAATGTCATAGAACTTATAGCCTATGTCAAGTGAGGACTTACTGTATTTTGCAATTGATTTTATTCAGGATAGAAAATTCCAGATGTTGGAAAGGGTTAAAAAAGGGAGATTTTAATAAGGAGCTGCCATCTTGTTGCAAAGGAGCAGGCTGAAAGAATATATTATAGAACTTACTGTGGACTGGGATTTATAACACATAGTGGCTGCTGCTTTTATTCTTAATCAGTTTAGTTCTGAGTTGCTTAAGCTATTAACTGAAAATTGGTTATAGTACTTCACTACATTATACATTGATAGTGTTCCACTTTTGCTCAAAAGAAGCTCATTGTATATGAAGTTATGTACAAATATCAAATACATAAGAAAATGTGTGTAAAATATAGTTATAAAAATGCAGGTGTTAGCATCATACATTGTGAAGTTGTACTTGGAGGTTAATGCTGGTACACGTGGCTGTCCAAAAATATAACTTAAACTATTATTCTTAGAACAAAGTGCAGGCAGATTCTAATGAGCTAGATTAAGCAGTCTCTTCTTAAACCTCTTTTTATTGGTTTCTTTTGAGGACATACAATGGCACACCTTTCAACATGTGGGTGTCATTGTCCTTTCATGTTTTATTTGCTTTTATAATTTTTTATGGTAAGGTGATTGGGTTAATGTTTGTGCCTTCTGGGGCATAAGGGGAAACCTTCATATTTTAGCCTTTCAGTTCACTTACCTCTGAGAAGGCTGTGTGTTGAAGGGAGATCAGCCATTTGTGATGGTTTATGGGTAAAGGTGCTTTTTCTCCTGATTTCATGCTGTTACCTAGTTAGTGTCTGATGGCATACTTGCCATACTGGATGACTGAATGGATTGAGGGAAGAATCCCTCAAACCTGCAGCTGTAGCCACAGTGAGAATAGGTGTCCTTCTTGGATCACAGATTTTATTCTAATAAAGAACCCTTAAAGATTAATTTTTCATCATTTGCACTTATTTTTTTAGCTCCTTTGCTATCATGAAGGAGAAAGTGCTGGGGTGGAGTGGATTTCTTCCATGGTCTCATTTCCCAAGAAAATACGTGCACTAGAGTAAAAGGAAGAAAAATATTTAATCAGGGACAGTGGTAATAATGTAGATAAATATTTAGAATTGATTTTATGACCATAAGTTATTTGCTTTAATAACTATAAAAGTTTTATTTAAAAAGGAAAGAAAATATTTTGTTATGCACCCTGTCTGTGGAACTTAGATATTATGTGCAGAGCTAGTTTTGTTTTTTTGCCATAAGAATCACAAAATTAAATGGTAGGATTATGATTTAGCTACCTATATTAGGGTACACAGGACTGAAAGTTTTCTTTCTTATTCTGTTGAGTGATACTCCAGCCAAGAGTTGTGAAATGCAGCCATCTCTGTGTCAGTCAGGAGTGGGTGCTTTGTGGGTTGTCTACACACTGCCCGTCTCCTACCGCCTGCTACTGGCCACTCTGTGTGACAGAGCATCACTGATGCTGTAAGAGGGTACGACAGGGTAAATCCAAATTTTTGTAGCTGTTGATGTGGTGCCTGAAGTTTCTATAGGAGAGGAGATAGAATTGTATAAACTAGGTTTCTTTCAATTAAATTGCTTTATTACTTTTTAACTTTGAGTTTCATTACACTAACATTTGCTTATGGCTTATAGTTTGACATCATACATTGCTTGTAACAGGAGGCTTAGTATGAAATCTCATTTTGATTATACCACATAATCATACTATTTTTTTTTCCTTTGGGAAGAACAGATTTAGATCCTGGAAGCAATAGTTAATAATTAAAAAGAAAAAAGCAAATGGTAAGGATAGGGGCACTGAATACAAAACAAATACAGAGAAAGACTATAGTTTAAATTTCATATTTTGAAACACAAAGAGATATAAAATTTAAACCTGAGAGATAAACTACCCTCAAACTACCTACAATTATTTAGAAAGACGTGAAATGACTCATCAGGGAATATATGAATGAAGAACGAGATTTGTATTGTCTCCATGATGCCTTGTAGTTCTTATAAGATAGAAATGGAGATCAGTCAACTGATTATTCCTTATTGAATAAAGAAGGTAATCACAGAATAATTTTAAATGACTTCTCTTTCAGAGCTAGCATTTCTAGATTGCTTACTCTGTGTCAGGATCTGTGCTTAGAACTTCAAAATAAATTAACTCATTTAACAGCCCAACACGTCTTTGAGGCAGGTATTGTCATTATCCACATACAGTGGAAGAAACCAAGGCTTTGGAAAATTAAACAGCACATCTCTAACAGCTAGTATGTTGTGAAATCTTGACATTCAGTGTCTGAATTCAAATCTCATGCTGTTAATTGCCATATTAGACTAAATTTGCTATATTTTTAATCAGAATATACAATTTAGGATCTTCAAAATTAGCCAGCAGAATTGCAGGCAAATTGAACAAGTAGTTTTCAGACATCTCTTCTTGGATCTCTATCTAGAAGATAGTCAACCATGAAATAAAGGAAGGTTTTATTTTAGTTTCTACTATCTTCTATGAAAGATAGGATCTTCTATTTTAAGCTTATTTTTCTCCAGAGAAGCATGTTTCTATCTAGAAGTCAATGTTAGTTTCTTGCTTAATATAATATAGTTGAAAACTAGAGTAGAGTTGGCAGATTTGGCAACTAAAATTATAGGACACCTAGTTAAATGTAAATTTCAGATAAATTAGAGAAGGGGGTAATTTGTAAAGTATACAAGGAACTTCTAGAACCTAATAACAAAATAATTTTTGAGAAGAATAGACATCTTCCAAACAAGACTTGCAGGTGGTCACCAGGTACATGAAAATGTGCTCAACATCACGAATCACCAGGGAAATGCAAATCCAAACCACAAGGAGCAATCCCCTCACACCTATTAGGATAGTTATTATTAAAAAAATAACACGTGTTAAAAGATAACACGTGTTAGTGAGGATATGGAGAATAGGAACCCCTTATACACTGTAGGGATGTAAAATGATGCAGCCACTATGGAAAACAGTATGTCGGTTTCTCAAAAAATTAAAAAAAGAACTATCATATGATCCAGAAGAATTGAAATCAAGATCTTAAAGAGACATTTGTACTCCCATGTTCATTGCATCATCCTTAGCAGTAACCGAGATATGAAAACCACCCACATGTCTGTTGATAGATGAATGGATAAAGAAAACATAGTATATACTTACAATGGAATATTGTTTAGCTGTAAGAAAGAAGGAAATCCTGTCATTTGTGATAACATGGATGGACCTGGAAGATCTGCAAGTGAAATGAGTCAATCATAAAGGATGAACACTACATGATTCCACTTACATGAAATCTACAAAACAGTCAAAGTTATAGAAGAAGAAAATGGAATGGTAGTTGCCAGAGGACAGGGGGAGGAAGAAACAGGTAGTTGTTCAAGGGGTACAAAGTTACAATTGTAAAAGATGAATGGGTTCTAGGGATCTGCCGCACAACCTTGTGTATGTAGTTAATAACATGGTGTACACTTCAAAATTTGTTAAGAGTGTAGATGTCATGTTAAATGTTCTTAATTCCCCCCCCCTCACCAACACACACACAGCAAAGGGACACAAAGAAGCTTTCAGAGGTGATTGATATCTGTGTGTGTATACCTTGACTATGGTGGTGGTACCATGGGTGTTTGCGTCCTAAGGCTTTGACTTGTGTATATTAAATATGCACAGTGTTTTTGCATGTCAATTTTATCTCAATGAACCTATAACAAAAGATAGATTCCAATTTAAATGGGCATTCTGTGTTTTATCTGACAACCCTGTCTGAGGTTGCCACTTCTGCTGTAGCAATTCCATTAGGTCTGGTCTCAATAGGCTGGTGTCTGGTAGACAGTGGACCCTCAGCTATGAATATTTCAACTCTTCACCAGATCATGCAGTGTGTATAAATGGTAAAAGGCACGCCATTTAAAAAATGATCACTATATAGTCCACAGGGCACAGTAATGAGATACAATAGTATTTCCTTTACCCAGTAACTTGGCAATGAGGTGATTTTCTTTCGATAATTCTAGATAATAAGCATTAGAAATTCATTTTAGCCTTTTTAAGCGCACACCTGTAAAAATGCATCCCATACCTTTGGGACCTATCACAGAGTAGGCAAAGCATTTTCTAACCGCTGTGGTGATGAGACCTGAGCACTATAGGCAGAAGATTTGGATTCAAGACTCTCCTCTGCCGCTTATTACTTGTCTCCAAATTATTCTTGCAGATTCTATATCTGATCTGGGAGTATTAATACAAACAGAACTTAGTTTTATGAGAATTATTAAGAGCTATTATGAGGATTCAATGATATATTGAATGGACTAGTACAGTTTAAGCCAGTACACTTGAAATTATAAAAACATAAATAGTAATATTAATAACTTCGGTTAGCATGCTGTGCTCTACATATCTCTAGAGGCAATTGAGCAATATTTGTTCTTATACTTAATGATCCTAGAGTGCTGTACATTTTATAGATTTGATGTCTATTCTCTGATATCCAAGTATCAATGTTTACTTTGCAGAGCCATCAGAGTACTGTTAAGTAGTCCTATTCCGTTTTTACCTTGTTGCTTCACATTCTTACCTGCTAATTCTATAGACTTAGAATAGATTCATAAAAGTGGGTGCATTTTTCACTCATGATTAAAACACATGGGCTCTTTTATTTGTTGTTCAAAGACTTTTTATTTCCTACTCACGCCTAGCCAGGAGGCTGTGTTCCAGATATTGTTAATACTATATAATAATAGCTACCATTTAAGTGTGTATTCTGGCTTTGTGTTCAATGCTTTATATACATTGTATTTATTCCTTACAACAGTCCTACCAGTGTAATAGTATTAATGCATTGCATGTGTGAACATGAAGGCTCAAGTTGTTAAGTAAAGTTGACCAATCTATTTAATTATTATGAACTGAAGCTAGGATCACACTCAGGCAGCTATTTTTTACTTACGAGCCCATGGTCTAATAGTAGGACCATTGAAGAAAGAGTAACACCTCTGATTTCTGTCACATGATTTCTTGTTTATTATAATGACATTCCTCTATGAGAAAATAGGTTACATTCCCATTTTACAGATAAAGAAGGAGGGTAAATGATTCAGCTGTAATACCAACGCAGAGCACCGTGGTTTAGTTAGCCCTGATCATTTCAGCTGTTTTCCTAGTGCTCTCCTAATCTCAAATGATTGCTTTATTCTGCTTATGACATTGTGTCTGTTTTGGGTATTAGAGCTTAGCATTTTAGAATATTGTATGCTTCTGTAGAAATTATTTAAATGACAATGCGTTTCTATTTCCTGTTATTATAGTCTGTAGGTGGCGAAGGCATTTGTACAAAATCAACACTTTGGCTGTACATTGCTGAGCATAAAGCAAAAGCACTCCTGGGTTTTTGTACCCACCCAAATTGCAGTATTGTGGGGAAATAAATGGAAATATAAAATGTGGGTTAAGAAAGGAGGTGATTGTGGTTCTTAAATGAGACTTGTATTTGCTGCCAGGCAATCTTTAGAAATCAGTGGAGATTTCTTGGCTAAATCTCCAGGGTTAACTTTTTTAACAAAATGGAACCAAAAAGTAGATTGATCATGAAACACTGTTGTATCAAAAAAGATGAGAATTTTAAAACAGTTGTTTCAATTCAGAAAAATTCGACAAGTGATTTAGATTTCAATCTTTGTTCTAAAGTTATCTAGGAAAATATGAGCTAATTGCTTTAAGCACATGACTGACATATAAAAATCCAACTCTATAAACTTTTGATGATAATTTACAAGATGGGAAGTCCAGATTCAAATTGTTCAACAGGGAGATTCTAATTCAAATAATGTACATGGTTAAGTGTGGTGTGGAATACTATAATGTGATGATATTGGGTATATAACGTAAAATAAAAACAAAATGAATAGACAATAAAAATGACTAGAATTGATCACCTCAGCTTCTGTATAATATAACACACAATGTAGAATTATTGGTAGGGTTACATGATTATCTCTTAAATTTGTTACTATATGTTCTTACATATACAAAATACAAACATACATGAGTCCCTTATACTTTAATGCACATCTATCTCTACTTAGCATCTATCATCTGTCTACCTGTCTAATGCCATACTGATATTGCTACTTACTTCAAAGATAATTGTTATTTCGGTAAATACCTTGGATGTATTAGATGAAGTCACAATCTTTATAATAAAATGATAATCCAGTTGGATGTTATTATTGGATAAAATGAACAATGTAGTGAAACTTGTGGTTCTAAGTGTCCTATTTAGTAAGATTATTCTAATAACCTATCCGCAAACAAGGAAAGATTTAGTTTTGGAAGATACATTTGTTTCTATATAAAATGTGGAAATTAAAAGTAATAATAAACATAACAGTATAAATGTAATAATAACTTATATTTGTAGAATGTAAATGCTTACAAAACCATTTACTCTTCATAGTCTACTCTCACTTTGGAATCTGTAACTTCTCTCTTCCTTCTGGCTTTCCCCATCATCTTGTTAAAATTTCTCCAGCTACCACTCCAGCTTTACTTCCCTTCCCTGCATGTTTCTTGAAAGATTAATCTAGACTCTTCCATTTTCTCATCCCCCACACACTCCTCTTCTCATTTCATATTGTATCACTGCACCAATATGTGCACTGTTTTTGATGTTGTCATTCCTAGCTGATGAATATAATAGAAATTTAATTGTTTAAATTAAAAGAAGTAATGAAACTTCAATATTAAAAATGATTTATCTATTCTGTTGTGATTATATATTCAACACACACATTTCTTCATTGAACATGTGGTGCTGTTCTGCATTGTAAATACTGCTCTGTTGCTGGAGCAGTGATACATGGACGAGGTCTGCCCTCATGGAAGTTACCTTGTAGTGGGAGAAAAAAGAAAACAGCCTTGGCTGGTGTGGCTCAGTGGACTGAGTGCTGGCCTGTGAACCAACCAGTTGTGGGTTTGATTCCTAGTCAGGGCACATGCCTGAGTTGCAGGCCAGGCCCCCAGTAGGGGACACACAAGTGCAACCACATATCAATGTTTCTCTCCCTCTCTTTCTCCTTCCCTTCCCCTCTGTCTAAAAATAAATAAAATCTTTAAAAAAAAAGAAAAATAAAAAAAAACACTTAAATGTGTAATATGTAAATAAGGTAATTTCATGTTGTAATACAATACTTCAGGATATTGGGAGAAAGAGAGGCGGTAGGGTTGGTGTCTTTGGACGCTGGAGGACAGGTGGTCGGGGGTGCTCTCCATGGAGGCGATCATAGACAGAAGCTCACCGTGTAGAGTGGAGAGAGCCTTTAAGGCAGAGCTGAAATTTAGTGTAAGGTCTAGATCGAGCTTGGCACAAGGGATAGAGGGCAGACCAATGGGGAACAAAGGGGACAGGGATGTGAAGTGAGGTCAGAGAGGAGGGAGGTTGAGCCTTTTTCTCCAGTAAGAAATTTATATTTTACTCTCATTTAAGTGGGTAGGTATATTTTGGGATTTTAAGCAGGCATGAGGTAGAGTCATGTGATCTTATTTAAATTTTGTAAAGATCATTCTGGTCCCTATGAAGACAAAAGGAACGCACCTTATGAAGTGGAGTAGGGTGGATTCCTGTGTTAGTTTTGGCTGTTGAAACCCATGCCATTGTAATTAATTTTTTTAAATTGATTTGAGGGGTGGGGGAAAGAGAAAGAGAGAACTTACTGTTCCACTTACACATTCATTTGTTGTTTCTTGTATGTGCCCTGACCACGGAGTGAACCCACAACTTTGGCGCATGGGGACGATGTTCCAGCCAACTGAGATACCCAGCCAGGGCATGCCATTGTACTTAATTAACATAAGGTTGGTCTGACTGGTAGATCAATGTAGAGAAGTGTCCTGAAAAGACTTTCGTATTATTGCCTTTTGTGACCTTTATTTCCACAGAAGTGTCTTAAGCTCAAGGGGAGGCCACGTGGTTGGATTCTAGCCCCAGCTTTTATCTCCTTTCTACATGAGTTTCCCCCCTATTTCCTTTCCATTTTCTCTTCTTTAGACCAGTTAAACTGCTTTCTGTTTTTATGGGGAAATGGTTTTTCTAGTAGCATAATAGAGTTTCAATTCTTGTTTATTTACAATTAAATGCACTTTTAGAATTTGTGGGGAGGGGAAGGGTTTCAAATCATTCAGAAGTCTAAATTTCAGTGAATATAACTGAAACACAATACAGAAGAGTGGGAGGAAGTCTGGATATTTAATTGTCAGTCCTCTGCTTTGACAACTTTTCACTTCAACATCCTTCACTGCCAAGGTTACCATTTCTCAATTATCCTGTCCCTTGTGCTCCTGCAGGCTGCAGGCTGCTGCTGCTCCTTGGGGAACAATTTCAAGGTTTCTTTTTCTGTGTGTATTTATCCTTCAGTTTCCTGTTTCTCTTCTCCTCAGTTTTTGCTGTTAAAAATTCACTTAAATCTTGCTGTTTTTACAGGTGAATGCAACAATTCTGAAAGTGCATTGGGCTCTTGACTGACTGGTGGGAAATTTTGAACTGACCTGGTGGTTAGCATACTGCATGGGAAGTGCACGCCCCCTCCTTCTGTGCCCCCATACAAGGTCAAGGAGAAATGTGCCATTCGGCTTTTTTCCCTTTGGGCTTTCTTCTTTGATATTGTCTTTTTTCAAAAATCCTCCATCACTCCATTATATTTCAATTTGCTCAAGCTTGATTGGTATTTAAAAATCAGAATAAAACTCATTAGACTGGATTTCTCCCTTATGTTCTTTTCCAGTTTGCCATTCTTGACTCCCTTTCCCACCTCTTTCTTAGATTCTTTTTCTTGTTTTTCCTTTTGTAATGCTACCCTAAGGGAATGACACATACTCCTTTCTCCTCACATTGATTGCACAATATATTTAGTTCCAAGGCATCACAGACAGATACTCATTTGCCAGTGAATAAGCTCAACTTTGGAGGCCCTCAGTAGCCACAAATGTATTGGGCACAGTCCCTATCTTTATTAATCTTAGAGTGGGGAATGGAGAGAAGTAAATAGAAAATTATAACACTGTGTGGTGAGTGGCTATTGTGCATAAAGAAGAGTGCTCAACATGGTCTGGGACAAATCCTGTGGGAGGAACTCTAACCTGCACCCTGACCAATGAAGAGAAGTTAGTGTTTTGAAAAGTGGATGAGGGGGTAGGGGGGTGGCTGATACCTTTCAAAGGTGAGATATGCTGGAAAGCACTGAGGACATTTGTTAGAGTTAATATAGAGTAATGGGCAGGAATGGCATAAAGTCAAATCAGAGGCATAATGAGTCAAAATAATTTTTTAACCCTGATACAGGGTTTTTTTGAAGATTTTATTTTATTTTTTTATTTTTAGAGAGGAGAAGGGAGGGAGAAAGAGAAGAAAACATCAATGAGTGATTGTCAGTTGTGTGCCCCCTACTGGGGAACTTGACCTGCAACCCAGGCATGTGCCCATGGGAATCAAACTTGTGACCCTTTGGTTTGCGGGCCTGCACTCAATAGACTAAGTCACAGCAGCCAGGGCCTTTTATGTATGTATATATGTATGTATGTATGTGTATGTATACACACACACACACACATACAGGTTTCTATATCTTGTTAAAAGTTATGGCCTTTTCCCCACTCTGAATGTAGGGAATCATGTGGAGGTTTTACTCTTAGGAAGGGTATCTCATGATAATAGCTACATATTTGGCTACAGCATAGATAATGCATTACATTCAGTCAACAGTATTTCAGGTGCTTACAAAGTTCTAAATGCTGCAAATATAGTTGTGAAAAAGGCAGACACTGACCCTGCCTTTAGTGCCCGAGGACAGCAACATTGGCGGCAGGAAGTCCAGTTAGGAGGCTGTAGCTGTGAGAAGTATTGGTGATCTGAGTTTCAGTGTTGCCATACGGATGCAAAGAAGTGATTACATTTAGGAGGAGAGGTTGAGGAAGTATTAAGAGAAGACGGTAATTGGCTGGTCAGGGATGGGATTGGTTTGAGACAAAGAAGGCAGGTGTCTTCAGACACTTCCAAATGTTGACCTTCATTCTGCTTCTTTTCTAGTTTGACAGTCTGGTGATGTTGTGGGTGCTTCCATTTCCATACGTCTAGGTACCAGTCTGACCAGCTGTCAGTTTTGTCATCCCATTTGGTGGGTGCACAGTGAGATGGAAAATACAATGGCCGTTGATCTTGAAGCAGAGACCATTTGCTATGGGAAATCTATTACCAAGAATTATGCTAAGCAGCTCTTCTTGTCAGATGAGTTTTGCCAAATCACTCCTTCTTTTAGATGATAGGTAGTAGAATGAAGGCACAGGGATTGGATGTAGAAGGAGAGGCAGGGTGGTTGAAAAAAATGTGGAAAAAAATAGTCTCATAACCAAGCAAGTAGGAAGAAAGCTGAGGGGAAACAAAGGCAATAGGATGAAAGATTTAAAGTGGGCATTTATCTGCTGAGGGGGGATATTAAATTGCATTATTTCTCTTAAGAGGCTTCCTGAGAACACTAGTATCCTGTGTTACTCTGGGGAGAAAGTTTTCTGCAAAACTCAGTATACCACCTGTTAAAAAAGTCTGGTTAAATTTGTTGAACCCAGAATTTTACAAATATATTTGCCCCTATGTTTTCCACTAATACTCTCTTAACATTCCGTGGAACTGGTGTCTTACAAGGCACACCTAAGGAAATGTTGGCTAACTAAATTATGATCACAGTAAGGCTCAGCATTTATTATCTTCTGTGCATAGTGTTAAACTCTTTACATGAATTATCATATTTAGTTTTCATACTATGAGGTAGACATTAGTATCATTTTAATGACAACAAAAATACTCTGAGTTTTTAAATAGGTTGTCCAAAGTTATATAGTCAGTAGACAGGGAGCCCGATTTTAAACCAAACAATGTAATCTAAAAGGTCAGGTACCCCTTGACCTTTTACATATGTACAAAGGGGTAAGTACAAAGGTAGGTACCTCTTTGTACGTTGTCTCAACATGTCACTAGGGCAAGGTCCACAGAGGACTTCCAGCTTGATGCCACTGAATTCAGTTGATGCCACTGAAACTTCCTTCCTTCACCACATAAATCGACTGTCCTTTCATGCACTCAAGGTGTGAACATAATACCCCAATGACTGAACATTCTCTAACTTCAGAGTCATTGATTCCTTATACATGCAACCCGTGGGTCAGGCATTTTGATTCCATATTGCAGAAGAAGAAGAAACTGAAGCAGGAGATCCAGAAACCCACACAAGACCATACAATTAGAAGCGTGGAAAGCCTGGACTCAAATCCAGACAGCCAGACTCAAGAGTGAGTCTGTGTTCTTAGTCATACAAAATGGTTTATCAACATTTGAATGAGTGCGCATAACTTCCCTGGGCTAAGAAATGTTAGCTTATATTGATATTAATACGCATAATCTACTAATTTATTTTTCATGCATTTGTGAGTATGAAAGACTCCTTTTTGAAATTGTATAGCCATCATTACTACCACTGAGTCACATTTTTGGAGTTGGAATCATTGGAAACAGAGGTGTGAGAAAAAAGCTAACTTAGAGAGCAGAGGAGCAATCAGGCTAGGTCAGGAAGTGACCTTATGATCTCGCCTGCAGTAGAACCAAGGCAAGAATCTGTAGGTCAAGCAAGAATGAATCTGAGAAGGCACTGAGTAACGGATATATTTTTTATCTCCCTCAAAACCACATGTAGAATAATTATATTTTATATCAGTTTTGCTTTACCTCTTAGCAGTGTAGAAATGTAAGGATTTTAGTTGTAGGCAATTCTGGGTTTGAATTTTTATTCAATTGTTAAGTGTTACCTCAGGCAAATTTCCAAGTTTCATCATCTGTGAAATGGGAATAGATATACCCACATCCCCACTTTGGGGAGCAGTTGAAATGATATTCTATAAAGTGCTGGAGAAAGTAGGTCTTGAAATTTTATTATAAGTAGCTATTATTTTATTATAACGTTGCTTTCCTGAGGTTTGTGAGCTCCACTTGAAAATGTTAAGTTGGTATTTTTCTATCTGCTTTTCCATTTTTTTCCTCCTTCTGATAAGTACAGCACAGTAGAGTCCACCAGTATTAAAGCACCTGCGTACCTCCAGCGGTAGTGATGTTGTACCAGGCGATTTTAAAAGCATGTTAGGAATAATAGATTTGAAGGGACTTTATTCTGTGTAGAAATTCATCTCATTTTGTCTAAACTGCTTAACCTGACCATTTGACTTGGCATTGAGGAAGGACTCTTTAGAAAGAAAGTAAAATAAGTCTCTATTTAAAGGTGATTCAAATAACTGTGCCTTGGATTTTTGTGAGTAAGTTAAATTTCTATTTATGTGTATGGAGAGAAAAATAGTAATCCTTCCCAACTGATTTAAGCTATTGTTAAGTGAATGAAGACTGACTGAGGGAGAACCCTTTTTATCTCTTGCATCGTGTGAAAGCACTTTGTTTGGAACCCTTTTATTTTGTTTCTCTTCATAATTTACATACAGTAAACAGCATTTTAAATATAAGAAATGTAATTTTCAGGGGTTAAATGGGTTAAGGTGTCATGCAAAGCTTTTAATGTAGCAAAATTATAGTGAAAAACCTGTCATTTCACATTCTTAGGATTTTATTTATTTATTTTTGCAGGATGAGTAAGAGATACTTACAGAAAGCAACAAAAGGAAAACTGCTAATAATAATATTTATTGTAACCTTGTGGGGGAAAGTTGTGTCCAGTTCAAACCATCATAAAGGTAAGCTCTGCTTTCTTTCTCCGTTATCTGCAGAAGGGGGCACTCTTCAGCACGGACTATTGTGTTCTGCCTTCACTAGGGTATTCGTTTCACTAGATATGGGTCCCCTGTCCCCTCCACACCCCATGATTCTTGTTCAGTGAAAATGCAGATAGTTATCCTTAATATGGTTTTGATAGGGGAAGCATGATTATTTAAATGTTTCCAGGATAATTGCCATTTCTGCAAATAGTTTTCAAAGAGTATGGAATTGTGACTCTGACTTTCTCCTGTCATTTATGTTTTAAAGATAGTGATGTTAAAATGTCAAGTTGACATGTAATAAACATGAGTTTCAGATTGCAGTCATCCTGGTAATGAAAGCATCTTTAATGATATGTATCTTAATAATATGTGTATATGGAAATTTTCCTTCAGTGCTTTCATATTTCTTCATGCCGGAGTACCTCTGTAACCACCGTTTGGGCTCTGCACCTTGTACGATGTTTAGCAGGCTCAATTCTGCCATAGAACGGAGTGAGGATATTTGTTTTATACATGTTTTAGGCTTGACAGCTCAAAATTATGCCCTGTCTGCACTCTTTCCTGAGCATAGTACTCATAATGAATAACCACCTCCTTCCAAATGAATTAAATGGGGCTCTTTCTGAACTGTCCCCACCATAATCATGTATTTACAACTTGGGGTGTCAATTTAGATTTTTCTGTGAAATATGATTTTACAGCTCAATTCTCAGTCTTCCATAAATTCTAGAGGCTAGCAGCTTGCTTATTTTATTTTGGGGCGAAAGGGTAGTTAAGACTGCTTTAAATTCAGGAACCCTGAAATTGGTTACACACGTGCATTTAATTAGCATTACACGGAACGTCAGTGCTGGGGAGAGGATGATGTGGTGTGAAGGAGGACGCCTATCAGTCACAATCTTTTCCCCCTGTGTTTGCACCACAGCATCATCTTTGTAAGAATGAATTTTATAGAGAGGTTCTTCATATATTATTGTCCTGTTTCTGTCCCTCTGTTTTCATTATAATTTTTAGAATATTCTTTAATACTCTACAATGATCCACAAATCAAACTTTTAAATTCTCTTTAATAAGTGTTATTTGTGTAAAATTAAAGAGATGTTGAATAGGATGTTATTCTAAATTGACAACAATAAACCAAACTTAAAAGCTCAAAGTAGTGTTAACTATTCACCTTTTAGAAAGAATTGAAAACCATGGGGCCCAGGCCCCAGGCCTTGGGCTTAAGAGAAGACATGTCATCTGTACTGTCCAGAGGGGTGGGCACCCTAGTGCCTCATCCCAGCTTAAAATAATCCTGGAGAGAAGATGGGGCGACAGTAACCGTGGGCGTCAGCCTTGTGAAGCAAGGGTTTGTGAAAAAAGATGGTTTTTATCTCCAGAGCTAAGTGATGAGGTTTCTAAAAGAATCATGCATGAAAACTGCCCCCTGGTGAATATTACATACCATTTTTAAAGCTACTTTTGAAAAATTTTAAATTGTGTTATGGTCTATGCTAACTCCAAAAGTAAGATATTTTTTGACTTTTTGTCAAGAAAATACTTCTTGATCATAGGAGATTACACATCGTCCCAGAAAACCTACTTAAAGTGCCAAACCCTGTCTATTATACAAGGGAGAATTTTGTGCTTTTCTGGCATTTCATTTCCGCCCTGCCACTGATATTTTGGATGAAGATTTTAGGAAAGATTCTCCACACCTTCCCCTTTTCCTCCTTCCCTTCTTCCTTTCTTTCCTTTTTACTTTTTAAACAAAATTTCCCTTTTGTTTAAACTATTTTACACTTAATAGTAAATGTAATGCACATGTGCATTTCAGGGCACATCCGTAAAATGAACGCTAGTGTGCTTACCACCCAGCTGAGAAATGCAACATTTCTAATACTGTTAACACTGTGGTGTACTACTCTGCTTTATTTCTTTGCCTCCTTACCCCAGATAATCACTATTCTAGATTTTGTGATTATAATTTGTTTGCTTTTGTTTAAAATTTCACTATGTACATATATATCTCCAAAATGACATATTGCTTAATTTTGGTCATTATTTAATTTACATAATAGCATTAGACTGTATTTTCCTATTTGGCCCAATGACATATTTGTGATATTTATTATAGTTGATGGCATGTAGCTGTAGTTTATTCATTTAAAAATTATTGCTTCATATTTTATTGTATGAGTCACCACAATTTATGCATTTGTTCTCTGGTACTGAAACATTAGGTGTCCTATTTTCTGCTCATTATGAACAGTGTTTTCATGAACATTCTTGTACTTGTCTCCTGGTGCTCCCTGTACAGGGGTCTCTCAAGAGCACATTCTGAGGAGCAAAATTGCAGGGTCGCTGGGTGTGCAGATATTCCGTCTTACCAGGTTAGGCCAAATGGTTTTCCAAATGGTAGGACTTACCAAGTTGTTCACGGTATTTTCTTACTCTCTTTGTCATCTGCTGTCTCTGCAGCTACATCTCCCTCTTCTGTCTGAGTAGTGCTCATTTGTGTCATATCTTTTGTTCCCAATTAGTCTCCCCAGAGTTGGTTAATTGTATTAGTTTTCGAAGGACCAACTTTTGTGTTTATTGATTCTCTCACTTGAATCTTCTTGTATCTCATTACTTTTTGCTCTTAGCTTAATTTTATTTTTATTTATATAAAAACCACTTAAGTTATACTTAGTAATACATACCAGGCACTTGCGCAGAAGTGAAACTTTCCTGGATTTCTCAGTGCTGTTGTAGAAAGCCCCAGCCTCCTGAGTCTTTCCAAATACCGTATGGTTGGCTCTATAGGAATTTGTGTAATTAATTGTTTTTATTCAAAAGGAGAATAAAACTCATCCCCCCTGAGGGCTAACTGGTTACAGATTGGATCAGGTCTGTAGGTTGCCTTCTCAAGGTGCCAGAAAGGTTGGGGCACCAACTGCCTAGGTATAGAAGCCCCAGCCTTGAAGACACTTGGGCTTTTTCTGGTTCTTGGAAAGATGTATTTATATTCCACAAAGTCAGAGACACCTAGTATCCTTTCCATCCCATCTCAGAGGAACAACACGTTGTTTTCTCCTTTCGGAGGAGAGTGACTCTTTCTCTCTCTGGCGTGTAAGTGGAAAAATCCATTGTTCTCTGACACTGTCCTGTAAAGTGTTCAGCTACTTGTGTAGGACGTCTGGCCTAGTTTTCATCATGGGTAAGGCTTAGGGCAAGGGAGGCCATTCACTTTTTTTTATTGTGAAATAATTAATAAGAAATCTGTCTCTGATCCAGAGCACCTTGTGTGAGCATTCGAGATAAAAGTAATAAAGATCAGTAATAAAACCCAACAGCTTTATCCTAACAGTTTTACAGATATCAACTCATTTAACCCTCATAACAATCTGTAAGGTTGGTATTATTATTATTATTAAACCTATGTCACAGATCAGAAGTGTTGGTAAAGAAATTTTAAATCATCTGTCCCAGGTTCCCTAAGTACTGGAGGCAGGAATCAAGTTGAGGCAGTCTTGCTCCATAAAACATGATATAGATCTAGTTTTGAATTTCTTTTTGTTTGTACTCTTTGGGATTAGTTGAGTTCCTGAATTTGTAGATTGGTGTCTTTCATGAACTTAGGTGTATGCCAGCTTTCTCTTTCTGTTCTTTATGTATTTCAACCTTTATATTTTCTACTTTCAAGTCTCTCTAAACTTTTTTCTGGGATATTTATCCAGATCTTCTTTATACCACACTAACTCTGTGTTCTCTTGGGATTAATCTGTTTTTAACCCATATGAGTTTTAATTCTATCCATTATATACTACTAAAATTAGTTTTTCTTGCAAATTGAGTTGGCTATTGACATATTTTTGTTCTCATTTTTTCATTTCCTCTTTTTATACATTATATAGATATTGTTATATACATAACATATATAATAATATGATAGATGCTATATAAAATATGTATAATTTGATTTGTTGATTTTATTTTATGAAATTTTTGCATTTTCTTCCTGGCAAATCTCACTCATCATACTTTACTTCAGAGTTTGTGATTTTTAAAAAGTCTATGAGCTAATTATATTGTAATTATATTGGTGAGAATTTTAAAGACCTGTGCTTAGGATGCATTCTTCCAGAGATGATTTGCATATGCTATGCGCCTTAGGTGAGGTTCTCTAGGAGCAGAGCCAAGTCAGGAGTTCTCGTTTATGTTATTTATCAAAAGAGTGCTTTCAGGAGGAGACCATGGGTGGCAGGATACAGCAGGAGACAAAAGCTAAGCGCAAACAGAGTCTCAGCTGGAGAACAGCCTGGCCAGGTCCTGGGGAGGCTCCAAAACAGGAATTGCTCCACAGAACTAGACTCTCCTTGAGGAGAGGTGGACAGCCTTTTCTACCCTTGTGTCCATTTATCATCGGTTATGGATCTATTACCCATGGTACAGGGGACCCTCCTTGGGCAAGTGGCTACTCTTTAGCAGAGAGTGAGTCTCCAAACAAGGGAGGAGCTGTGAATTTTATTCTGCTAACATTCCCAGCAAGAGGAAGAAAGGTGCACAGCTGATAGAAAGGATCCTGGTAATGAACTGGCCTGTACTGCATGGTAGTCTATTCCTTGTGCACTTCAGAGCTGCTTGCTTCTCACTTAAGTTCACTCCATTCAGCCAAAGCTTATCAAAGATTATGGTTGGTTGTAATTTCAAAAAAAAATGTACCTGAGGAAAAGTGGGGTCCCCACTAGTGCCGTTGTATGAGGGCCATTCCTAATACTCATCATCTGTCCACATCCCTAGCCATTTTGATTCCCCTTTCCTTCAGCTAGCACACTTCTGCTCACTGAGGAGGCTTGCCTGATGTTATATACAGATTGCATAACTGAGGGTTCTGATCCCTGGATTATCCTGCTCTTAGCTGTGCTTACTGTACCTATACATATATAATTATAGTTAGTGATGGTGATGCCAAGAAATGACCAGTGGATTGTTCATGAACCTAGCACTTTCTTCCCCATCCCAGTGCACAGGAGCTACCCTCTTCATGACCATCAGGGTCCTTTACCTCATCAAAATCTAACTCCTTTTTTTTCTTTCTGTGAGGTGACCAGCAGCAGCTGTAGCTTCTTCCTGTCTAGAGGGCTCTCACTCACTCTTTCCCCTGGTAAAAGCAGCCCCTTTTTTGGAAGCAGTACTCTTATACGCATAGGGTCTATTGGTAGTTTTTACAGAAATATTTTAGACTGGAAAAATTGTTTTCCTCAGTAACTTTTAAGTACCTACAATAAGGGCTGAGAGTGTAGTAGAACATAAAAGAGACAAAAATTTTTGTCTTTATGGTGTTTTGTCCTAGAGATGTGAAGATAGATACCAAGGAGAGAAATAAGTTTTACAGTATATATGTGGTGGAAAAGATGAAGGAATAAAGAGGGATAAGAACTATTCAGGAAGGATTGTAATTTTAAATAAAGACTTTGGGTAAGACATAAAGTTTCCAATTGAGCTCACCATAAGTATATTTGGGAGAAGGATGGTCCAGGCAGAGCCGCAAGAAGTATGAATGCTTTCAAGTAGGAGCATTCTTGCAGACAATGAGAAATGGCGAGAAGGGTGGTGTGAACAGAACAGAGCATGTAAGGATGAGAGGTAAGAGATTAGGTCATTACAGAACTGGTGAATGTAGGAGATAAAGGAACGGAATGAACAGCTCTTCAAAACACCGGTGCATCAGCATTGTGCTCTCAAGAGCAACCCAGTGCAGAACTGTGTTATTCTGGTTTTTAAACACGATGTAGAAACACTTGTAGAAATCGAGAGCATTTGGATTTGAAGAATAAGACATCTAAAAACCAGAAAATGTCACCTCCTTAATACAATCTTCTGAGCTTCAGGAGCTAAAAATACCCCACACAGATGAATTAGTTTACTGTTCAAACAAAGCACCACAGAAATTTGGCCCTGAATTCTCACAATTGTTTTGAGCTGGGCATTTTGGAGGAATGGCGATTAACTCAGAGCAGTGTGACAGCTGGTCAGAAAGGATAAGCAGTATTTCCTCCTTGGAAGCAATTATATAAGGTACAGCTTCAGATTCTGGGGATCGGAGAGGAAACATTTTTTAGGACTCCAAGTTCTCAACAGAATAATATTGTCATTAATCTCAGAAGGCTGATATGTTTTCTCACCTTTTCTTCCTTTACCCATAGAATCCCAATTAAATCTAAAAATCAGGAGCCATCATTGGATATTTGGGCTGGAAAAGGAACTGTATTTAGTGTATAAGACATGAACAGGTGAGAGTTATACAAACAGAGAAAACAACCCCCCCCTTATTTTGATTAGCTGAGATCGAATATATGTTCTCCTCATTTTCATACAAGGTAATTGCTAATCTGAGTTGCAACTTTTGATTAAATGGAATTTTTTTCAGAGAAAAACAATTTAAAATCAAGGTGATTTTTAGTTCAAAGCCTGGATGAGAGAGCAGCCATTTAAATTTTTTTTTTGATAGCTCTTCATTTGCCTGTTGGTTCATTTGATAATTTACTCATTTATCCAACCAACTACTGAGTAAACAAAATATGTACTGTCTGTTGAGTGTTGGGTGTCAGGTCCAGTTCTGGAGATATTAAAGTGATCAAATGAACACCGTCCCTGCCCTGTGGAGCTTACAGCATAGTTGGGGAGGAAAAACATTAATCTGGTCATCAGACAAATGTTTACTCTTAAATGGTATTAAAGTGCTGTAAAGATGAAATTTCAAGATAAGAATATATAAACTGTAAAATGGATGGAGAGGGATCAGGAAGTCTCTTCTAGGGAAGGGACATTTGAGCTGAGGTCTGAATGGGGGGTGGGAGATAAGCAGACAGAATGCTCTGGCGCTGAAAGAAGCCATTGGAGGGCAGAAAACAAGAACTGTAACACACAGTTAGCTGGGAGAGGGGGCTGGGACAGACCCGCCGGGGCCATATTCAGAATGCTGGTTTTCTTACAGTTAAAATTCTTCGATCCAATTTAGCTAGGGTATTACTAGGTTCTCTTGGGCTGCTTTGTAGCTGACTATGATGTACATCAAAGTTTAAAAATCCTGATTTATAATTTACACTATTTTAGGCATCTTGTTTATGAAAACAGTCAGATTAATGGCTCAAGAGAAAGGAAAATGGCCATAACATAAGCTCACTCATTTTTGGACTTTTAGCAACAACATATTTTATAACACATTTTATTAAATTTTCAAAGTAATACCTGTTTATTTGAGCACTTTGGGAAGAAAGAGAAATATCAAGAAGAGAAATCAAGTCACCCATAATTTTTCCACATAATAATAAGATGGCATTTGGGCATATTTTTTCTCTGTTTTAATTTATGAGCATATTAAACATATTGGAGATCTTGGTGTTCATTCGCTTATTTAATTATTCATACATTTATTGAGAAAGACTAGGTGTGTGAGAGACGGTGCTGCTCTGAGCTGGTGATTCTGCTTTAAGTTATGCAGATAAAGTTTCTGTTTCCTGGAGTTTATCCTTCCATATTTTGACTTTTTTCTTCTCTTTTTTATTTTAAGCTATCGCATGCTTACAGGATAGTGCATGAAACCCATATGTTTACTCAAAAGAATAATTATAAGGCAAACAACTGTGCAACTAGCAACCAGGACAAGGAATACAATATTATCAGCCCCTCAAAGCTCCTTATGCTTCTCCCTGATTACAGACCCTCCTCCCACAGAGGTACCCTTTCCTGACTTGCTGTCCTAAACAGTAGATAATTGTTTTGTCTTTTAAAAAAATTTGGTTAAAGTAGAATTCTACTATGGACATTTTTTTTTCAGTGTGATTTGCTTCTTACCATCAACATTTTCACTTGAGATTCATCCATGTTGTGACATAGGATTCCATTGTATGGACATACTGTGATATATTTCTCACTTGTTGAAGGTCTTTCCAGTTGTTCATTGCTATTGACAGTGTTGCTGTGGACAATACTGTACATGTATTTTCATTCATGTGCATGAAATCTCCGCAATGTGTATTTTAAGAATGAAATTTTATGGGTTATATATTAGGTACATATTCAAGTTTAATTTTTTCTCCCCATTTAGCAGTATAATTAGTAGTAAATGATGTTACTTATACTATATCTACAAACTATCCATAAACACATTTTAATTGGAACATGAAAAAACATTATAGTAACATATCCTAAATTCATTTAAAAAATCTTTGTTGTGAGATTTTTTTGAGATTACTTTGTATGTTAATACTAACGTGAAAACCTTTGGGCAATGATTTTTGTTTACATTTAATATTAATTACATTTATCAATACATTGTGTTCATATTCAATTTCTTTATATATTCAACACAAATGAGAATATTTGAGGTCAAAAAGATTGAAATGGTGAAGTTTGTGTTGTTTAACATTCACTCAGGAAAAAGGAAATCACACTAGGGCAGTTTAGGGAATTGGTTATAAAAGTGTTACAAGGACTGGGGGAGGAAACAGGGAATGGTAATACTGCTCCCCAGACACTGGTGCCTGCAGACAGCTATTACTGTCCCTGGACCTGGAAGAGCAAAAAGAAAAGCAGTGGTACCCCGTTGCAGCCACTGGCCAGCGGTGATTGCAAATGTTGTAGATGCTCGCACGTCACAAGAAAAAACATACACACGGACTACTGAGTCCTGTGGAGGAATAGGGATGGCATGGGTACCCTCTCAAGGAGAGGGTGCTTCGGAGTGGCCTGGCCACTCTCTCAAAGGAGAGTGCCCTGAACCGCTGCCTCAATAGGCTTTTTATTAGGTAGATGAACAGATACAGAATGTGGATTCATCGTCTAGCAGAAAAGATCAAAACAGGTAGATAATTTACATAGAGTTCAAAAGTCTCACGCTGGGTTTTGGGGCTGGTATCACCTAACAAATACAGGATTAGTCTAGTTTCCTACCAGAGCCTACACATCCAAGAGCATCCTAGCAATCAGGTCTCACAGGATTTTACATATCTTATGCCCCAGGTCCAATTTACCCCACGTGTCCCCCAACTCTAGTCTGAGCCTCACCGCCCCTGCTATTTCTGAAGGCTTTGAGTTGGGCGGAGGAGACAAAGGCAGCCAGGAGACTTGGATTTCTCATATCCAGAGCAAGGACTCAGGCTATTGTCAAAGCCAAGGGGACAGGGGTGATGTCGATCACTCCCTCACTTCCACAGCCCCCTGAGTCTCTTCCCTGATGGCTTATTCCCACGTGATCCTGTCTGTCTTAGGTCCATTCTTTCCAGAGAATGGTTGCCCATCATTGACTATTCAACCAAGCTGAAGGGAGTAGCAGAGCAGGCAGTACCCATGTTCAGGGAAATAGGTTTTGTCTCCTTAGGCCTCCCGGTTCTCAAAGGTTTCTCACTCACCTTAGCCCTGGAGGGTTACGGCTCCTGAAACCAGGCAGGGCAGACACCATAGTACCCAGCCATCCTGACTGTGTTTGCTACTGAGTTTGTGGAAGGGCCACTGCTGCTTTAGGAGTCACTTCCTCCTGCACTGAGCAGGAAGCCTGGAATCAAGTCTTTGAAATTGCAAGAGCTTGAGAGACTGTAGACCCTCTGCTAACTGCTAAAGCCTACAGGCACACACATCATACACTCATGGCGCTTCTGAAGCCAGAACAAATGAATGGTCTTCTTCCTAGAAGCAGACTCCAAGAGGAAACTGAATGTGCAAGAAATCTTGGGGGAGAACACTTTTGAAGTGCAAAGGGGGAGGGAGCAACCGTAGGTGGGAGCAAGCCTTCAGACAGTGAGGAAGCTCTGACACCTATGAGAGAAGAGAAAGTAGGAACGAAGGAAAAGTAGGAAGAGTCTCACGCTTCAGCACATGTTTTCAAACGTCTTGGCAAAGCCAGTCTGGAGCTCTTGAACAAAGGTCGCCCATTGGAGAGAGCCCCATAATGGGCAAAAAAGGCCAGGCTGTAGTATTGCTGCCATGCTCAGTCACTGACAGGCAGCCGCCCAGGGAAGGGGTGGCCTTGGTGGGATCCTGTGATGGGTCCAAAGGAGACCATCCGTCAACTTTGTTCTTTACAGAATCCTTTGGCGGAAGATCTAAGCACACATCTTTGTGATTGCCACGCTTCATGGGCAGAATCTAACCAGAAACCAGCTGGCAAGGGAATCTTAGGAATGTAGTTCCTAAGCTTCCGGCCCTCTTCAATACAGAGAGGAATATAGAAAGATAAATGTTGGAGAAAAAATGACAAATATCTGTCAGGATATTTACACATATTGTCAAATTACTTTTTATTCCCACTCAGAGGTATATAAACTTTTCATCTCTCCACTCTGAAAATATTGGCTACTAATTTTTCATCCACATGTGTATCCTGTTGAAATTCTGTTCTCATAATGCAGGTAGAACATTCTGAAAATATGGCTAGTTCCGTTAGTCCTGGACTGGTTTCTTCTTAGTGTTTATGGAAGCTGCTTCGATAGGCAATAGATACACACATCTAATATTAGACTTGGTACGGCTTCTTTTATCGGTATCTAAGACATTTCCACCATCTTCCAGACCCTGCTGCCTGTGAAGGCAAAGGAGAACACCATCATCCTACTGGTTTTCTCTTTGGCCTCTCAGAACAGCTGCTGTTTAATTCTGACGGCTGTGGAAGAATTCACAACAGCACGCTCCCATGCCACAGCTTGCTCTGCTCTCGTCCCAGCTGTTCAACCCAGAGTCTTTGGAATCATCCTTGACCTCTTTCTTGCCATCTCTACTCATATTCAATCCAATGAACTGTAAAATCCTATTTGTTTAATTCCTAATTGTCTTTCAAATCTGAACATTGTTCTCCATCTCCATGTCCTTTATTTCCTCTGAACTATTGCAATTTTCTGCTCATCTAAAATTTTCTGACTGTAATCAGTTCTCCGTACAGTTGCTGAAGTGAGTTTCTAAAAATGAATACTTGATAACTTTTACTTCTGTACTTAGGACCCTTAAGATAAAATTTAAAATTTATAACATGCTTGACAAAGCCCTTTGTGATTTGTCAGTTGTCCTCTTCTGTATGCACATTTCTCTCACTCAGTGTGATCCAGACACATTGTCTTTGCAGTTTCTGGAAGGCCTGGTTCCCTGCGATGTCACATTTCTCTTCTTGTGTCTTTTGCATTTTCTTGCTTTATTTGTCTGAGTGCAAGCCATCAGTCATATCTACTCTCTCCCCTGAGAAGCTTTTCTTATTACTCTAGGTTAATTTCTCTGTTCTGTGATGACATATCAGCTGGTACCCTTTACATCTAGTATAATTGTAATTCATTGATTATTTGTATAATAATTTGTTAATACTTACTTTTCCTCTTAGCTGAGGGTAGATTTAGGCACTTCTTGCTTGGCATCTCCGGTTCTTAACAGTATCTAGCATAAATAGAAAAAGGACATGGTCTTTTCCTTTAAATATGTTCTTCATTTAGATTTCATATTTGATACTGAACAGAAGTTGCAACAGAATTTGAGAAATCGATGGCTTTAACAGGTATCCTTGTTGCTTCCTTCTGATTTTAATGATGGTTGGTCTAATGTTCTGGTATTAAGCATAATGTTGACCTTTAAAAATAGTTTAAAAGTTACACCTAAGAAATTTTTTCCCCTATGTACTCTCTAATTAGTTAAAGGATTGGGATTTCTTTTCAGTGTAGAATGTATTTGCTGATATAGAATTAGGGAAATTCTGAATATTTAGTGTTAAAACAAATGAAGTAATCCTGCTCGTTTCTCATATGACTTCAGATACCTACTTTATTTATTTGGATTATGAAAGGAATTTTCTCTCACTGTAGTTCCTCTCTTATGCATTCATTGGGGGTGGGGTCAGTAATGAATCCAAAGCAGAACAGGTCTATTATGAATGGAGTGAATCTTACTATCTCAGAAAACTGCATCTGGTTTCTGGTACTGGCAGGTTTGACAGTCTTTGGATGAAGTCGTGTCATTATTGCATACGTGCATACTTTAAAAACAGACATAAAATCATAAAGCATTTCTTCTCTTGTGCCCGCAAACAATTCATTAATTGAAATATACTTAGTAATTTTTTGTCATATACTGGTACTATGAGCTATCAACAAGCATTCCAGAACTTATTTTGAGGAATATTTTATAGTATTCCTATGAGTGATCCTCATCACCTTGCAATAATGAAAGGAAATAAAAGAAGTCTTGGATTTATTTAACTTAGAGTAGAATTTGCTAATACATGTTTGCCTAGAGCTACATATCTCAACTGTTTTTTCATGTTTTTCTCTAAGGAGCTTTTCAGATTTTTTTTCTAATTGACCTCTACTGTCTTGAAGTTTTAATACCACAAACATACTGTATATCTGTTAATGTGCTGTATGTATCTGTGATTTATAGGTAAAGAAAGTTTTTTTTACTTCCCTGAACCAATTTTCACCACCTTATAGAGTAATATCACCCCTGTTGAAAATGTATGACCCACAGTTAGGTCAATTTTTGTTACCATATAGTACCTGTTTCTTAATTCCACTATTGTTTTTGGGCCATTACTTGTCATATAAAAAAGTTCCTAATAGCATATCAAAGAACAGACCTTAAGGATTTGAAGGAACTATTACAATCTACTAGATCAAAAATCTAATTTTAACAAGTTCACATGACAAACTATTATTAAAAGCACTATCAATTCATATTTTGAAATTATGTATAAATATATACAATTACATATTATATATTATATATTTTATATAATATAGAATTATATATTTTATTTATATAATCATATATGTGATTTATTTATATAATTACATACAATTACATATTATATATTATATGTTTATTATATATATTTATTTAGAGCCTAGATGGGGCATGTATGCTTTTGGAAATATGAAACTTCAGCTAAAGAACAACAGTCAGTCTTGAAAAATGGCAGTTTTAGGGCTGATCAGTATAGTAAAATCCTAGAGAACCTTCATAGGTGCTCAAATTGCATGTTTGGAATACCAGATGGGTAGACTTTTTTTCTGTATTTACAAATATGTTTTAAACATTATTGTGACTTGACATCTTATATTCCTTAGCATACTTTCTTCAAATTATTAATATTTGGGGCTCAATTTTTATTTTGGTCAAACAAAATACACATCTTCCCCTCTAGTAACATTTTTTTAAATGATTAGTTTTAAGTTAGAAATACTTTTGAACAGTGAGAGAATCATCCTAATACTTCTGCCAAGGTGATAGAGCATTTTTGTTAATGAGAAAATTTCTTAAAAGCTTATTGAGAACTCTGAACTCTGATAAACAGGATCACACCCCAAAACAATTCAAGTAAGAACACCATCAAGGAAAACTGTTTTTAAATGTATCCATGATATAATGTTGACTTGATTAGAGCTATTGTCTTGGATTATATAATTTGAATATTATTTCAATTAAAATTGAGACTTGATTTCTAATTAAATGAGAACTCTAATCACAATCTAAAACAACTACTTGATCAAAAACAGCCCTGAGAATGACAGTTACAGTTGAGAAATTACTTACTGATTTTAGAAGACAGAGAGAGAAGCACCGATTCGCTGTTCCACTTGTTTATGCATTAACTGGTTGATTCTCATACGTGCCCTTGTGGAGAATCAAACCCACACCCTTGGCCTATCAGGATGACGCTCTAACCTACTGAGCACTCGGCCAGGGCGACAGTCACATTTTTGATAGATGTATTTAATTTTTTCCATAAAAAATACAAGGAGATTTTAACACAACTTTTAAGTTAAAGCAGTGAAAGTTCTGAAATTTCAAAATCCATGCTGTTACTCTAGAAAAACCGAAGGCTCCAGCTCATCTCCCAGGGGTATTTCATCAAACAAGTGACTGGTGAGCATGGCTTGCAGTTATGCTTCCCTTCTTACTTCCCACACGAATTTCTCAGGCTGCTCCTAGCTGCCTCTCAGCCACCTACGCCTTCCCTCCCGTACCAGTCCTTTATTCTTCTGGTCACCACCTGTCATCCCCTTCGTTTGCTGACCCTCTCAGGCTGACACATGTTTATGCACTTTCTAGTCAATTTACGTTTTTCCACATTAAGATGGTCATATCACTATTATTTCTTCTGCTGTTGGTATTATACACATGTGCACATGCATTGTCCTTATCTGTTTGTGAATAATATTGTATTATATATTATGTTCATTCTTATTTCACAAGTTCGTGGCTGTATTTTTAGTTGTTTGAGTTCCTTAAGAGCAAAATGATCTAATTTATTTTGATGGTGTCTTAGTGCCTAAGTAGTATCTGGCATATAATAAAGGCTCAACATGTATTTGTGAAGTAAATGGATGATAAGTAAATTACTAGGGAAAAATATTTGGAAAGAAAGAAGCCAATGGAAATTTGATATTATTTCGGAAAGTTCACTGTATTCAGTATTTGACATGTATAAATTACTTTGGAAAAATCCCATTATATGTGAAATATATAAGAGAAATATAAGTTAGGATATAATTATTCACATGTAACATGACCTAAGAAGAGTGAATTTTTTAAAATTTTTAAAAATGAACTCACTTGCTAAGTTCAGTTAACATTAACTTAGGGTATATTTATATATCTAAGAAAAACACACTTTGCCTGTCTTTGACCTCAGTGCCTCCCTGTACCAGCATTCTAGGGAAATATTTGTGATATTGTTTCAGAACAATGTTAGAGCAGCATATGTTTGTTAACAAGAACAGTAGTAGGGTGGTTTTGTTCATGTAACATGTATTTTGAGATAAGACACTTGCAGAGTAAGAATAATAACACATGGGCTGTAACTACTACACAAATAACCTAATAACTTAATAAATCCTCTATTAGTGGGGCTATCACTTTTATCTGTAGTTGAGTTCCATTTCTCTTTATAACTCTAATGCAATATGTTTCAAATTAGGAGAAAATTTGTTCAATTGATTGATTTTTCCAACATTAACCTTCCAGGGAGCTAGTTATAATTTGAAAATACAGTATAAAACAGCTCGATTCTTTTACTACTAACAGGTAACACTCAGTTTTCAAAATGCTCCCACAATGCACATTTGCAAAAGAATATTAATTTCATGTATAAAAAAATTAAGGGGCTGGTTATTATATGTACTACTGTATTTTTGGACCATAAGACACATCTAGGTTTTAGAGAAGGAAAATAGGAAAAAAATTTTTGAAGCAAAAAATGTGGTAAAATATTCAATAACATAAATTGCATAATATTTCACCAATGTAAATGTAAACAGAACTCAACAGCAGCATTAACAACCACTATTCCTCCCAAATTTGAGGGGAGGAGAGGGAAAAAAAGTGTCTTATAGTCTGAAAAATACAGTATATTATATTTCAGAAAAAGTTAGAAATTGTTTCCTAAATGACTCAAACTTTAATTTTATTCAACAAGAAATGCCTTTCAAAACTATCAATGTTTCTAAAAAGCACTATCAGTAAAATTTAATTTTTTACATGTAGTAGAAACTATAATAATTTACATTTTATGGCTCTTTAAAAGAAATATCATGTGTCCTATCATTTTTTTATCTCCACACCTAGCCACTGTAGAAAAATGAGCACCTGTTATTCCCATTTCACAGACAAAGAAACTAAATTTTAGAAGTGATAGTTTTACCCAAGGGCATCAAGCTTAAACCTTAAATTCTGCTGACTTCAGCGTGTCTTCTCTTCTTACCACTCTGATCAGATAAGTGTTTTAAATGCCAGTTCAAATTAGTCTTTCCCTTTGTGTCTCCTACAAATGCCGTCTCCCACACTCATTGTGAAGTTTTACAGGGGTGGGCAGAAGTAGGTTTACAGTTCATGTGAAAAATAATACAATAATTAATTAATAATAATACAAGAATAAACTGAATAAACTCTTTTGCACAGTCACAACTGTAAACCTACTTTTGCCAACCCCTGTATTTGAGGGGAAAAAAGTTCTTTCATATCTTACAATTTATTTTAGTCATAATTTTTTCTCAAGTATCATTAAAAAAAGATCATGGCCTACTGAAGTTCTTAAAGTTATATTCAGTCACACCAGGCTTTTAGTCTTAGACCCGTGTATGCCTCTGTTACCAAGTCAACAAACCATAGTGTTCTATAAGTTTTACAATAATACATGGTTAGGCCACTGGAAAATAGTTTTAATATTTCCTATAGTTTCTACTTTTTCTTACTGTGAGTTTCATTTCTGTATCACAAATGTATTGGATGTCTGTATAATAGCAAGTCATTTACTTAGTAATTCAAATCTGGTGATGATATTTGGATATTAATAAAATAAAATAGGACACAAGACTGGGTATTAAATTACCAAACAAAATGACTACTTAGCTAATCACTCGTGATGAACATGTCTACTTCCCCATTAAATTCTTTACAGGGGTGGGCAAAGGTAAGTTCACAGTTGTTCCTGTGGAAAAATATACAATACAAGAATAAACTGTTTTGTGTACTCATAGCTATAAACCTACGTTTTGCCTACCCCTGTATTATCTTTCAAAGGGGAACAAAAGCCTATTTTATGTAATGAATTCTGTGACTAGTTCAACACAACCATTTCATTGTAGTGTTAGTAAAGGGATTATAGTCTCATAAAATGGGATTAGGCAAATATTTATGTATTCTATCACTAGGAACATCCTGGACTCTTTCCATGTGGTATATTGTACATTTTGTATTTTTATAGAACCTTGTTTTGTGGATTCTTTCTATGAGTGCTATTGGCAAAGGGCTTTAGACTTTAGAGTTATCAAATGATTGCTTACGACTCTGGTCACAACGGGGAACTTTGAAATGGGTACTCCTCCCACAAGGATACTGACCTATTTCATTCCCCTAGAGGGTTTTATTTGTCTCAAATCTGGCTTCTCTCAAAGCCTCAATAGCAGCTTCTCATAGGGAAAATTTCTGTGATAAAGATCCTGTTCTTGTTAATAAATCAAAGGTTGATTGGGGAGACCCAGTGCTTCTTGATGGGATGTTTCAAGGTCTCTGTGTCACTTGTCCTGTCCCTACAAGACAATGAGAAGCTTTGAGTTTAGGACACAGGTGGCAAACACAAGGCCTGTGGGCCAAATCCAGCCCTCCACCTTTTATCCGGCCTGGCACCTGGTTTCTACCCAGCAGTAGCGCCGAGCTCTCACTTAACTGTTAAGGAGTAGTTACATTTATACAGTCCTAAAATTACATTCAGCCCTTTGAAGGCAACCATGAGGCCGATGTGGTCCCTGGTGAAAATGAGTTTGATACCAGTGGTAGGATATTAAGAGCCAGAATCTGCGGTTGACCAAGTTCTGGTACAAATTTAGAGTCTCCAACATGCATATCTTTTTTTTGAGAGATAATGTCTCTGACTGAGTAAGCAAGGTAATCTAGGTAAAAATTATTAAGAATAATGTGAATTAAAACTTAAATATATTTAAATTTTAGTAGTCTCACTGAATGGCCTATATCACAATAAAGAGACTCCTGTAATTTTGTCAGTGCTACCCCTGCTGTGGACACGATCGGCTGGATCTCTTTCAGACACCAAAAATTTAAAACATTAACTCAACTATTTGAAAACTTTTTAGTACATCATTCGGCTTTCTTCTCGTCAGGAAGTACCTTGGCTCCCTACTACGTTTTCCCAGGAACTCACAGCTACCGTGTGCCAAGCAGACCATTTCATTGTGCTTCATTCCTTATGACTTAGACTCATTTCTGTAGCTGATCCTGAGCTCAATGTGGTAACAACTTGCTCTGAATTTCAGATAGTCTGTCTGTATTGTATTAACATATAAATATACACTGTGTGCTTACTTCTGAGTTTTGTGGTACTGCCAGATGCGGCTGCTTTGCGGAATGTTTTCACAGCAGGCGACAATATATCATCTTGGGCTGAGAAAACATCCAGTTACCTCTCATAGACAAAGATGATTTTCTGTGAGCTAATAAGGGATTCCATGGCTGGTAATTGTTCATGAGTCATGCTTTCTAGCCAATTTGTTATTCTCTTTGTAACTGTGTTTTGCGATATCTTATTGAAGCACAATGACTTCTTATTTTAGCAGAACAAAATTATTTCTGTTTACTTTAATTTCAAATTAGATCATAATGGAAATCTTTGGGTGTAACGAGGTTTAAAAACTAATTTGTATAAAAATGACCCATTTTAACCTAAATAATAAAGACCTTAATCTTGGTAATATAAATTTCTGTACTACAAAGAAATAATAACCATTTGAAAATATGTAGAAAATCCTGCCTGCTTTTGTGCTATTAAAACAATAAAGCAAGCCTTCCCTTCCATTTGGACAAATGACTCCATATGTATGATTCAGTTTTAAATGCTGAAACACTGAAACTATACTTGATCATATTTTAGTCTTGCTAAAAATGCCTTGAAATATTTCTCAGAAAACCAATTAGATAAGAATATTTTCAAGCTGGAGATGCTTGCCATTCTCAGTGTCAACCTTAAAGCCTCAAAGCTCAAGTGTTTCTTTACTGGCTAAAATGTAGAAACAGTTTAACGTAGAATTCTCATGCAGTTTCATTTGGTTGTTCCATGCACACACATGCACACATACATAAGTTGTGAGAAAATACAAGTTTATAAAACTCTCATCTTTTAAAGCACCACCTGCCTCAATAATTACATTTATGCATAAATTATTAAACACTTTTAGGACTACCTCTCATAAGCCATACAAGGATTATTGTTCCAGTATTATTAAAATTGAACATTTTCTCTTCCCAGGTAGTCAGTTAATCCAAAACTTCAGGATTAAAAAAAAATACTTAGAGATCACACACTTATAATCACTAAGCAATGCATAACTCCTGTCTGTAAACTCCTGAGCATTCTTCAGCTTTTCCTCTGCATTATCACAGCTTGCTCCTTCA
Organism: Trachops cirrhosus; assembly: GCA_028533065.1. NCBI lineage: Eukaryota > Metazoa > Chordata > Mammalia > Chiroptera > Phyllostomidae > Trachops > Trachops cirrhosus. Next base: position 52,390,262 of record CM052539.1, on the reverse strand, counting down.
CAAGTCCACCTGCTTCATTTTTTTGAAAGATCAGATTGTCTGAACTTGTTTGAAAGTTCTGTCTCATGTCTTTATATACTTACACATTTGTTTACCTACTTTTATGTGTATGTGCAGAACTTCCAGAATTAGAAGTAATAACTTTGGCTGCAAACTTCAACCAATTGAAAGCATCGATAGGTAAAAGGTATCGCATGGCAATTCTTTCTGTGTAATGGTCTTTGAAACATTTTCAGACACTTACCTTGTTTTAGACCTCTGTTTTTTTCACAATTAACATACCCCAATTTTTTCAATTAATCTTCAAAAATAGATTTTTAACTTTAAGGCTCTTTAAGGATTTACCTCTATGTTTTACAGGTTAGCTATGGATTACTGAAAACAGAGTAAAATGGGAAATACACTGTTCTGATTTTTTTTACTCTATTGCTTTTTCTGCAATTGTTTGGTCAACCTCACTTTTCTGGCTTCTCTAAATATAATTTCCTCACTATCTAGAGTGCTACACATTCCTAAACGGTGTGCCAACTTTGTTTTAAGAACAGGAAGTAGTAGTGAACAAAGACTCAGTGGTCTCAAGTCTGTAGGAAAAGAAAGAAAAGGCTTCTTCTTTTTTTTTTTTTTTTTTACGGAAAGGCTTCTGAATGATGACACATGATTGCCATCTTCTTCGTCAAGTGCTTTTAGTGAGGGAAATTTGTTCTGAAGTTTGTCTCCATTCTACAAGGCCTACAGAATATACTCAGATGCAAAGACAGCCAGCCACTCCCTTAGTCTCTCTCTCTCTCTCTACATGGTGACTAATCTCAGCTCGCCTCTGTATTTCTGGTCCTTCTTCCTTCTGTGAACCTGCTATGATTCTCCGCGTATATGGCCACCCATCATCTCGCAAGTTTATACAGCATCTGCTGCAGCCACACGCTGAATCTGAGAGAAGTGTGTTTCAATATCAAGTGAAAGTTCCTGAGACATGCCCTAAGTAACTGTGGCTTACGTTTGAATATGACTCGTGCAGGGTATTTCAAAGGGAAAGAAAGTCTTCCTCAATGTTGAATAGTTCTTTAATTTGCCCCAATCTTTCAGTCTCTGGCTACTATTTTGTAGTTTTTATTTTTGATGATATTAAAATGTCATCAGATATTTAGGGCTGCTCATGCTTTGAGGTATTGGAAAAATTAAATTTTCTGGACCTAGAATGTATGCTTCAATTTGAGTTCTAGAAAGTACTCGACTGAGCCCATTGGGCCCTGACATGAGAATCCTCTAAAAGGGCTCATTATAAAAAAATCTCACAAACCCAAATAAACTCAGGTTCTTAACTTGGCCTTGTATTATTTATACATATTAATGCAATCCATTATTTGTAAACTGAAAATGTCAGACAGTTCAGAGGATTTGTACCTTATATTTGAAGAAAAAGACTTCAACTAAAAAAGATGCCAAAGACACACTGTGCCAAAATAGAATCTGCCATTAGAATGAGGGTATTTAGTTGCACTTGACATTGGCCATTTAACCTTCCCCAGTAAAGAGCAAGTTTCCCCATGTGTGAGAAGTTCTTTGATTGAGCAAACTAGACAATATTATGTTTTCTTCTTTATGTCCCTATGTGCTTAGTAAACTTATGCAGGTGGCTGAGAAGATTTGTGATACAGTGCTAAGTATAATTATTTTCTGTACACTTTTGAACCTTGAGAAAAACAAAACAAAACAAAACAAAAAACAAAACTTCCTTATGACTGTGCCATTAAAATCCCCAGTACTTTTCTTAAAGCTTATGCTGTGTCTGGCACTGACCAGTCTTTAAGTTGAGGGTAAGACACTCAAACCATGACTTGGTTTAAGTCATGGTTTGAACCCTTGGTGGACCAGGCTCTGTTTAGCCTTTCACCTCTCTGTATCATCTTTCTTGACCAATTTGGAAAACACGACTTAATCAGCCAGTCGTCTTTTAAACTTTCTTTCTACTCTTTGAATCAGGTTCATTCTTTAGAAATATACTGGTTTGAGACAGGTTCTTCTATAATATGTTTATTTTAGGGGAAATCCTACTTTGTTCACATTTTGAATAAAGGGAGAGAGCTTCTGACATAATATAATGCATCTGTTCTGCTGGGGGCTGCTTCACTCTGGTCACACGCTGTCCATGGCAGGTGTAGTGCTCACGGACCACGTTTACACTGGGCCTCACCTACTAGTACAGACTGTGGCCTGCCTTATTGCTAGTGTTGACCCTTGTTACAGCTGGAAACATGGGTATGCCTAGTGCCCTGTGTAAACTGGGGATTCCATCAGTCTTTGCTGAATAAATTGAAGAGACTTTGTGCCAGTATAAAATCCTTTTTACAACTGGAACTGGGACTCTTTCTTGATGACGGGTGACCTTGCTTAGCCTTGATTTCTGACACCTTTGTAATTTTTGGCTTCTGACTGCTGGTCTTGACCTTAGGTTCTGCATTTACCTCACAATTCCTGCTCATGGTCTCTCAAGTGTCTATTGTCTACCATATCCTCACTTTCCCACCATCCTGGTGTGGCAGTCTCAGAAGAGAAACTGAATTAAAACTTCATAGAAAAGAAACAGGTCATTGTTTTCCTTTGCTCCTGTCCTAGAAAGCTGGTCATGAAAATAGAACATTTTTTGTTTAGCTGGAGATTTTGAATATTTAAACAGAGTGAAAAAACTTTTAGAAAAGAAAAAGCATGAACAAATTTTAAGGTGTAGTAGATACTTAAAACAACAAGCTATACCATAGGTTACCTTAGAAACACAGATAATTCCATGGCAACCGGTATCAGATTATTTTGCTCTGTACTTGATATTTTTTTGGCTGGCTCGTTTGTTTCTGTCATCTCTCAACCGGCCCCTTTTACTAAGACTTCTATTCCTACAATCTGTGCAGCCTGTGTGTCTGCTCTCTGGTTGAAGGGTATCCTGCAAATTAACATGTATACAAAATTGAAGGAAGGTTCATCAAGGAACAGTGGAGGTAGATGTTTAATACATATACCTTATAACCAAAGTAAATTTCAGAAGTTTTAAAATATGTGAGGTTGCTTCCTTGCGTCAGTCAAGCTGATTGGTTGTGAAACATGCCAAATAACATTATCGCTGATTTATCACACTCTCGATATAAATATGCAGGCACAGTGAAATACAGCACTGAGGCACTTCAGGCACATATATAAAAATAGACTTGAAGCATATTAAGTCAGAATTAACCTAAAAATGCCACTGCTTCCGTCTTCACAATTCGCCCAGTCACAATGCGGCTTTGTTAACTTGACTGCTGCAGCCTTGCATTCAGGCTTGACTTGCTGCCCCTCTGAGCAGAGCAAGGACTTACACCTCCAGTTAGCTCTATTAGCCCTGCCTGCTCCTGAGCTGCTTCAGACAGCCTGAGAGCCTGACCAGGGAGATTCCATATGCTCTCACAGCTCCAGATCTTTACATATAACGCTCCTTCTACTTGAAATCTTTCCTCAAGTCTGTGTCACCTTTGCCTGACTAATTCCTTCTCATTCTTCTGATACTGATGCTGATCCATCTCATCTCTTCTTAGGCAGCAGCTAAGACATCTCTTCCCAAGAAAGTGTTCCTTGATCCCCTTAGACCGGGTTAGATATTCCCTGCATTGTCCCACAGGACATTGGTATATTAGTATTGACAGCATTGCTTTGTTCATATCTTCTGGCTTGTCTCCCCCTACTAGACTGTAAGTTCCTGGAGGGCAAAAGGTTGCCTGCATCAGTGCCGCAGAGACATAGGCAAGTTTTGACCTCTGGCAGAACAAGCCTGTGGAAAGTTCCTACCCTGATATTTTCTCTCCAGGTCTAATCATCTTGGTATCACCTGGTTTTCTCTGAGGCTGGGTTTCTCAACCTTGCCAATATTGACACTTGGGGATGGATAATTCGTTGTCATGGGGCCCTGTCCTGTGCACTGTAGGGTTTTAGCAGCATCCCTGATTTCAGCCATTAGATACAAGCAGCCGCCCCTCAGGTGTGACAAACAGAAATGTATTCAGACATTGCCAAATATGCCTGTGGGCTGGGAGCTGGCGTTTTCCCCAGTGAAGAATCACTGCTCTAAGGTTATTTTCATAATCCTTATAAATGTGTATTTCTTCAAAATTATTTGAAAATGTGCATTTCAAACAATGTTTTCAGGGGAGTCAAAGGCTTTCATTTTTCTTGCTGCCCCAACCCCCTGCTCTACTTCTGCAGCATCAGACATATAATAGGTGCTCAAAAATGTTTGCAGACAGTGTTAAAGAATGCCTGGGAGGCACACATTTATCAATCATTGAATGCCTTTTTATTTGTTTGTTTGCTTCTTTTTCTGCTTCAGTTGGAGCACTGTGAAAGTCCCATATGGCCTGTAAGGCCCCACATGATTCCAGCTCTTTCTATCTGACTAGTCTCATCTCAGATGATTTTTCCTTTCCATCTTGAAGGGTGTCGGTCTTTTATCTGCTTCAAGCCTTGGCATATGTTGTCTTCTCTGTCCGGGATGCACTTCCCCCCTTTTATGCACCTGCTAATGTAAACTAGCATGCCTGTCTTGAAGGTTATAGAAATTAATATACAACAAGCTTTGAAGACTAGCTTTGAAAAAGAGGGTAAAAAATTATCCTCATGTAATTTTAAGAAGGGCAGGAGAGATTCAGACTTTGTAGGCAACTGGCACAGGAAACTTAAATGCTTCCTGGATCCCCTTTCTGTCTCTGCCTCTCATGTCCCTACCTCTCTGATATAATTGCTTTAAAAATTATTTTATTTAGAGAGATGAGGGTGGGGGCAGAGAAATATCGATTTGTTGTTCCACTTCTTTATGCATTTAAGGGTTGATTCTTTTAAGGACCCTGACTGGGGATGGAGTCTGTAACCTTAGTGTACCTGGAATGATGGTCTAACCAACTGAGCAACCCAGCCAGGTCTGAAATAATTTTATTTTCTACTCCTACACCTTGCTTTCTTCATGGGCAGAGAACAGAGACACAGCAATATGCCGAGCCTCCCTCCATTGTTGACTATTCTACCACCAGGAGGCATAGGTTGTCTTCTCCTAAGTGTAGTCGCCAGAACTGGCTCAAATGTACATGCATGTTTCAATAAGCTCTGGCTGTGGGCTACACTCACATATGACAGACGCAGCAGTACGAAGTTATTTCTGAATTTTGTGAGCCACCCAGCCAACTCAAATGTTGTCTACTCTGCTGGCTAATTATTTCCAATCCTTCCAAACTAATTTCTGATATCATTGCCTCAAATAACCCTAATTACAAGCTCTTATAGCACTTTGTACTTCTTCATAACACTTACTAAAATTATGATTACTTTTTTATTGGCATAATTTGTTTGCCATCTCTCTCTCCCACTAGAATGCAAGCTTTAGGAATGCAATAACCATGTCTGTCTGTTCTGTGTTATTTTCAGCAATTAGCACAGTCTTGCTAAAAGTACATATCTGATTAGTGGTATTGAATGTAGAAATGTATTCCTGGACTCAGTCACAAAATTCCAAACCTAGCAGATCAGACATATAAGTGATGTATTAGAGAAGAAACGTTAAGCTATCCAAATTAGTTTTATTTAAAGAAATATATATTCGTGATTTCAAATAATACACACACTGTCTACACCCAGATTATGACTCATATTTAAATACTATTTCTAAGGTGATTATATATCAGAACTGCTTTGCAATTTATGTAGCCGTAAGGTAGCACCAGTGGTTTAAGGTTTATAACGTGAGTAAAGAGTGACATTTACTTTTATTTTTGTGAGGAGAGATGTTCAGTAATAGAGAAGGAATTACATATGGAAATAAAAAGGTGTGCCACATCAACTTTGGTTGTTGCAAACTCAAAGGAGTAATAATAAAGGAAAAGGGAAATAAAAATAAATTAAAAGGGTTCTAAGAATAGAAAATCGATTGCAGTTCCTTTCAAATCTGCTGGTTGTGACGTCATTCACAAGATAAGTTAAGCTTAGAGATGAAAGATATGCAATGATCGATATGAGTATATGAAAATTAAAAACTTTGGTCAGTTAATAAAATATCACAAATAAAGTTAAAATATAAGAAACAGGCTTCAGAAATGTTTGTGACAGATAAAAGGGTAACAGCTTAAATACATTGAGAATCTTTTACAAATCAGTAAGAGAAAACCACAAACACTTTTATAGGTTAGCTGAAAATTCACGAAGGAAGGAATACAAATTTCTAATTAATATATAAACATATAAAATCATTTCCATTTCACTATTAATTTGCTAAAAGCATAACAGTGATATATATGTATAATTAGTAAAGATTCTGAATACTAAGTGCTAGCTAATTTATGGTAAAGAGACACTTTTGAACTAGTTTTGAGGGATATAATTAGAAGAGCTTTCAAAGAAGCAATCTGGCACTGTTTTGTAAAAGCTTTGCTTTTGTTAGGGAATAATTTACTAACTCAGTGTCACTGAGGCCAGCAGTGGTTTGGAAAACCACTTAGTCCAACAGGTGGTAAGGAGGAAGTTGTAAAATTAAAAACCAGCAGAAATATGCATTAATTCACCCAGCTGTTATGAAGAAATAAGAAGGTTTCTTTGAGGTGGGTCCTCTGAATAGAGTTTGTTCTTATTGTCCCTGTCTGAATAACACACATAGAGCATCATCTAAATTTCCAGGTTGGCGTTCAAGAATCTAAGACGTTGGCAGAATAATCTGTGTAGAATCTTTTCAGATGTCATTTTCCCTAATCTTTTGTTTTTTTTTCACTCATACCTAACTCCTCAGAAATATGTATTTTAGTTACTTTCCTTTCTTGAATTTTACCAAAGCTTTCATTCAAACAGCATCAGTTTTATAATGGTCAATAAAATTATAAAAGTGCAGTAACAAGTACAATACAACTGATATAAAATGTTTGGGGGCGCACAATTGATTTTTGGTAAGTAAATATAACCTGTAGAAGCAAGTAGTCATTATCCAACAGCCTGCTACCCTTGATGTTGGGGGACTCATGAATCAAAGGCTTGGAATCAAGGACATCAGATGATCCACATCTGCCTATGTGGAATCTAGAGGAATGTCTGCAGTACTTACCATTATTTCAGTACTGAAGATGGTTAAGTACAACTCTACCATCGCTATTATATCTCCTGCTGAATTGTTGGCCCCTCAAGGCGGGTGCTGCGTCTTTTCCACAGCTGCATTTCCAGACAGGGTCTAGCCCAAAATAGGTGTCAAACACCACATTTTTAGGTGGAACAAAAAGAAGAAATAGAATGGTTGTGCTCTTTCATTCAGTAATACTTTACTTCTATAAATTGTTCTTAAGAAAAATTCAGACCAGTATGAAAGATTTATGTTTAAGAATGATTATTCAAAGTTCTTTTTGACAGTTTAAAAATTACTGTAGGGGTACTCACTGAAGCATTGTTTGTAGTAGTAAAATATGGGAAGTATCCTAAACATGCAACAAGATGAAAAGAATTAAATTAATTATGGTGTGCCTAGTAAAATATTACCTATTATTAAAAATATGTTTTTTAAAATGTTTAAAGTCTCCTTTTTCAAAATAGAAGTGCTCAAAATTTCATGTTTTTAAAAAGTCACAGTAAAAACTGCATAGAGCATTATTCTAATTTTCTAATTAATGTAGTTATTTATATCTATAGATGTCAAAGCCTGGAAAGAAAAACACATTACTGTTAACAGTGGCTCAGTCTGGGTTGTATATAATTTTTATTTTCTTCTTGATGCCTGTTCACAGATTTTATGTATTATTTTATAGTCAGAAGAAGAAAGTAAAGTTTGAGGTGGAACTGATTCTTTTCCCTCAGGCAACAAAGGAGAGGAAATGGATTAGCATTTAGTTAGAAATGCAGAAAACAGTCAAGACAGCAGCTGAGACAACAAAAGCAATTACAGAGGATCATAGTCACAGAGAAAGAAAAATTAAGAATATGACAGGTTACAAAAAGAGATCGTGCTCCAAAAATTGAGTTTGGAGTGAATAGAACCATGCAAGAAATAAATTACGTGATTTGATGTAAAGAATTTTTTCTGTGGCTTCGATAAGTTATACCACATTACTGCTTTTATTGAATAGGGAATGATAATAAAGAGAAATGGCTGTTGCTTAATCCAGAAAGAATAAGAAACCAGTCAAATGACAAAATCAACTGATGGTAGGATTTTTAAAGCTGGGTATTTCTTGCAGGTTTTTTTTCCCCACTTAATTTTTATCTACAGCATTTGTTCACTGTTTGAAGTTATCTAATTAGGATGGTCCCTCCTGAGTTGATGTCTTCCCTACGAGGAGACTTGGGAAAACATGTAGGGTCCTCAGTAAAACATTTTACAAAGCTCTGTACGTCAGGTCACAATACAACTGTGTAGACTTATGACCTGTGGGTGTGCTCTGTTGGAAATGGAGCTGCAGACTGGCCTGAAGGCACTGTAAGTCTGCCTGGTTTCCTTCTGCAGAAGCCAAAGTCACTGGTTCAGGCTAAGGTCAACATTGTGAATCAGAGGAGTCATTCATAGCTGAAATAAGAGCTGATGTGCAGGTAAGAAATCCAGCAACAAGGCACAACACCAGAAAGCCTGATGCTATTAATTTTACTGACTTCCTGCTCATGCTGCCAAATTCTCATTTCTCTTGAGTGGAAAGAAGCCAGAGATCTCTATAAGCTGGACACATGTCCGCAGATGGGCCCAGGAGCAAAACAATGAGAGTAGAGCAAAAGCAGTATCAAAGCTATGTTGATTTATGATGAGGATTAAGTGAGCTAATGTGTATGAAAGCATTAAGATCACTGCCCAGCATATGGAATTAACACAGTGTAAGTGAGAAAGAGAATGATGAGTTTTGGTGAGAAGGGATAATGGTAAAGAGACATTCCCTGGATCTTGAAGGGTAAGTAGAATTTTAATGGGTTTGGTAAGTACAATGATTTCCATCCTTGGTTTAGGGACCGACTTTGGCTGTACAAGAATCACATGGAAAACCTACTGGGAATAGACAACCTCTAGGCTGTACCCTAGATCTTGCAATAGGGGATCCATAATGTATATTTTCAACCTCTGCAAATTATTCTCATGCACAGCCAGGTTTGAGATCATTGAAGTTGGAGCTGTAGGTGGAGTGTGAAGCACAGTGAAATGCAAGGGGCTGTGCAGGTTTGTGTGATGTTTGGGGTAGGGAGTCACCCCAGTTATTTTCTCTTGAAGACTCTCTTTCTTGGTTCTCTTCTAACTCCATTCATCATCCTTCCTCAGTCTTCCTGACAGATCCTTCTCATCTTTCTCACTCAGTCCTTGGACCTATTTTTCTTTCTATTTCTAGACTCCCATGGTGTCGTCAGTTCCATGGTTTTGAATACTATTTCTACACTTATGACTTCTAATTTTTAAAAATCTCTAGCTCCAACTTTCCTCTTATTTATTGGGTCAGCCAAAATTTTATTTATTTATTTATTTATTTATTTATTTATTTATTTATTTATTTATTTATTTTTGTGAGATGGTTTTAGTAGCGCCAGGTTGTCTTTAACTTCATTCAAAACAATTTTGTTAGATTGTATTGTGACAGTTGTCATATCAACATCCATTTTAAAAAACATCCAAGTTGGTGAAATTTTGTATAGCCATTTTAATATTGAAGCTGGGAGAAAATATGTAACATTATCAGCATGTTATGCTTTGTTATTTCAAGAAAGGTAAAAATGCAACTGAAACACAAAAATAAAGATTTGTGCAGTGTATGGAAAAGGTACTGTGACTGATCGAATGTGTCAAAGGTGGTTTGTGAAGTTTCATACTGGAGATGTCTTGCTGGATGATGCTCCATGGTTGGGTAGAGCAGTTGACGTTGATAATGATCAAATCAAGACATTAACTGAGAACAATCAATGTTATACCACATGGGAGATAGCTGACATATGGGAGATTAGCCTTCCAAAATTAAAATATCCAAATCAATAAAATTATTGGTGAAAATGAAAAATGTGTCTTTTATGGAAAAAAAACATACAGACTTTTTGGCCAACCCAACATATAGTCACATATTTAACTCCTTAAGTGACTCTCCCCTTAAGTGACATCTAATATACATTTCAGACCAAATTTTTCTAATAACATATTTTGACTTCCTTATCTCCTGACTCTATTCTTTCCTCTGTTTTCCCCATCTCCACTCTGTGGCTGCTAAGATGAAACATTGGAATTATCCTTGACACCACTCTTTCTCTTACACTCAACATTCAATCTATTGGCATATCCTGTTGATATCTTCAAAATATTTTAAATTTTTAAATTAAATTAAATTTTTACCACCTATACAGCTCCCATTTGATTTTCCCAAGACAGTCCTATTTCATGGCTTTCAATAGCATTTTCTTTTACTTTCAAAGGTGCCCTAATTTGGACAAGGGTCATCTTAGTTACCACCTTAATACATTTCACTATCCTCTCTCTCTCTCAGACTTTTGCAATTGATTCTCACTGCCCTCCCTACTTTTATTGTTTTTCTTTAGTCTATTATCCACAAAATAGCCAATGTGAGCTTATCAAAATATGTTATCAGGTCACTTTTTTGCCCAAACCCTCCAGTACCTTTTATCCTTGGTGAGGGTAGGCTAGATTATACTAATGAAATATATCCTGGTGGTGAACCTTCCCAAAAGATCTCACTCATGTAACAGGCTCATTGTGTGTCTGAGGACCCAAGCTCATAGAGACTCGACCTTGCTGTAGCTCAGCCATCTGGAATATACACCCTTCTTGGTTGTTCAGGCAGGTGCGGAACATGCGGGCTGAAGAGCCTGCATGACGTTTTTACCGCCTTAGCTCGCAAGTAACATGGTACTCTTGCTCACATTTCATTGGTCACATCTAGTCAGAGGGTCTTGCCCAAATGAGAAGTGTAATTTTCTATGGCCCCAAAGGAAGAGGAGAACTAGAGATTCATGAACATACACAATGTTTCCAACATTATCTTACTCAGCTAAAACCCAAAGGCTCTGTGACAGCCAAAAGATCCCATATAGACTGCTTCCTGGATAACTCTATGGCTACATCTTTTACCACTATTCTACTTCCTCACTGTTCCAGCTACCCCTGCACCTTGCTGGTTTTGGACACTATGATTACATACCTTCCTGGAATGATCTCTATAAAAGTAGGACCAGCCCCCTGTTTTATATAGGTCTCTGACTGAAGATGTCTTTTATAAAATCTCTTCCATTACCACTCTCTAAAATAGTACTCCTCTGTCCTTTTCACCCTGCTTTACATTTCTTCATAGCACATCATTCTTCTTGGGCTATTAAATCATATGCTAATTTGTTTATTTTGTGTCTATTCTTACTATAATATATGCATCATCATAAGAAGAATGTTGTCTGTTTGGTGCACAGCTTTATATAATACAGTTCATAGGTACTCAATAAATATTTATTGAATAAATGAAGGGATAATTTAAATCCTAACAGTAGCTGAGCTACTCAAGAAGAGATAGGGAAGAGGGCTAAAGAAATGACCTCTGGGAATGCCTTCTCTTGACAGGTTGCTAGAGGAAATGAATCTGCTGAAAAAGAATGAGCTAGGGAAAGAATCAAAATTTACTGTGTCAGGAATGTAAAGGTCAGGCTTAGGTTTGAAGATGGGGCTCTTGCAAGGTTGAAGAGGATGGGAAATAAGTAGAGGATATTGGATTTAGTAAGTAATAAAGCCATGAATGTTCTGGTGATCTATTGCTGCATGATCAGTCATTTCAACATTAGTGGTTAAAAAAGACCACTGTTTTGTTGTGCTCTTGAATTCTTTGGATCAGGACTTTGAATGAGGCTTAGTGGGGATGACTTATTTGGGCTCTCATCTGGAAACACTCATTGGCTTGGAGCAGTTTGAAGATTGGGGCTAGAATCACCTGGAGGCTTTTTTGACATGCCTGGTGCCTGGTCTGGCATAACTTGAAGATAAGGTTCAGCTGGTACTGTTGACCCACATACCTATAGGTGACCTCTCCTCTGGCTGGTCACCTGTGAACTGTATTATATAAAGCTGTGCACCAAACAGACAACATTCTTCTTATCACAACTTGGTGCTAGGATTTTTCTGAGAGGGAGTGTTCAGAGAGGGAACATCTGGTAAGAGTTTTCTAAGGGAAGCAGATGTACGTTGTATGGCCTTTGCTGATCTAGCTTAGGAAATCACACAGTGTCATTCTGTCACTGCATGGTGTATGATGTTGGGTACAAGCAGGTAACTAAGGCCAGAACAAATAAAGAAGGATAATAAGACTCAAAGGTGAGGGGAATTAGACTCCATCTCTGGATTGGTGAGTGGCAAGATCACAGGGCAAAAAAAGAGCATGTGGGAAGGGAGATTTTATGGCTACCATCTTTGAAAATACCATTTGCCACAACTAATAATGTTTGCTAAAGCAGTTTATGTATGTATGTGGATTTCTCTTCAAGAAGTTTCGTGGTAAAATAAAATAGAGACAGAATAGATTAGACTTAAATGGAATGTTTCAAATTTCTCATTTTTAAATAAAACAAAACCTGAAAAGTTTAACCAACCAAGTAAAGGGACTTACACAGTGGCCTACACAATTTGGGGGGAAACTAGCTTCCAGAAAGCAGTGCTGTGAAGTCCTTATGCTTTCTGCTTTCTCCTCCATTACAGTATCTTGGAATTCTGCAGGCATGGGTTGGTCCAGAACCCTTTGTGCTCAGGGTGAAGGGGAGAGGAACAGGCCCGCTCAGGGCCCTCTGTGAATCTGCTTCGACCAGAGCAGCTCTGAGTTGATCAGTTTTATATTGGGGTTCTATGTGAAATTTTATTTTGAAAATGGGTTTTACCGCTAAAAAATAAAAAAAAACATAAGGCAGTCGTATTCAAGTTTCCCTTACATTTGTAACTTTCTATGTTTCTGTTTTTCTAATTTCTTTTTGGCCCATAAACTGACAATGACAGCAATTCCAAACATTAAATTCATAGGCAGGGGGAAGAAGAGTGTGGAAAGTACCAATTATTGAAAATCTTTACATATGAGCACTGATGTATGATGCTTAACATATGGGATCCCATTAAATCCTTTCACAACTGCAAAGTGAGTATTATTATCTATAAATTATAAGAAACCAAGCCTCAAATAATTTAAATTGCTTGTCTAGGGTCACTTGGTGACTCAAAACTAAATTGTTTAGTTCACAAAGTCAGTGTTCTAACAAAAATGGAGTTCAAAACATTTTAAGAGCCAATTTGGAAAATATATGTGTGGACTGGAACTGATTGCTATGAATAAATACTTGTTTATATGTGAAAATTCTTTTCTTTTTTTTTAAATTGTTCAAGTATAGTTGTTTCCATTTTCCTGCCATCACTTCCCCTTCCCTACCCACTCGCACCTCCCACCCTTGATGCTTCCCCCCTTGTTTCTGTCCATGGGTCCTTTATACATGTTCCTTGACTACCCTTCCCCTTCTTTCCCCTATTATTCTTATATTTTACAGATGTGCCCTGGATATGTAGTTGGCCCACTGAAGTGAGGACAAAAGTTAAATTTCAGTCATAGAATAAAATTCTGAGATATTATCAAATCTAAAGATTTATAAATTTTGAAATTATTAAATTTTATTATTAAAATACCAAGCACTCATAAAATATCAAGCACACATAGTTGGTGTTTAAATGTTTGACATTGTGGCTCAGGAACAATAACTTCTCTGCACTCTCATTTTTCAGAATACTTCTGCAGACACTCTGCTGCATTATTTGTGATTTAAAATAGATCCTCAGTGCCTTCCAAAGTAGGGGAGGGGAGCAGGATGTTTGGCGGTACTACATTTTTCTCTCAAACCTTCCTCTTTGTACTTTGTGATATTTGTATTTGGGTGAACGATTTGAAATAATTGAAGATTTTTAATGTTATCAATGTTTATAAACTAATTTCAGACACCTTAGAATTATAATACAATCCTTATTATTCTATCTCTTTATTCACATTAAAAAAAACTTCTGGTGTGACTCAGTTGGCTGGCCATCGTCCTGTAATCCAAAGGGTTCAGTTCCTGGTCAGGGCACATGCCTGGTTTGCCAGTTCGGTCTCTGGTAAGGGAGGTAATTGATCGATGTTTCTCTCTAATATTGATGTTTCTCTCTCTATCTTCCCTCCCTTCCCTTCTCTATAAACTCCCTCTCCCTTCCTTTCTCTCTAAAAGTAATGGAAAAATGTCCTTAGGTGAAGATTTAAAAAAATTTTTGTTTGGATCAGAAAGATGTATTTTTCCTAAAGTTATCTAGCTAATATTTTTTCCTAATATCTACTAAATACATGTATTTTCCTATTTATTTAACACTTTAGTTGTTTTTAATCCTTTTGACATAAAATTATCAGCTTTAACTATTAAATATTAATTATTATAGCATTTTACACTTACAAAAATACATTTGCATTAGTGACTGGAATAATTTTTTACATATTATACAATGAGATTTCCTCCAAGTTACATATTCATATATTAACAATGGATCCAAATGACTTGTTGTCATTATGTAGTTTATGTTAACATCATGATTAGAAACTGTAAGTAATCTTTCTATTGCATGCTCATTGAACACACACAGTTTCATCCCAAATGGCATCAAGTACTTGGCCTTCTCCAGCCATGTGTGAACCAAGCCTAACAGCAGATTTGGGCTCACTACCAAGGCTGGAGCCAAACTGTGGCTCAGCCCTATGAAGTGTCTGTCTCCTTGCAGACACCTAAGTGTCAACAAACAGTTCAAGAATCGAATGTATCCTGAGATCTTTTCAGTTTTAAATAGAATGAATACTGACAAATATCTTACCAATGTGATGACATTTGAATGAGTTTAATTTGAAATTGTTACTGGGAAAATAAACATGAGCATTATTAATTTATTCAAGAGTATATTTGTCTTTAGAATCAAGCGGGCCATGTGGAGTCGTTAGACGGCTATTCAACAGATTAGTTACATATTACTCAGTGCTCAGTGAAGTCACTATCAACTCCCTTTAATTAAACTTCTGATATTTAATGTTGAGAGCTACCATGGTGAGTCCCGGGAGGCACGTTTAAAATCATTTTGATTATTTAAGCTTATTGAATGCAACTTTAAAGAAATCTTAAGACTTGCATATTTGGTTAATTCATGAAAGGGTAGCAAACTGATTGAAAGCAACTTGGTCACAAATAAATTGGCTAGACAATTTTACTTAAAAATGGTCCAAACACGCAGAGGATCCAGAAACACATGAAAAGATGCTCAATATCACTAGCTATCAGAGAGATGCAAATTAAAACCACAATGAGGTACCACTTCACACCAGTCAGAATGGCCATCATAAATAAAACAACAGACAACAAGTGTT
>CM052539.1:52317203-52374358 GCA_028533065.1 Trachops cirrhosus | reverse complement strand
AAAAAAAAAAAAAAAAAAAAAAAGTATATTCCAAAAAAAAAAAGGTCCAAACAAATAATTTAGATACTTTTTTTTCAAATATCGGTTATCTTGGTAAAAACAGTTTTTAATTTTATAGTTAATAAGCTACTGCTACCCTACATCTTATAATGTACATTTGTATAAATAAACTTACTGTAATGCTACCATTTTGATAGATTCATGTTATTTTTACATTTCTAAAAAATCATATATCATCATGACTAATGAAAAATTAATGTGGCCCCTACACATATAGATTTATGACCATGTAGTAAGGTGATTATTATTTTTTTTGATTGTATAGTTTCCATTATCTTTTAACACCCTTATACTCCCCTCTCCCTCCTCCCCAGCAATGATTATTGATTAGTAGAATGGACGTGGAAGACTAAATGTCAGTTTTAGTAATATAATTCTTTGGTTTTGAATTTCTTGCATTTCTAGTCAAATGGCAAGTGATGAAACTAGTCATGTTGGTTATCAGAAAATAATTAACTTTCTTTCAGTGATATTTGCTATATTATCAGATGATTGAGTGAAAGCAAGTTTTACTCATTTTACTCCTTCCGCTCTGACATGTGGAACTGCAATGATTTGATACAGCACTGCTAAAGGGAAATTGAAACATTGGGTAGACAGAGTATTAGTAGCTTCCAGTGAGTTCAGTGAACTTTCAGATGCCATCACTAAACTGGTAAATAATCCTTAATACCTTTTGGCAAAGGGGACTGAGGTCCAACAGGTAGACATGTACACATTTAATAGAACTAGTTAATATCCACCTCAATTAATGTCCTTAGTTTCAAAAGTGAAAAGTGGGTGAAAGCAGTCATCCTTTGAAGTAGCAAGTTTACTGTTATTGGAACGTATCTAAGCCTGAATTGAAGAACCATTTGTAGTAGGGACTTACACATTATATAGTGATTTAAAATTCTACAAAGACTGCTCCATGGAACAGTAATTATAAAGTATGTTTATATATTGTGTTTAAAATCTTTCTATGTTCAATTGCTAGGGGAAAAGTTAACATCATTCTTTTATTTTAGGAAGACTCATATTTTTGATATGCTAATTTGCCCTATGAATTTTAAAAAGAATAAATTTTAGGCATTTTTCAAAACTTTTCTTGCTTTGATGTCCTGTGTTCATATCTCATGGGGCTACTGCCTAACCAATTAAATTCACATCAGAAAACATCAGATTACATTTTACAGCTCTGGATTATTTGAATGTAATCATTTTTCAAAGTGGAACTACAAATTTGAAAGGAAACTTAAATGAGCATGATGTCCAAGAACAAATAATGGTGGAAGATCTCCTATTTCCTCAAAAATATACATAATTCTTTTGAAATCACAAGGATATAAGTTCAGCAACATGACAATATCCAAAATAATACTGCTTTAAATAAGATTAAAGACCATTTCTCTCTCATAAAATTCTGAAATTGTATTGGAGCTCTTTGGCAAGAATTTATTAAGACAGAATTCTTCCCCCTTGTTGCTCTGGGCTCCTAGTGTAACCCCTTCATCTCTGTGGTTCAAAACGGCAGAAGAGGGGATGGTGAGGACAAGCTACTCTCCTTTATGGACACAATTTGTAAATTACACACAGTTCTACAGACATGCCTTTCCCCCAAACTGAATCCTACAGCTACCTGCACCAGCAACTGACTGGACTTGATTTTTCCTGAGTGTGTGCCCAGCTAAAGAGTGGACATTTTCTTACTATAAAAGAAGGAGAATATAGATAATTGGAGAAGAACCTGCCATCTCTGCTGTATGCCATGTTGTCTACTGACCAATACTGTCTACTGACAGTTACTTCTGATGGCATATTTGTAGGGAACGTTGCCTCTAGAAATTAAGACTGCATTTCTTTACTGACCCTCTCTTACTCCTTTAAGTATGCAGTATAAGATCCAAGATCTTATAATAATTCTAGTAAGGTATACATAATAAGGTGGGGGTGGGGGAGTAGAGAAAGAATGAGAGAAGGAAGAAGAAGAGAAAAAAGGAGGAGGAGGAGGGGAAGAGGGAGGGAAGAGCACAGAAGGAGAAGACAGAGAACTTATGGTTGAATGAAAAGGAGAAAAAAAGCTAGACCACACATGATGGATCTTGCTGTGAACCAAAGCTGAGGGAAGTATTTTGCTTTCAAGGTGAGGTTCCCTGGCCACTGGGAAATGAATATGCACTGTGTCAAAAAGGCACATGAGCTGCCTGACTCATAGCCTTTCAAATATTCTGAAACTATTTGCTTTTTGATGGTGTTAACACTTTGTATTTTTACATAATATAGATTCTAAGCTTAGAATTATTTCCCAATTTTCTTTTTTTATTTCCAAACATTTTTGTTATTCAATACTTCTAAGATTGCATGCTTTTTAAGTATTTAATGAGCAATCACTCTGCCAGCTATTTGACATCCATTTTCTCACTTCATATACAGATTCAAATTTACACATATATCTCTATATATTTACAAATATATCTAAATAGTTATAAGCACGTTCTCTGCAGACAGCTATATGCTAAATGCTGTGGAAGATGTGAGAAAGGGTAACACTTAATTACTGCTAGGTTTTGTGCCACACATATTTTAAAAATACAAATGATAGAAAACAAGACAAATTTGTAAAACAAATAAAAGTATAAGACTAGTGGGCATGGTGTTATCTGCTTGTCCGGATCTAACACTCATCACCAAGAAATAACTCGCTTTTTATAGTTGAAAACATAGGTGTTATAATCCTGCATCTAGCTGTAATTGCTTCAACTCAGAGTTCTGTACTAAGAAATAGAAAGCATGTCAGAAAATTGCCCAAAGAATATATCTATATATAAAATAAAAACATTTCTCTGAACTTCCATCAGTCCTTTCACACTCATCATAGCTATGTATATATTTTATTTTTATAGACTTGCACTATATTCAGACTAGGAATAGAGGGCCTTTTATTCTCTTTAATGTTCCCTAACAGAAAAAGAAGTTGCTGTGTTCCAAAGGGTGTGTGTGCCCAAAATAACAATTATATTTTAAATTTGTGCTTTATGTATTTCTGTGGATTGTTTTAATAAACACACTTCTTGTTTTGAAAATGCTCAAAACAGAGTGCTCCTTTTGAGCTGTAATAAGAGAGGTACCCTGAAAAGTATCCAGTTGCTTTCAAAATTTTCCATGTTTTTATTCAAGATCCTTGTTGTTTTGCCACCTTGAAAAGGTGTTATATGAGTCACTATGTCCACTTTATCTACACCAGCTTACTTTACATTCAACTGAAACTACAGTTGTAGAAGTTTCCTGATTCCTGGACCTCATTCTCCTCACCTTTCTTCTCAATCCTCTCCTCTCACTCACCCATTAAATACAGTATGCACCAAATCTTATCATTTCCTCCTCAGAAACCAATACTGCCTCTTAACTCTCCTAATTCTGTTAATGATGCTTCTTTCCCCCCTCATGCATGTTTGGAACTTCATTTTCTTTTTCTTTTTAAGTGTATTTTAATGATTATGCTATTACAGTTGTCCCAATATTTCCCCCTTTGCCCTCCTCCACCTGGTACCTTCCTTCCCTTCAGCAATCCCCCTGCCTCCCTTAGTTCATGTCCATGGGTTGTGCATGTAAGTTCTTTGGCTTCTCCATTTCCTATGCTATTCTTAACATCCCCTGTCTGTTTTGTACCTACCAATATATGCTTCTTAATCCTTGCACCATTTTCCCCCATTATTCCCCTTCCCCCTCCCTGCTGATAACCCTCCAAATGATCTTTATACCTATGATTCTGTTTAGGTTTTGGTTGTTTGCTTAGGTTTTTTTTTTTTGTGTATATATTCAGTTGATAGATATGAATTTGCTGCCTTTTTAATGTTCATGGTTTTGATTTTCTTCTTTTTCTTAGATAAGTCCCTTATTTCATATAATAAGGGCTTGGTGATGATAACTCCTTTTACTTTACCTGGTATGGGGAGCATTTTGTCTCTCCTTTAATTCTAAATGATAGCTTTGGTGGATAGAGTAATCTAGGTTGTAGGTCCTTGGTTTTCATCACTTTGAATGCATCTTGCCAATCCCTCCTAGCCTGCAAAGTTTCTTTTGAGAAATCAGCTGACAGTCTTATGGGAACTCCTTTGTAGATAACTCTCTGCTTTTCTCTTGCAGCTTTTAAGATTCTCTCTCTTTATCTTTAACCTTTGACATTTTAATTATGATTTATCTTGGTGTGGTGCCCTTTGGGTCCAACTTGTGCTTCCTGGACTTGTATGTCTACTACCCTCACCAAATTAGGGAAGTTTTCTTTCATTATATTTTCAAATAAGTTTTCAATTGCTCACTCTTCCTCTTCTCCTGGCATTTCTATGTTTTGGATGTTGGCATGTTTGGAGATGTCCCAGAGGTTCCTAAGCCTATCCTCATTTTTTTAAATTCTTGTTTCTTCTTTCTGTTCTGGGTGGAGGTTTTTTTCTTCCTTATGTTCCAAATCATTGGTTTGAATCCCAGCTTCTTTCCTGTCTCTGTTGGTTCCCTGTAGATTTTTCTTTATTTCACTTAGTGTAACCTTCACTTCTTCCTTTAGGTTGTTGCCATAGTCAGTGAGTTCTCTGATCATCCTGATTACCAGTGCTTTGAACTCGACATCGTATAGGTTGGCTATCTCTATTTTGCTTAGTTTTTTTCTGGGGTTTTGTTCTATTCTTTCATTTGGGCCATATTTCTTTGTGTCCTCAATTTGGCAGCCTTCTTGTGTTTGTTTCTGTGTATTAGGTAGAGCTGCTTTTACTCCCTGTCTTAGTAGCATAGCCTATTGTAGAAAAGACACCTGTAAATTGTGTGGGGTGAAGCCTTAGGTAATTGCCAGGATGAGGCAACCTGGTTCACTGCTTTTTGACTCTATGTGTGTTGGGGAGGATTTGGAGATGGGACAGTGCTGCTGCCTGGCTTCTGGAGGTTTGCCCAGCACACACCCCCTTTCCAGTTACTTCATCCACTTCCTGCACATGACTAGCACCCTTCCAACTTTTGCCCTTGTGGTGTAACCCAGAGTAGGTGGGTTTTTATATGTTCTAAGTCTGTGGGCCCTTGAAGTGGTGAAAATCCAGCAGTAGGCACAACCCCCACTGATTTTACAGCCAGAGGCAATGAGAATTTATGTTCCTGCTGCTGGAACCCTGGGCTTTGTGGTCTGACCTGGGGCTGGGCTCGCTCGCTCCCAGTGTATCCCTCCTGAATTTTATCCACCATACATGAATGTGGGAATGTCCGATCCTCCACTACTGCTGCCTCTCTGTCCATTTCCATAACTCTGCCCTTTCTACCCATCTGGATGAATGTGGTCTCTTTAAATCCTTGATTTTCAAACTTCCACACAGCTCAATTTTCTGATGGTTTTGGGTGTTGGTTTTGATCTGGTTGTGTTTCTTTATATGGTTATGCAAGGAGTCGAAGCATGTCTATTTATGCCTCCATCTTGACCAGAAGTCCTCTGAAACTTCATTCTCAATTTGTCTCTGTCATCTGTCTCATGTAGTCAGTTAACCTGCTTATTCTAGGGTTCACATCTACAAGGTCTTTCTTTTCTGTATGGATCTTCTTTTCCATTGCAGTTTGGTTCAGGCCCTCATTACTTTTTAATTGACAATATATCCTGTGCTCTTGCTTTTTTCAATGAGCTATGATGCCTGTCAAAAGAAAATCCCTTGTTCTTTGAACATGTCCCTCAATCTTACCTCTGAGAGCCTTCATTCACTATTTTCTTCCATAGAATGTTCTCTTTCATAAATCCAGTTTTTGAAATATTACCCATCTATAAGACTCATGGTTGTTTATCAGAAACCAACATTTTGCCCTGACTGGTGTAGCTCAGTGGATTGAGCATGGGCCTGTGAACCAAAGGGTTACTGGTTTGATTCCCAGTCAGGAAACATGCCTGGGTTGCAGACCAGGTCCCCAGTTGGGGGCACATGAGGGGCAACCACACATTGATATTTCTCTCTCTCTTTTTGTCCTTCCCTTCTCTTCTCTTTAAAAAATAAATAAAATCTTTAAAAATAAGTAAATAAACCAACATTTTTTAATAAAGATGTTATAGATGGGTTCATTCAAGCAATTTTATTTTGTGAAATGAATTTATATTTCTCTGTTCTAAAGCTATCATCCTTTAAGATACGTACTGTATTATATATAATTTAAACTCTTTCACATTGATAACACATTCTTAAAAGTTAGTGTAACAAAGTCATAACCTCTTTTAGTGTACTGGCCATGTCTTATTCATATATGTATTCTCTACAATACCTTTCACAGAGTGAACGAATTTAAGACTTGTTACTATCAGTGTTAATTGTCCCTAAATGTAAAGAATGGCCAAAGACCTAATAAGTTACTTTGAGAACAGGAAGTTCCTCATTCAATTTTTAAGGTGTGCTTTATTTCAATTTTCTGGAAGAATAAAGGAATATGACCTTTTTTTGGAAATAAAATAGCTGTATCTATTGTTTTGCTAGAAGCAATAAAATGGATCAGTATGATTGTACTACGTAAGTGTAAGGCACTAATGAACACCCTACACAAAATGCAGACATGAAAAGACCAAAACTACATTCACAGTTGCATTAGTGATCTATTGATGCATAATACTTCACTACAAACTTAGCAGCTTAAAACAATGTGCTTTTATTATTTCATGGTTTCTTGGATCAGGAGTCCTGACACAGTATAACTGGGTTCAATGCTTCAGGACCCCACCAGGCTGCAATCCTTCTGTTGCCTGGGGCTGCAGTCTAATCAGAGGCTCAACTGGGTATAAATTTGTTTCCAACCTAACTCATGTTATTGGCAACTTCATCTCCTTGAAACCTAGGATTGAGGCTGCCCTCTGCTCCTTGAGGCTACCAGCAGTTACCTGCAACATGGGTTTCTATTTCGTATCAGCTTGCTTCTTCACAGCTGGCAAGGAAGAGAGACTCTAGATTCATTCTGCTAGTAAGACAGACAGTCTTATATAACATAAGCATGAAGTGACATCCTGTCACTTTTGCCACTTTTTACTGGTTAAAAAACAATCACAGGTCTCATCCCTAGTCAGAGGGAGAGGAATTAAAGGTTTGGACACCAGTAGCTGGGTTCCTGAGGGGCCAACTCAGTCTCACCATGATGATGGCTTTTGGCATGTGGTTCCTGTTTGTCCTGCCTCAGGTCTGCTGAACATATTATTCTAGGAGTCATCTCTTCTACCTCTTATTTTTTGCTTTCATGTCTGGATTCTCACTGATAGGATATAAACATTGAAGGACCTGACGCATTTTGAGGGGAAAGAAAGATCTTTATTTGCTAGCTGTTTCAAGGACTGAAACCACTGCAGAGTTTATATACAGATTCCTGAAGTGAAGTTAGACCAACACAGAATGCTATGAGCAGGACTACACATGCCAGGTCGTCTGGTACAACCACTCATCCTACTGGCTTGGAAACAAAAGAGCTCAGAGGTGGAGTGATTTGCCCAGGATTGAATCTGAATATGTGACCCACCTGGAGACCCTGAGCTCCTAGATAGCAGTTAATGAGTTCCTGCACTGAAATGAATTCAGTTAAATATGGTTTACAGACATTGGCTTTGATCCAAAGAAGCAGGTTTCAGAACACTTTTATAAACATTTTACAACTGGTATAATAGAGTGAAAACCATACAGATATCCTTATTTTGGTATGCAAAGAATGAAATCAAAAGATTGTTTTATACAATTTTAAATGAATCTTTCATGCATGTGCTAGCTGTTAGATTATTTATTCAGTAAAACATAACTACTATGGTATTTCCTAACAGATATAGGAAAGGGTAACACAAAAAGCTGAAATTTATTTATAAAGATTGTACATTTATTCTTATATGTTTAAACTTCAATCAACTTCACAGTACCCTTCATTTGATGTAATACATCTATCAAGATGTTTTTTCCACTGCTCAAAACAGTTTTGAACTTGTCAATTTTGATGCCTTTTAGTGCTTTTGCCATTTCTTGTTTCACTTCATCCACATTGGCAACATATTTCCCTTTGAGGACTTTTTACATCTAGGGAAACACAAATAAGTAACTGGGGACAAGACTGAGTGAATAGGGAGGGTGGGGTATGGGAGTCATGTTGTTTTTGGTCAAAAACTGCTGAACAATCAGTATGGTATAGGCAGGTGTGCATGTAAATCACCCATCATGAAATGGGTACATGTGTTGAAAGAGTCTTTTAAAAAAATTCACTGAAGCTGAACACAGCCCCTCACCACAATGCCATTTGATACACTGATACAGATGGGTTCCTAGAACATTAATATAGCAAGGGAAGCCTGTACTACAAGGAGCCCATTGTCCAGAAGATAATTCTGTTTTCTGGGGGGTCGCCATTGTATAACTCCAGAGAATGCATACAGAGTGAATGAATAGAAAAATCATCAATCATAAATACAGGAAACACCTTGATCTGCCCCTTGACTGTAGTCCCAATTCTTTTCCTGACCCTGGTTAGACTCTACTCAGAGAATACATTTGTGTTTCCCCCAATGTGAATCATTCATTCATTTACTTAATTATATATTGATGCAGTATGTACCATATACTAGACATTATATTGGCCCTAGCAATACAAAGGTCAAGACTTAGTACTTTTAAGTATATCATGGAAGGAAGCATAAAGAAAACTATCATGCACTATACTAAGAGTGTGGTGATATGACCTAATTGTAGAACAAATCCACAGGAAGGAACAGTTTCTGTGTCTGAAGAGTTGGAAATATCTTTGGATAAGTGATATTTCATACCAGGAAGGTGCACAGTGAACAAATATGTTGTTCTTCCTACTAGTTCCTCAGTTTTCTGGAAATTTTACCTTATTTGCATTTTGAGTCTTCACAGTTGCATTTTTGTTCTGGTGTAGGTGGCTTAGAAGGTCTACTGGATTGGAGTTGGGGACAGGGACGAAAGCAACATCATTCACTTGCCTTACTACTTGATACTTTTCCTGACTTAATGGAAACCTCAAACTCATAGCAAATGGGCATGTGTATTGATAAGTGTCTAATAGGTAGGTGGTTGATTTTAGATCAGTGGTGCTCAAGTCTGAAGATTTAGGAGGTGAGAGAACCATTTCTCATTATCTTGGATTCATGTTTTCTTATTATCAGTGAAGAATAACAACATTTTTTGCCTATAGTAGCCACAGATTGAATGGGTAGGCAAATTAATTTTATCGTTTGGTACAAATGACTCCTTCAGAGTGAATAAGAAATATTTGCACAGTATATTCCAGAGAGAGATTTTCCATGAAGTCTATCATAAGTTTCTTTCATTTATTGCTCTATATTGATTTTCAGTTCTAATTCATTTTTAAATTAATTCACTTAATCAATGTAGTTGGTTATCTGTAAAATGGGGCTAACAATGTCAATTCAATCCATAGGTGGGTTGTGAAACTCAGAAGAGAGAACAAATAACAATTTCATATAAATTGAAAGCTCTACAGAAATGAAAAAAACATTTAAAATTTGGAAAATTGAGTTTTGAATTTTTATCTAAGTTTGGAAACAAGTTTTTCTCTGAATTTAAATCTCATCAAATCAGTTTACATTTTTTTATAGTTAATGTTAGAGAGGCACTCATGGAATTTTAAGGATAGAGGACAAACATGTTCTTATTAGAATTCTTGCAAATTTATGTTATATGAGCCATGCTCCAAATGACACACAGACTTTCTTAGAATCACCCTGAAGTTACACGTGTTCTGGAGGATCTCTTTCTCTCTCCCCATTCATCCTCCTCCTCTCTCCCTTCCTTCCTTGTTTTCTTCTTCTCTTTCTTCCTGGCAACCCACTTTATTAAAAGATAATACTCCATAGGATCTCTAAAGGTGAAAACTCCAATTTAGGTTCTGAAGATAACTTTTACAAATTTAACTGTAGGTATATTTTGGTTTTATTTCCTAACCAGTTCCTTGATTACCTATTAAAATGAACAAATAAAAACAGATTCTATCTAATAAAATTTGAGAATTTCAAAGCCTATATTATAAAGAATCATCACTATGAATATATCAATATTTTACCCTCCAGCTAGAGAAAGTAAATTAGGAGATATGTTCATCTTATAGCAGTTTAGTTCAAATTACAATGAGATGTTTCACTGCCCTCATTTAATTACATGATGTGTATGTAAATCCAGATCAAATGACTATCAACCATTATAAGTGTACCTCCCTCCTTTCCTTCCTTCCTTCCTTCCTTCCTTCCTTCCTTCCTTCCTTCCTTCTTCCTTTTAGTATTACTTACTGTGTCAGATATTATTTGGATATTGGGAGTTTCTAAAATTCAGTTTAGAAGATGATAGATAGATAGTTATAGATAGATATATAAATAGGAAGAAAGGAAGAGATGCAGGGGAAGGGGAGGAGGGAGGGAAGGAGGAAGGAAGAAGAAAAGGAAGGAAAGGAAGGAGGGAGGGACGGAGGGAGGAAGGAAACTTATTGGTTATTAGAGTTAACGAAGAATCATTGAGGGCTCTGGCCTGGTGCTCAGTTGGTTGGAGCATCATCTGGTTCACTGAAAGGTTTCAGGTTAACAGTCAGAGCACTTACCTAGATTGTAGGTTTTATCCCCAGTTGGTGCTTGGGGCCTCTAAGGGAGGCAACAGATCAATGTTTCTCTCTCACCCAGAAGTTTCTCTTTCTTTTTTTCTCTGTCTCTATTTCCCTTTCCTCTCTTTCTCTAAAATCAATAAACATACCCTTGGGTGAGGATTAAAACAAAAATCAATGAGAGAATGAACCTAGATGTTATAGTTAACTTAAGCTTATATTTTCCACATTTTGGGGGGACATGTGAGACAGATTTAGCATTGGTGTCCAGGCATTTGAAACCACACTGCCATTTCGTGAATCCCTGTGCACTGTCACTATGGCATGATCGATCCACAGCATAATGGAATTCTTGGCACAATGAGGGGTGTTGGCAACCGTTGTGGCAGGAGCAACTGGTGTAAATCCAGTTTACAAACTCAATGGTGACTATGAAGGCTGTGTAAACTTGTTTCCTTCTTCACATTTTCTGTATAGGATAGAGTATCTCTTTTCAGGATGAGCTAAACTTTCAATAAAATCTGGAGATTAAGTGAAGTTTTATTATTATTCCACAAATTTGCCCATGGATTTTGAAAAGAAAAATGTACAATGATTTTGAAGCTTAAAAGTTTTGGGGGAAAGTTTTTCTCTTCCCAGATGTTTGGTGCATTTATGAAATTTAATAAAAACTCACAGAAATGTGCATTGAAAAATGCCTTCCGGGACATTTGTCAGATTCCCAGTATTGATTCATGAAATGGAAACCAGAAGCTGTTCTGAGCTGTAGTCATTATGTAATAGATAGTAAGCATGTGTTTTTGACAAATGAATAGTTAGCAAATTAGGCATCTGGATGAAGTGGAATTTTGGATTCTAAATTGCATAATTCACCCCTGAACATCTGCCAGAGGAAAAAGAGCAAAGATAACACAGAATCTGAGGGAAGATACGAGCTGATAAACGGAGAATGATAAGGCAGTATTTAAGTTTTTGAGTTCATACCCCTAGTATGTCTTCCACAACTGTACTATTTCAGTAATTATCGAGAGATATTTGGATTTGCATAAGAGGTGTTCTGAGGACTTGGAATACAGCTGTTTATATAGGAAGAAATCTGCTTGTCTTTACATTTTCCCATTGGAAAGCTTGTGTAAGTGCTAGAAATCCGGTGTATTCTATGAACCCGAATAAATATCCTTTGAAATAATATTCTTAGGTTATCACAATTCTCTAGTACATTTAAAAGTCTTAGGTTTGGAAAATGTTAACTTTATAAGTTTATCAATACTCTCTCTTCTATTTTTCTTCTTAAGTCAAAGCAATTATTTTTTAGTGCTCTACACAAATCTACTCCTTCTCGTTACTCTGTTTTTCACTAGGATAAGTAAATACAAAGAGCCACCATGGGTCACATGCTAAACACCTTGACAATAAAATATGTAACAGAACATGATTAATCAGTGATGATGACTGGATGAGGACTAGGTTAGGAAGAGATGGTGTGGTTTAGCAATGATAGACAAAATGGAAAAAGCAAGGGTTGGACTCCCATCCCAGCCTATTCCAAATATGTAAGGTTAAATATATTACAATCTCCGAGTCTCTGCTTGTAGTTGGTTAAAAGTGACTGTGGTAGCATTATGTGTGTGTGGGGGGGCAGTGGATGGAATGAGATACATGGCATTTCAATAAAACTAAAATTGGCAATCAACAATATTATAGTTTCCTTGCCACTCAATCTTCCTTGCTATATAACTGTGTTGAATAGAATCTGTGAATATTAGAGCTAGAAAGGGACTTATTGATCACGTAGTTCAATGATGTCATGTATTCCTTGGAGTCCTGTGTGTCAGAAATATCTGAGGAGCCACCATAAGAAAGTGTAAAAATGCATCACAGGAGCAGGGCTCCAGAATCCCATTCCAGACTGGATCAGCTGGTGCTCCATTTGGGGAGATTTGTTTTGTACATTGGTACACAATAGCATCTGGAGAAAGAATCTCACTATTTCATAAAATCAAAATCCACTAGTTTTAGCCCACCCAACCCCAATTTTACTGATGAGAAGATTGGGACCCAGGGAGGTTATATTACTTACCCGAAGTGAATAATTGTTTTTGGCACATTACTTATTAATCACAGTTAAAATAATGTAAACACTGAAATGCACAATTTTAATGAAATGGGGTTTGGCAGATTCTATTTGGTCAAGGAAAAGAGATATGACAATATGAAACAGAGAGAACGAGTTGATTTAATGATGGGTAAGGAGGAGAGAGAGAAATCGGCACCTTCAGAAAAGTAATCAGAGTTAATGGGTTGAAAGTCCCAATGGAAGAAGTTGTGGATTCCATTCTCATGGTGAGGATGGCAGGCGTTCTGTGCATAATGAAGAAGAATGGTACAGTTGATGGTGGACAACTGAGCGGGTCTGTTTGGGCTCATTGGCAGTCCTGGGTGCTGCTGAAGGATGATGGAAGCAAGAAATGAAGGTAACTGAAACCAGAGGCCTCCAAGAGCCATCACTGTGATTTAGAGCCTCTGAGAATGAAGTTTGGAGCCTTTGAGGGAAAGAGTGCCTGGAGGAAGGCAGAAGTTGGTTGAGTAGACCACACAATTGTGTCAATATGTCATTTTGTGGTGTCTGATTTATGTTTATATTGGCCATTTTATATATCACTGTTATTGCTTTTTGCTAAAATTCGCTCATTGTGGCCTTTTTATGGCTGCTCTGTGCTGCACTAATCTGCATTAGAACTTGAAAGAGTTATAGCACCGGTCTTTAAAGACCCAGGGCATGCCTACTTGCCGCTTAACAAAGAAAACAACTTTAAAGCACTAACTTTAAGATGACCTTTGGAGTAGGCAAAAATAAAAATCTTTCTCAGGGGAAAGAATTCTTGTCTAGGAATTGATTGTGTGCTTAAGATTTCCAGTAAGTCAAAGCTATATAATATACATTTTTAATATATTTTCTATTTCTAAAGTGTACTTTGGCCCTTGAGTTTTTAATAATGTTTTCCTAATAACAATGAAAATTTGTTATCCTAATATGTATTATTTTTACTATTATTAAAATTATTATCTTATTTTCACTTTGTGCAGGATTTAGCCTTGTCACATGCAGATTAAGGAATTACACCTCAGGAGCTGAGTTTTACTCCTCAAGGTCTCTAATCCTGTTATGTACAAGGTCTGGTTTAAGCATTTTATCTCCTTACTGTAAGTCCACTTCTCATTCACTTTGTCAAGGTGTCTTCACATACATAGCGTGTAATGTGGCAGTACAGGTCCTGCTGCTTGAGGAATTTTTACCTTCTCAGTCATTGTGTTAATATGGTCCCTTCAAATAGATTGTGAGCTATTGGAATGAGCAACAAAATCTTTTTATTTCTCTTGGTCTTTGCAACCTAATAAAGAGCAAATAGTATTTATTTATAATTTTTAAAGACATACATATTGTAATACACTTCATAACAATAGATATCTCAGTGCCAAACTCTGTGCATACAAAAAAAATAGGCAATATGTTTGTCCTCCACCTGCTTAGTGAGATGGGAGAAGATAGAATGTCCAACAATGAGTGTGGCTGTTTGCTCGTCATTCAAGTCTCAGCGAAATGCTTTCTTCACGAAGACTTCTTTGACCCCAGCCTAAATTCTCCCTCCCCTAAATTCTAATATGTCTTGTCCCCTAGATGCTCCCTCCACTAAATTCTAATATGTCTTGTCCATTCCTGTGCAAGACCTTGTCCAACTTCTTTATTTAAAATAGCCCTGCAACCCACACCATCTTCTTTTATTTTCATGATAACACTTAGTCCTACTTATATTTTCATAAATTCATTTGGTTTATTATATATCTCTTTTCACTGGAATAAAATGAGAGCAGGAATGGTTTTGTCTTGTTCACTGCTGTACTTCCCGATGTAGAAAAGCAGATGGTTATTAAATATTTAGTACATGAAGGAATAATTTCATCTAGCCTCAGTTGTAAATACCATCTAATAACTGATGACTCACAAATTCTAAGTAAAATTTGTACCGCCATCTCTTACTTCTCCACTGAACCTCAGATGAGTATATTCAGTTGCTTACTTCTTATCCCCCATCTTGACTGTCTAATTGGCATCTGAAACTTAACACTTCCAAAATAAAACATTTTCCCTTTCTTCTTCCTTGCCCACAGTGTTTCTTCTACCAATTTGTCAATTTAATACATGTCTTTATTATGTATCTACATGTTCAAGTCAAAACTCAAGGAACCAACCCAATGACTATCCTGTCAGATCTGTCTAGCAAATATACAGATTTATCCATTCTGGGCTATTTACTGCCACTGCCACTTATACTGTATTACACTGTCATCTTCCACATTAATTACTTAATGTAGAAGTCTTATGTATTGGTTTTCTATTGCAGCTATTACAAATGGTCACACACTTAGTAACTTAGAACAACACAGATTAATTATCCTGAAATTTTGGAGGTCAGAAGTTCAAAATGGATCTCACTGAGCTAAAGTGAAGGTGTTGGCAAGGCTTTGTTCCTTTAGGAGGCTCTAGGGGAGAAACCATTTCCTTGTCTTTTCTAGCTTCCAGAAGCCATCTGCATGCTTTGGCTCTTTGTCCCATCCTTCATCTTCAAAGCTGTCGGTATAGCATCTTCTAAGCTATATCTTTGTGTTTTAATTGTTGTATTACCTTTTCTGACTCTGACCTTCTATCTCACTCTCAGATTACATTCGACCAACCAAGATAATCCAGAATAATCTTTCCATCTTAAGATCCTTGATCATATCTTCGTAGTCTCTTTTGCCTTGTAAGGTAACGTAGTCACAGATCCTGGAATTAGAATGTGGACATCTTTGGGGGGGAAGTATTACTCTCTTATTCATCACAGTTATTAATGATAGTTAATAATGAATACAAACTAATTTTCTAATAATGAGTGTTGTTTAATACATTATTATCCAAATGATGGAATACTATACAACCATTATGTTTATGAGGGGTTAAAAGTAGGTTATTGAACAGTTAGTGTTGTTCGATGCTATTTTTGCAAAGCATTTTTCTGTGTATTATTTTTTTTGCATTTTTTTAAAGATTTTATTTATTTGTCTTTAGAGGGGAAGGGAAGGAGAGAGGGAGAGAAATATCAATGTATGGTTGCTTCCTGTGCATTCCCTGCTGGGAACTGGCCTGCAACCCTGGCATGTGCCCTGACTGGGAATCGAACTGTGATCTCTTGGTTCACAGGCCTGTGCTTAATCCACTAAGCTACACCAGCCAGGGCTGTGTATTTTTTTTCAAAGGAAAATTAGTGAAGGAGATAATAGCAAGCAAGTTATGAGGTTATTTTTTTCTTATCTGTATTTTTGGAATTTTTTTCAGTAAATATTTATTGAAAAGAAAGGCAAACATTAAAAAATAGCCATTATACTAACACAGGGATAAAAAGATGATGCTCTTCCTGTTCTAATCCTCTAGCCCAACTCATACTCCATAGAATTCTCTGTCTAGTATAGAATGCTGCTAATGGCTTTCGACATGTGCTTAATAAAGTCAAAGCTTATCTTGATATTCAAGATTCACTATAAAGTGATTCCAACGTATCTTTCTAGCTCTTTGCTCATCCACTTCCTGTTTTTGATCATGCCCTAATTTTGTCCACTTGAAAGGCTCTTTGTTTTAATCTATTGAACTGTACCGTCTCACAAAGGGTCTGATTAAGTACTTCAAAGAACATACTCTGATTCCCTGCTAAAAGTGATCTTTCTCATTTAAGCTCTCATAACATTCTGCAATATTTTGATGACATTTACCATGTACTATACTTTATTAAAGCTATTTTTGTACATGGTTTACATACCCAACTAGTTTTTAATATGCTTCATGTCATGATTTGTGTCCTTTACATATTCTTATTTCCCACATTAATTAAATATCATTACACCCTATAAATAAATACTTTCTAATTGAATGAAAAATAAACTTACAGATTCGCTTTATTATTATTGGCTTGTGTTTCTTAATATTCTCTTTATTTACTAGCCACGTAATTGTTTTTCGATTAAGGGGTATTTTAAATCACTGCTCTACCAAACACACATAAGCTTGGGCACGTTGCTTAACTGTCCATGCTTTATATTTCTCGATGGTAGGGTTTTGCAGAACTAAATGTGTAATGCATATGGAATGGCACATTGTATGTAATCAATAAACATTAGACAAATTATAAAAATAATTTTAATGTGTGTTTATTAAAAATAATTGTGTATAATGTTTGCATTGCCAACCATTTAGAAATCTGCCTTTGAGATAAATGTTTGTTTTCACTTATATGTAAATTATATAGCTTTAATACAATTTTCATTTACTGTGTAGCAATTTGACTACATGGACTAGTTAAGGTTACTTTAGTTGCAGTAGAAAATAAACCATGAAATCTCAATAAGTTAAGTCAATACAAGTTTATTCACATCCACTAGATAATGGCAGGAATGCTGGTGGGTTGGTCTTTGCTTTCACCCAATCTTTTTGAAGCCTAGGCTAAGTTCTGCCTTCAGTGCCTAACTTACAAGATAACCGTAGGCCAGTACTTTTGGCTGGCTGAGGGAGAAGAGAGAAAAATCATTGAGGATCGTACAGGAGATCCTTATGCTCCAGGGCTGGAAGTGGCAAACCTCACTTCTGTCCTGATTCCACTGAGGATGATTTGGTCACATGTTCCCACCAAGATACAAAGGAAACTGGGAGGGAAAATATATTCTCTAGCCACAACTCTGAAATGAGGAAGGGAGTACTTGGGAGATAACTGGCTTTTTAGATAATGAAGCTATTTCTGCCATATAATTTAAACTTGATTAATGCTTAGATATTATTACAGCAGCCCCGTTATAGTAATAAGAATCACATTATGTGAAGCAGCAATTCTAATCTGTTCTTGACTGTCAGCACTGCCTTCCTAATCATCCAGTCTTTATCTGGGCTACATTTAATCTCCTTAAATGTGTTTAAGTGTAAGTGGAAATATGGATATTTAAAGCACAGGGTTCATGATTAAGAGTTATGTTTTTTTTAAAAAAAGAAACTCTAAATGATGGTTATGAGTCCTTTAAAACACTTTTTTTCTCCATTGGAGAAAGAGTAGAATTCATTTTTGGAAGCTAGGTTTAAGTCTGACACACTGAAAATCAGAGGCAGAATTTCTTAAAATATTAGGCAGGGCTTATTTCAAGGAAAAATACATGGGTGGGAAAAGCAAGTTTACAGTTGTGAGTATACAAACAAGAGTTTATTTTTGTCTTATTAATGATAATATTATTTTCCATGTGAACAACTGTAAACCTACTTTTGTCAACCCCTGTATTATAGTGTTCATTCACCAATATTTGGGTAAATTGCAAATGATAAAATAATAGGAACAGGATATCTGTATTTATTTTTTATAGAAAGGAAGTCTTTGATTAGATGGCAAAAGGTGACAGGGGAGAAAATGTGGTTCCCAAGAACACTCTAACACTCTCCTGTAATTCTCTGTGGACGTCTGTTATGTCCACGGAGATAACAGGGATGGCCTGTTATATCTACAGGAAGCATTGTGGGATTGGGATGTTGTGTGGAATTAACATCTCAGAGTGTCTGAGCTTGTCAAACTTAAGTCACCCGTGCTTAGAGGTATTTCAGTCTGTCTTTCTGTGGTAGAGGTAACTATTAAAGCTGAGAAAAGCTTTGTACTTTCTGTTGGTGACAATGGGGTAAAGTAAGTTCAGAAACTTACCTCCAATAACCTTTTCTACACTCAACCATAGGTAAAAGTTAGATTTCCCTTAGTATAAAAAAACTATAAAACTAGGAAGAAAATTTTTAGTTAAAATGTTTTTTATTTAAAAAAATGTGTAATCAGCCCTGACCGGTGTGGCTCAGTTGGGTCAGTGTCATCCCACAGAGCAAAAGGTTTCTGGTTCAATTCCCAGTCAGGACACATGCCTGGGCTGTGGGTTCAATTCCTGGCTGGGGCATGTACATGAGGCAAACAATTAATGTTTCTTTCTCACATCTATGTTTCTCTCCCTCACTTTCTCCCTCCCTTCTTCTCTCACTAAAAATAAATAAATTAAAAAATTACAAATATGATACTTGTTACTATCATGGGTTAGATAATGATGAGCTACATATAACACACCTTTTATTATGACAAATGCCCTGAGGCTCAGTAAACTGTCCCTGAACTACTTGTGAAAAAACTATTCCCACATGAATTTAGTTCTCTGAATAAGAAGATAAATAGCCTCAAAATAGTAACTAACATTTATTGATGCTTAAGTTGGGTAAGAGAGTTTGCTACAAGCTTTACTTTTATTGTTCCAACTAATCTCATAACTATCATTATAATGTCATTGTAAAGATAAAGATGTAGTATCACTATCAGTATTTTCAGCATAAGAAAACCAAGGCTCACAGTAATTAAAAAACATGCCCAAGGTTAGCTAACAAGTACAGTAATCCCCCCAATCCAGTTTCCCTTTCTGTGGTTTCTGTTACCTGTGATCAGCTGCAGTCTGAATATTAAATAGAAAGTTCCAGAAACAAACAATTTACAAGTTTTAAATTGTGTGCTCTTATGAGCAGCATGATGAAATCGCCCAATGCTCTGTGCCATCCTGCTTAGGATGTGAATTACCTTTGTCTAGCTTCTCCACCCGGAGGCGCTCCTCACCCCTTAGCGCTTTTAGTGGATGTCTCAGATATTAGATCAACAATCTCAGTATTGCAGTTCTTC
Source organism: Trachops cirrhosus (assembly GCA_028533065.1). Taxonomy (NCBI): domain Eukaryota; kingdom Metazoa; phylum Chordata; class Mammalia; order Chiroptera; family Phyllostomidae; genus Trachops; species Trachops cirrhosus. The sequence goes on along the minus strand of CM052539.1, from coordinate 52,354,952 downwards.
CATTCAAATAACCTTTATTTTACTTAATAATGGCCCCAAAGTGCAAGAGGAGTGTGGCTGGAAAGTAGGATACACCAAAGAGAAGCCACAAAGTGTTTCCTTGAAGTGAAAGGTAAAGGTTTTGACATAAGGAAAGAAAAAAATTGTATGCTAAGATTGCTAAGATTTACATAAGAATGAATCATCTATCTGTGACATTGTAAAGAAGGAAAAACAAATTCCTGCTAGTTTTGCTGTCAGGCCCAAGCAGAAAAATTTATGGCCATAGTGTGGGATAAGTGCTTAGTTAAGATACAAAAGGTATTAAATCTGTGGGTGGAAGACATGTTCAGAAAATGTGTTCTGATTGATTGCATCGTGTTGCACCAGAAGACACTGAGCCTGTAAAAACTACAGCAAGTGATCCCCAGGAAAGAGTGAGCACATACACAGAACTTCTGTTACAGCATGTTGTTTTAAGTCTATAATATTGTGTTATTGTTGTTGATCTCTTACTGTTCCTAATTTGTAAGTTAAACTTTGTCATAGGTGTGTATGTATATATAGGAAAAACCCATAGTATGTATAGGATGTGGTACTGTCCACAGTTTCTGACGTCCACTGGAGGTCTTGGAACAGTGCCCCGACGGATAAGGGGCCCACTGTGTTAGGGCTGCTGTATGACCCAGGCAGCCTGACTTTAGAGGTTGCTCACTGAGTGCTGTGCCCTCTGCCTCTCCATAGTTGTGGTCTCATACACACACCTTTTCACACTGTGTGCTTTCACATAGCTTCTGACTTGGGTGTTATCTGTGATTCATCTATTTTTTGTAACCACTATTTCTAGATGCTTTTATCAGACCCCCTTTCCATTTTAATATCGTAGTTCTTTCACAAGCCTTCATTCAATAAACATTTACTAATTGCATATTTTGCCTCAGGCACTAGGTAAAAATTGAGGCTTCTGTGAACATCGATCTATTGACTCCAGTCTTACCATTATCCCATCCTGCATTACTCCTTACAGACCAACTGTCCTTCATTGTTGCTTTCATCTGAGAAATCTAAATTCGTCTGTTTCATCTTAAAGGGTTTTAAAAATGTTGATCTAGTATACTAAACTACATGTCCTTTCCTCTCAGTCATACCTCCATGACTTCACACATTGCTTTGCTCCTCAGCTTATTTAAATCCTAATCATCTTTCAAGGTTAGTTTTCCCATGGGGTTACTGGTCCCCATGGAATGAGGAATGCACACACATACATATAATTATATACTATTTTTCTTATTAGTATACATTTACACAAAAAAATATAAAATGCAAAAATAAAAATCGATATGTGTTCATTGCAAAAATACAACACAATGTGGGGAATTCAGCTACTTTCTTTGATTTCTCCACTTCTCACACCCAATCTTCCTTCCTTTTCTCTGTGTTTTGATTGTTGGGACTATATCGTAATGGGTTTGCAGTTAGTGCTCTATATTTCCGAGTACATAATAATAATTTAATCTATTAATTTGTTAACTGCATTGAAATGAAACTATCAGAAACAGGGTAAAATTCCATCTCAGCCCTGGAGTCTATGAACAGATTATTGTCATACTAAAACCATATTAGTGAGTTCTGCTTATTGATATATCTGTACTTTCAAAAGGTAAAATTAAAAAACTGACTATTTGCACATTTGGAGGGTGCAGTTCCTTACTTCTGCAGGTCTCTATTAATTCTGGAAAACCAAACAGCATTGCCTAGGGCATCTTGATGGGCACATCCTGGACAAAGGAATTACTGAACATGGTCATAAAGTTGCCTCAATCATCTCCACTGCAGTATTAAATATTAAACAGTGTTTAACATTTGGGCTATACACAGAGAACCTTTTTAAAATATGTGCCAGCTCTGGCCAATGTGGCCAGTTGGTTGGAGCGCTGTCCCGTACAACAGAAGGTCATAGGCTTGATTCCTGTAGCATGTACCTAGGTTACGGGTTTGATCCCCTGTTGGGGTGCATATAGGAGACAACCGATCGATGATTCCCTCTCTCCTCCCATTTCCACTCTTTCTAAAAGCAGTGAAAAATGTCTTTGGGTGAAGATATATATATTTGCCAAAATTCAAAATGCACTTTAAGTGCATTTTTGTTTAAAATTTAATAAATATACTATTCTAAATCTAATATGTTATCTAATATGTAGTCCTAACATTTACTGCCGTTTGAGCTTTTGAATTAAAACTGGATGTTTCCACATACAATCATGAATGAGGTAAGGTATGAAATCTCACTGCTTTGTGCTACAGGTCTCATTTACTGTAAGATACCAGTTCTTAGAAAGGACAACTGTTAATATGTTTTGAAAAAGGAGTATTCATTTAGTTTTATTCAGTCCCTAAATATCATGGCCAAATGTTATATATTACAAAGTGTTTTTCCTTTATTCTATCCATTTTGTTTCTTCAGATGCCATTTATTTTAAGTTAAATTACTGAGTAATCTTTAACATAAAATTTTGATCATAATATATGTTATCTTTATCACCTATAGATATAAGACATACATTTTATGGGTAGATAAAAATAGAATTGTTAGTTTTGTCCAAGGAATAATCTTAGCTTTCATGCTATATGCTAATAATGCTTTTAGATTCTATTGGTCATGTGTGAATGTTCGTAGTAAGGCTTACCTTGCTCTCTGGTTTCCATGCCAGACCATTTTTATGTAGAAATAGGAATGCTGTGAGAGCTGTATAGGAAACTTTCTAAGTACCTCTGGAATTTTGAAAGTTTGTTAGTGTGGAGATCTTTGTTCTTCCAGTTATGAGCTGTGTAGTTTTATGTACACTACCTCAATTTCCTCTTTTGGAAAGTGGGAATAGTAATAGGTATAAGTGTGACAGGTTAATGTAAGGTTTCTGTGCAACAATGGGCATAAAGCAGTTTGAAGAATGGGACCTAGAAAGTGCTTCAAAGTTGTTAGAGTATATTAGTTGTTAAAACACTTCTGAGGATAATGATTCCACCAAGTACTAATTGTGGAAGCTTGTGTCCTGCAGATTTAACTCAGCTCAACAACCTTGGCCCAAATATGCCTAAGAATTGTTTTTATACAAAATGCAATTCCTGACTCAATTTTCTGCTCCAACTTCAATGCAATCTATTTCCTGGGTAGCATTAGCACAAGTTTGTATGTAGGAACTAAAGTACCTTTCTCCTGCCTTTCTCTCTTGGAGGAGTTTGCCGTCTGAGCCAATTCAAGTCTTCCTGAATCCAAAGTGGTGGAAAGTGGACAGCATATACCACGTGGCTTTAATAGCAAGTTCTTGACAGACATGCTTGTGAATGTTTATAAGTAGTGGCATGTATTTGAAGATGGAGATAACCTTACATTAGCAACATTATTAGTAAATTGAACACACTAACAATTGCTTGTTAAATATTGAAGGGTTACAGCAGAGAAGTATGAGTCATAAGCCATCTAATTTAGATTGTGCAAAGCCATTGTATTATAGTCCTGACAAGGATGGAACTGTGGATGGGAACTCCAGGTCTCAGAAGAATTCACATCGTCATCATCATCTTTCTTCCTCAGTTTGCCTAGTGAATAATAATGGATTTAGCAATAATACTTTTCTTATAGGTGTATTATGAGTACTAAAGAGTTAATATATGTAAGAGGCATGAGATTACATTTGGTAGGTCAGGATATATAAACCTTAGCTATTGTTACTGGTATTACTCTGGAGTGTGTACTGTATTTTTGTTACTTCAGTGGTTTACAGTAGCAAATCTATTGAGATCTCACTTGAGTGGCCATAAATGAATAAGCTGTTATACTTCAGATTTTAAAAGTTAATAACATATTAATTTAAATAACTCAATGAACTATAGCTATTAATTAAAAATTGAGTAAAATTTAGAAAAAAATACTTGTGTTTATGTTCAACTACATATGTCAGAATAAGGGTGAGTGATGTAGCATATGCATCAGGGGATTTAGACTGACTTGTTGTCAATGAGATGTATAATTATTAACAGAGTTTGTTGCTTTTACTCATAGAAAATTCTTATTTAGTGTGTGTAGATGGAACAGAACATCAGTACTTAAAGCTGGACACAACATGTTGGCTGCAGAATCTGAATGGAATCCACCCTATATGAAATCAGACTTGTTTTGTGTTGAGAGTTAATTTTACATCTTTGCCATTAGTGAATCTTCTTTTCTGATTTCTATTTGATTGCATGATAAACAGAACTTTCAGGTAACTTCTCCCTAGCCAGAGACTTTGAACTAACAGAAACTAGTAAGTCTTGCCAGCCATTTAATATACCTTTTGTTCTTATCAATGTGTTTGTCTTATTATCATTTGTATTCCATGGATAAAAGTATTGATCACATCTATATTCCACAAGCAGAAACATATTAAATAGTTAATTTACTGATGGTATCCATTCTTTAAAAGTGGAATATATCAAATTCAAAAACTGTTATTAAGGAATGTTTGGAATTTTAAGTTATAATGCTTGCAGTGTAGAACAATGTACTCATGGAGCTCTCTGAGACGGAACAGCCAGCTCAGTGCCTGTGTGGCATTCCTTATAACTGACATGTGCTACAGTGACCCTCACTGCTTTTACAGTGGCTTACACTGAAAGGATGATAAATGGGTTCTCATTAACTTTTATCTCTTTTGCTCTATGTGGAGTCTCTTTCTGACCCCATGATCTGTAAGTGTTCTCTTAAAGGTCAGCAAAGGACATTTCTCCATAAGAGTCCCCCTTAGCCTTTCTAAGGTATGGGACACAGTTGCCCACAACCTCCTTCTTGAATCCTTCTTCCACTTCTTTCTCTACCTGGCCTCACCCTGCTTCCCCTGTGTCTCTGAACATTCCTTCTCTTTTGCTACTCATTCTCCTTCCTTTCTAAAATTTAGCTTTCTGAGCCCTTATCATTGCTCATGCCCTTTATACTCCTAAAACTTCAGTGATTTCACCATGAGAGCAAAGGACTTCCCAACTCATTTCCCAGGTCAATCAAGTTCTGGAATTGTCCCAAGTCCTTGATGAATTTTTCCAATATTGGGCTGCCAACCACTAATTCAATGTGCCCAAATCAAGTCCTCTCATGTTTTCCTGACTTCACTTATTGAATAAAAGTTTCTCACCTGCAGTTTCCTCCTAATAAATACAAATGGAATAAAGCTGTCAAATTTATCTTTTCAAAGCAAGTTTCCAATCATGCAGTGTTTTTCTTCAGCAAGTTTTAAACTAGAATACAGAGTTCCCAGCCACGAATATTAACCATCTTCTTAGGGTTGTGGAGCGGATTAGAAGAGACATCATAGGTAAAGGTGACGAACATTGTACCTGGCACTTAGATAAATATTCAGTGTATTGTTGTTCATGACGATGGCTAATTATATCATGTTCAGATCACTAATTTTATTACTTCAAATGTGTTTTTCTCTTTAAGTATATTTTGATTAATTACATGATGTCTTCTCAGGTATCATTTACATAAAAATATCCACTATATACTATTCCAAATAGTAATACTTCTTTGTGAACAGTCTAATTTACTAGATTTTTTGCAATCTTACACTATAAAAAATAGGAAGATAAATACTTTCCCAGAGGGAAAGAAACTACTAGAAACACAAAACCTGTGTATTTGCTCAGATTCCACACTTGGTTAAATCGCTTTACCTTCATGGATCCTTAGATTTTTACTTCTAAATTGCAGACATGAATATACTATTTACTTTATGGAGTAGATATGAATATATTTTTTACCTTACGGTTTTGAGGAGAGCCTTGGATAGCACAGTGGTCCTGTCCTTCCAGGGCTCTGGTTCCTTTGACCCCATGGAAGTACTCTGTCCTTGGCCTCTGTTCTAATGCAAGCCCCTGATATTATAGCATCAAAGCCTAACCGCAAGATAAGACCAACATCCTTAATGATGACGTCTAAATTATTGAGACTACTTATTATGTGACTTCTTTCCAAAAGTTGAAATGATGATGATGATGATGATAATTATACACTTCTAAGCAGTGAAATATAAACAGCATTTTTTTGTACAAGAATATAAAGAGGAACAAACATATGCTGTGAGAATCACAAATGGATTCTATAATACTTTTCTCTATCCACAAAGTATTATTATCTGTCACACAAATTTAAAAGTGGAAAGTGTGTTTTACTCAAATGTTTGGTAATAAAACATATTCGCAAATTTGGTACCAGTTTTATAGAACCCAGTGGAGTTGAGAATGAAAGAAGCTATATTTTCTATCTACCACTTTTGTTTCTTGGATGAAAGCTGTTCTAGGATATGATTTGCTGCTTCTTGCTGAGTTCAGACTATTGGCATTTGGCCCTGTGAAGGAAGCTTGGGAATAAAAATTGCTAATGCTCAGTGTTTCCTCTGAAAGATCATACAATCAGTTATCTTAGATAGATAGTATTCTAAAGAATATTTTAAATATCTAGCTCTAGATGTATCTAGATCTCTGTATCACTGATCTTTAATATCTCTTTATAAGGCATTCAAAAATATAAGTATGAGGCATTTGCATTTTGATGGTGTATCTATTATACCCTCATTCCTGTTTCATGTAAGCACCACGCTTTAACAATGAACCACATATACCTAGACTAGAAAGTAGAAAGATGGTTGCCAAGAGTTTTAGAGGAGGGGGAAGGGAATGACAAATTAGTTTTAATGAGTACTGAAGTTCAGTTTGGGAAGAGGGAAAAGTTCTGGAAATGCAGGGTGGTGATGGTCCCACAACAGTACAAGTGCACTTACTGCTACTCAGCTGTGCACTTAAAATGACTGAAATAGTAATTTTATATTATGTATATTTTACCAGAATAAAAAACTTCATAACAATGTCAAGGGCAGTGCTTTTCAAACTGCAAGTCATGATGCATTAGCTGATCATAAAAGCAATTTAGTAGGTCCTGATGAGCATTTAAACAAACAAAAGAGAATAAAACAGAACAAGACATGTGGCTGCATTGCTCATAGTAAGCATTGTTTAAACCGGTGCTGCATGGTAATCTAACCAGGTGATATTGGTATGGTGGTAATGGGTTGTATGTGGCTGATTTCTTGGTGTCTTTGGTTGGTGCCTTGTTCTGATAGGATGATGCCTGTGATACACTGGTTGTTAAATATTTGGAAAATTACCTGTTTGTGTAGTATACTGGCTCAAGATATAAAATACATTTCTTATTGTGGTTGAAAGTCAAAAAACTGAAAGAAAAATTTCAGATGGGAAGAAGTCTAATTAATTGACTAGCATCAAACTCTTGTGTCAACTACAAGTCCAGGGAACTGGGGTTCAGTACATGTTTGCGGCTTTAATTGCAGCATTAGCAAAAGAAGGGGTGGGTCTTGACTTTGGAGTCCTGTTGACTTTGTGGAAGATGACATCATCTACTCAGAGAAATGTGCTTTTACCAGTGCTAAAGCACTGATTGAATGAAATGGATCCCTGTAAACCCAGGATGGCTGAAAACTGGCCAGGTCCTAGAGTTTCTACATGGAGTACTCCATCTGTGGTTTTATATGTTACTTTTTTTGATACATCTTTGTGACCAGCCAAGTCTAGGCCAATTTACCATGTAATTTGTACAAACTTTTTCCTGACCCAGCAGTTGTAAATTCATCCATCTGTCCACTGTAGCCCTGGTATTATTGGGGCTTAACATCACTGATCTTCAGTGTATAACTCCCTAAATGATGCTTTCATTTTAGTTTTCCTTGATTTTTTTTTTCCAAAGAGGAAAAGTCTTCCTAGACAGATGGCTGTTCCTGGTGGCTGATAGGCAAGTGATGGATAGGAATTTTTTACATTGGCATTGTGCAGGGATGCATGCTCTGCAGTATGCCTGTGGCAAACCATTCCCTAGCCTCACCTTTCAGGGGTACTAAAGATGCTGTTGTGCCTGATGCTGTGTGAACTCTGCTCAGCATTCTACATCCAACTGGACGCAATAGGTTAATAGCTCAGTGGAATCAGCTCTTCTAGTTAGCTGGCCAACATCTCTGTAGTAAACACTAAGAATTATTCTTGTAAAGTCACAAATGCTCTGTCACCTGGCTGAGTTTTGTAATAGTTGTTTGAAGGAGGTATGATGAAGCATGTCCTCTTACTTAACTACATATTAGTTGTTAGATGTGTTACTGCATTTGTATTTATGTTAAACTTTGCAGTCAGAAAGTTTCAGATCCACACAGATCCCTGTCTTTTCTCATACTCTGGGAATAAGAAGATGCTGCTCAAAATTATTTAGCACTACATTTAAGACAAGTTTAATGTTAAGTTCATTTTATCACCTACTCATCCTGAAGACTAATAGCTGGACTTAACACTGGTAAGCACTTGTGACTTTTCTAGTCAAACCAATTTTAATAATGACTTTCAAATCTCATGCTTGATTTTTTCCATTTCAGTAAGAAATTCCTTTTTTAGATTATGAGAATAATGTCATATTTTTTTACTTGTATTCTTAAAGAAATATCTCCTCTTCCTGCCCTTTCCTACCTCATCCTAGTTCCCAATTTCCAGGCAACCACAAAGCTGCTTTCTGTCCGTATAAACTAGTTTGCATTTTTCTAGAATTTTATATAAGTAGAATTATATAATATATACTCTTTAAATCTGGCTGTTTTCATTCAGCATAATTATTTGGGATGCATCATGTTGTTGCTTTTGTCAATATTACTCAGGAGCACTGTAATATGTGGTTATACAACAATTATTTATTCACTCACCTGTTGATGGCCATTGGGTTATTTTAAGCTTTTAATTTGAGTGTGTGTGTGTGTGTGTGTGTGTTTCTGCTCTAAATATTTATTTAGAAGTCTTTATATGGACATATGCTTTCATTTCTTTTAGGAAAATACTAGTAGGATGACTGGGTCATATGGTATATTACACACTTTAAGAAATTGTCTGACTACTTTTGAAAGCTGTTCTATTTTACATTCTCACTAGGGGTTTTTGAAATCTACTTCTTCCATTTTCTTCACATCATCACCAATACTTGGTTTAGTCTTTTTAGTTTTAGCAATTCTAATCAGTATGTAATGATATGTCATTATTGTTTTGTTGAAATATTCCTAATGACACTGATGTCAAACATCCTTTATATGCATATTTGCCACCCATCTTTTTTGTTGTTGAATTGTCCACTTTGCATACTGATAGCCAATTTTCTAGCACTATTTGTTGAAAGGATCATCTTTTCTCCATTGAATTGCCTGTGCATTTTTGTTTTATAATCAGTTGCCTATATAGGTGTGGATCTATTTTTGAACTCTGTTTTATTCCTCTCATCTCTTTGTCTATCTTGACATCAGTACTACATAGTCTTGATTATTCTGGCTTTATAATAAACCGATGTCAAGAAGTATTAGTTCCCCAAATTTGATTTTCTTTTTCATAATTATATTCTAGGTTCTTTTCATTTTAGTAGTAATTTTAGAAGTTGCTTATAAAATTCTACAAAATCTCTTGGTAGGCTTTTAGTACCAATTAGAACTGCAGTGAATGTAAAGGTAAATATGGAGAGTATTTATATCTTAATAATTTTTTTTAGTATATGTTCTGCCAAAGTCAGCACTTGACAGTGTTGTTTTGATTCTTGACCAAGATACATCTCTCCATTTATTTTGATCTTTCTTAGTTTGTATCAGCAATGTTTTATAATTTTCTGTACAGGTCTTGCACATCTTTTCTCAGGTTTATCCCTAAAGTATTTCAACATTTTTGATGCTATTAATTTTTTAAATTTTGAATTGTTTCTCATATATATAAATAAAATTTATTTTTGTATGTTATGTTGTGTCTTACAACCTTGTGAAACTCACTTAGCTTTAGTATCTTTTCTGTAGATTATATAGGGTTTTTTACAAAGGTGGTCATGTTAGCAAATATAGTTTTATTTCTTTTTTCCAATCTGGATGATTTTTCTCTTTTTATCTTGCTTGCTTGAGCTATCTAAATTTTCAGTAAAATATTAATAGAAGTGGCAAGAATGGGCATTTTTGCCTTGCTCCTAATATTAGAGAAAATCTTCAGTGTCTTACAATTCTATATGGTAGTTGTAAGTTTTCCATAAATATTGTTTATCAAGTTTAGAAAGATTTTTATTTCTAATTTGCTGAGAGTTTTTACTATAAGTAAATGTTGTACTTTGTCAAATGTTTGTTCTGTATTTATTGAAATCATTTTTCAGTTATTAATATGGCAGCTTACATTGATTTTCACATCAATGAATTCCTAGGATAAACCCTACTTGGCGACTCTGTATTGTCATTTTTATGTATTGTTAGATTTGTTTTGCTAAAATTTTGTTTAGAAGTCATAGAATTATGTTTATGAAGGATGTTTTTCTGTAGTTTTTTTTCTTTTAATGTGTTTGCTGTTTTTAACAGTGTAATGAGAACCTCAGAGAGTAAGCTGAGAAACAACATCTTCTGTTCAATATTCTGAAAGAATTTTGGTACAACTGACATTTTTCTTAAAAATTTTATAAAATTAACAAGTGAAGCCATTTAGGCCTAGAGTTTTCATTATGGGAAGGTTGTTAGCTAAAAATTGGATTTGTTTAATGGATATGAGCTATTTGGGTTACCCAGTTCTTCTTAAGTGAAAGTTAATAGTTTGTTTTTCAAGGGATTTGTCCATTTCATCTAGATTATTAAAATCATTGGCACAAAGTCATTCTCTTTATTTTTTCCTTTTTAATATCTATAAAATCTGAATGATGTCACATTTCTCATTCTTATTATAGGTATTTTTTTCTCCTCACATTTGTTCCTTATAACCCAGGCTAGAGGTTTATGAATTTTATTGAACTTCTCAAAAAAGTAACTCTAGATTTGATTGATATTCTCTATTGTTTTTCTATTCTCTAGTTCACTAATCTTTATCAATAATCTCTTATCTCTAATCTTCATTTCCTCTCTTTTGCTTACTTTGGGTTCAATTTCCCCTTTTGTAGTTTCTTTTAAAAAATTTTTAATTTATTTTACTTTTTTAAATTGATGTTTGAATACACTTTTCTCCATTTTCCCACCAGTACTTGCCCCCACCCCACTCACCCCCAACTCTCACCCTCAGTCCTACCCCGCTTTGGCTCTGTCCGTGGGTCCTTTATACGTGTTCACTTACGGCCCTTTCCCTTCTTTCCCACATATAATGTAGTTTCTTATGACAAAAGCTGAAGCCATTGATTGGAGATCCTTATTCTTATATAATACAGGTGCTTAGTGCTCTAAGTTTCCCAGAATCCCACAAATTTCGATGAAGTATATCTTCAGTTTTGTTTAAAATTTCAATCAAAAACAAGTTTTATTTTCCTTTTTGATATCCTCTTTCACTCATGAGATATTTATAAATATGTTGTCCCCCCCCCCCCCCAATCTTTGGACAATCTCTAGATATCTCTCTGTTGTTGACTTCTAATTTAATTCCATTATGGCCAGAAAATACACTTCATATAACTTGATTGTTATAGAGTTTTGATGAACTGACCTCTTTTTCCCTGTTTGTGTTCTTTTTTATTCCTCTTAATATTCTTTGCACTGAAATTAACTTTGTCTTAACTTTAAAATTTCTATTCATACTAACTTTTTTGGATGAGTATTTACATGGTGTATCTTTTCCATCCTTTTATATATACATATTTGTGTCTTCATATTTATAGTTGAATTTCCATAGGCAGAAAATAGTTGTGTCTTGTTTAATTTAATTTGATTATCTATACATTTTACTTGGAGTTCACAGACTTTTTCATTTAATGTGATGATTTATATGGTTAAGTACAAATTACCCATCTTCCTTTCTGTTTTCTATTTGTTGTATATATTCTTCATTCCTTTATTTTTTATTATTCTGATTTCTCTCAGATTAACAGTAAATTTTATGATTCATCTGTATCTTAACTGGTTTAGTAGCTATAATGTTTTGTTGTTATTGTAGTGGATGCTTTAGAGTATACAGTGCATACCTTTAACTTTTTTTTTAACATTTTTTTTTAATTTTTTTATTTTAGTTTATTCAGTACAGTTTCTATCCTTTATTCCCATTCCAGCCCGCCCACCCATTCCTCCCCTCCTCCCTCCCCTTTCCAACACACCTAGTTTTGTCCATGTGTCCTCTATATTTGTTCCTGTAAACCCTTCCCTTCTCCCCTGAAATTCCCTCCCCTCTCCCCTCTGGTCACTGACAACTTGTCCTCTATTTCAGTGTCTTTTGTTATATTTTACTTGTTTCTTAGTTTTGTTGTTTAGGTTCTTGTTAAAGGCAAGATCATATGGTATTTGTCTTTCACTGCCTGGCTTATTTTGCTTAGCATAATGTTTTCCAACTCCATCCATGCTGTTGCAAAGGGTATGAGTTCCTTCTTTCTTTCAGCTGCATAGAATTCCATTGTGTAAATGTACCATAGTTTTTTGATCCCTTCATTTACTGATGGGCATCTAGGTTGTTTCCAGCACTTAGCTATTGTAAATTGTGCTGCTATGAACATTGGGGTGCATAGGTTCTTTTGGATTGGTGTTTCAGGATTCTTAGGATATAGTCCCAGCAGTGGAATTGCTGGATCAAAGGACAATTCCATATCTAACTTTACATAACTGTACCTTCTATAGTGTTAAAATCTTATGATAATTGTACTTCCATTTCTCTTTTTTTAATTTTTGTGCTGTCTATTGCTGTCACGCATTTTGACTTTACATTTCTTACAAACTTCAAACTACATTGTTGTTATTTTAAGAAGTCTATTATTTTTTATTTTTTATTTTTTTTTAAATTTTTATTTTAGTTTATTCAGTACAGTTTCTATCCTTTATTCCCATTCCAGCCCACCCACCCATTCCTCCCCTCCTCACTCCCCTTTCCAACACCCCTAGTTTTGTCCATGTGTCCTCTATATTTGTTCCTGTAAACCTAAACAACAAAACAAAGAAGCAAGTGAAATATAACAAAAGACACTGAAATAGAGTTGTCAGTGACCAGAGGGGAGAAGGGAGGGAATTTCAGGGGAGAAGGGAAGGGTTTACAGAAGTCTATTATTTTTTAAAGAAAATTAAATTATTAGAAGAATCTTATAAACTTTTCCACATAATACAACATCCAGAACTCTTCATTCCTTTGTATAGATCTGTATTTCCATCTGATATCTTTCTCTTGTCTAAAGGATTTCCTTTACATCTCTTGTGTGCAGCTCTGCTGGTGATGAATTACTTCAGCTGCTGTATGTCTGAAGATGTCTTTATTTTACTTACAGTTTTAAAAGATATTTCTGCTGGGTAAAAAATTATGGCTTACAGTTTCTATCCTTCAGCCTTGAAAAGATGTTCCACTATTTCTCACTTGTGTTGTTTCCAATGAGAAATCTGCTGTCAGATTTGCACCTAGCAGTATTTCCTCTCTGGTAGCTTTTATGATTTTCTTTTTTTTCTCAGAATAATATGATTATAATGTTCCTTGATGCGGTTTTCTTTATGTTTCTTGTGCTTGGGGTGTTCTGGAACTTTTTGGACCTGTGGATTTATATTTCTTTTATAAATTTGGGGACATTTTTATCCATTATTCAAATATTATTTATTCTCCCCCAACTTCTCTTCTTTCCTCCAGAAACTTCAATTATTCATATTTTGGTCCCACAACTCAATGATCCTATTTATTTTTTTAGTGTTTTTGCTCTGTTTTATTTTGAACATTTTAAATGGCTAGATCTTCATATTTACTAGTATTTTCTCTACAATGTCTAAATCACTGTTAATCCTGTCCAGCGTACTGGTACATCTCAGACATTGTTGTTTTCATTTCTCAGAGTTCAATTTGAATTCTTTTTATATTTTCCTTTCTCTACTTAACATGTTTATTTTCCTCCCCTCACCAACCTCGTAAACATATGGGATATAGATACAATAGCTGATTTAATGTTTGCCTCTTAATTTTAATGTCTGGATCAATTCTGAATCAGTTTTAATTATTTCATTGTGGTTTTTTTTCTGTCTACTTTCCTGCTTCTTTGCATGTTTGGTAATTTTCGACTGCGTGAAAGCCTTTGTTGATTTTACTCTTTAAGGTGTTGGATTAAAAAAAATAATATAAATATTTTTAAGCTTTGTTCTGGCATATGCTTAAGTTACCTGGAAATAGTTGTATCCTCTCTGGGTCTTGCTTTTAAGAGTAGTCAGGCAGGATCAGAGCAGCATTTAACCTAGAGCTAATTATCCACTCCTACTGAGGCAAGGCCCCCTGGAGTACTCTGTGCAGTACCCCGTGAATTACAAGGCTTTCCAGTCTGCACTCTGGCTAGTGTTTCTTTTACTCCTTTGGGGCTGTTTTTTCCCTTGCCTCAAGCAGTTTCCTCACAAGCATGTGCTGCTCAGCACTCTAACTGAATACTCAAGTTCTCTCTCTCTATCTCTTCTCCTTTGTGATAAATTTTTTCTTGACTCAAGCTGCTGTTTGTTTTTTTTCCTCCAGACTCACAACTCTGTCTCCTCCATTTGAGGAGTCAATCAGGCTCCATCTGGATTCTTCCTTCCTATTTTTTAAAGTTTAATACTTCACTTAGTATGTGATTCTCATAAGGATTAACTGTTTTTGGATTGGAAATTAGTTTGCTTTGGAAAAAATATGAAACTTTATTTATTTTTATCCACACACAATTTTTAAAGTAACTGTCAATATGCCACAATTAGTTTAGGACTTATAACAAGTAGTTGGTCATTTAGTGGTTAAACCCATTTTCACTGTGCAAAACTAGTATTTAGAATCTGAAGACCTGAGTTTCAGTCCTGGCTCCATCACTTAACTAATGATACAACCTTGAGCAAGTGTTAAACTTCTCAGTTTCTAAGTGCAAAGTGGGACAACTTTCCCTGCCCACCCCACATGTAATTATGAACTTAATGTGAGGTGATAGCTATAAGAGAACAAATTTATTATGCTATGCTACTGTGGACCCTTCTTAAAGTTAATATTTGGGATTTTGGAGTATCAGTTGAAAAAAAAAGATTTGGTTTAGATGGCCATTTACAGAAGTACTCAATCTTACAGATAAATTAAGTAGGAGTGACTGATGCAGAGGCTTATGGATGAAAGTTACCTTTATGCATGTTCTTTATTTTAGCTCTAGAACAGCAAATTTTGATAAAGTGACATATATATCTTGTAACATGGAAATTATTTTTAAGACTTCAATCCTCTTGTCAACAATATATTTTAGTAAAGCACTTTTTTCCGTTTTGTGCTCAATTTTTAATTTTCTCATACTCTATTTTTATGGATAATTATATTCTGTTTCCATCATATCTTAGGATTTTGAGAGGAGCCATGTGTATATGTAAGACATTCATTTTTTTTGCCTGTATCTGAGTCAGTATGTTGGAGTCAACAAACAACGTAACACCAATTTACTCTTATGCTGAAAGTGCAGAGACATACTCCAAATCTTTACAGAAAGTTCAAGGCATGACTGGCACTCCATGCGCTGCATAAAGCTACAAGAGGTGCACTTTTCATATTTACAGTTATTTCTTTGCTAACAAATGGAAATCCGGGTATTGGTTCCAGGGAAAAGCCACACTATAATAAAGTGTGACAAAGTCTTCATTTCCTGTCATTCCCTTCTTAAGAGTCAGAAAATGAAATCTGAAAAGGAAAAATAAAAGTAAATATTTTAAAATGAGGGAATTTAAGAAAGTCTAAATATATAAAACTTCCTTGTATTTGACATAGTTTTGAAATAATTTTTTTTGAAAATTGGGAGGGGGATATTATAACATATTGAATCTCCAATCAGTTAAATTACAGTTAGTGATGAACAGTCACCTAACTTTGTTGTCTTGATAAAAAAAAATCTTGATCACTCCAAATTTATCTCTAAAATGTTCTCTCCCACTCTATTGCACTGTGAGAAATTCTCTCCCCAAACTGTGGATTAGAACCACTTCTGTGAAGATGATATTGTGCAGTGAAAGGATAATGAAGAAACTCGACCTATAAAACCTAAAGCCAAGGAGGGTTTTTCTCATCTCTGATCCTAGATGCGATGAGCACCAGGGATGAACCATGCCTTGTGACTCTCTTGATGTGCTTGGCAGTGTTTGCTAGGGTGATCTCCACTCTTGTAGCAAAAGTGTCTCACACCTCCCCAGTTACCCAAACTGCAAATGATTTAAAATAGGCAGTAGTTTATGCTATGAACTAAATGCTTGTGTCTGCTTCCCTCCCCCCATATTCATATGTTGAAGCTCCTAGTTCCAGGTTTGATGGTAATAGGAGATATAGGGCCTTTGGGAGGTAATTAGGTCATGGGGGTGGGGTCCTGATGAAGGAGCTTAGTGCTCATATAAAGAAACTAGAGAGAGGTAACATCCTTCTCAGCCATGTGAGGATACAGTTAGAACAGGGGTGTCAAACTCATTTTCATTGGAGGCCACATCAGCCTTGCAGTTGCCTTCAAAGGGCCAAATGTAATTTTAGAACTGCATAAATGTAATTACTCCTTAAGAGTTAAGTGAGAGCTCAGGGCTGCCACTGGGTAGAAACAAGGTGCCAGGCTGGATAAAACAAGGTGGAGGGCCTGATTCCGCCTGCAGGCCTTGTGTATGCCACCTGTGAGTTAGAAGGTAGCTGTCTAGAAGCCAGGAGGAAAGCTTTCACCAGACACCAGAACTGACATGCCTCGATCTTGAACTTCACAGCCTCCATAACTGTGAGAAATAAATGTTTGTTGCTTCAGCCCATTCTATTGTATTTTTGTTGTAGCAGCCTGAGCTATGATAGTCTCTTCTTACATCCTTTCCCCTCTTCCTTTTTCTATATTTTTTGTATTGTGTGAGCTTATTTCCAAACTATCCAAAATAATTAAATTATGACTTTTCCTTCTCTCCTACTTCCTCTCTCTTTTTCAGTGAAGGCTTCAGTCTCACAGGAGAAAGTGTGGTCACCCAAACAAACCTAGGTGACAAAAGTATATTATTTTCATCAAGTAGTTGTGCTCTTCTTATGCCTTTGACTTCTATTTAATTTTCCACTTATATATAATCTAAAATTGATGGTCTGGTTTACTTAAGTAAGAATACCAGTATATTAACCTCCTCTGACTAAATGAAATATTAGTAAAAGCCTTTAAATGGAACATTAATCTGCATGAATATTTAAAGAACATGCTTCTTTCTTTCCTCAATAACATTGAATTTCCTTTTTTAAAAATATAAATATAGGGTGCTGAATTCTGCAGTTTTTAGTGGGGTCTTATTGTTGATTTTGTCTTGGAACTTAAGAGTCCCAGGGAATTAAGTTTAAAATAATTTAAAATTATTGCTGTGCTACTTTAAAATTATTGCTGTGCTACTTTAAATCTTTTTGCCAACTCCCCTTTTCTAAACTCATTTTCTATTAATGAAGTAAGTAATATGTCTGGGATAGTAACAGAAGACTATTTTGTTAGCTTCCTGTGTGGCACATCCTTAGTGTTTATTATTTCCAATTCAATAAAAGTTTACTGAACTCTGTGCCAAATTTAAGAAGCCCTTGTCTTGGGGGATTTCAATTCAAAAGGAGACCACTTCTTACAATGAAGTTTGATAACTAAGTATATTGGTGAAACGAAAGAGAAGTTGTCACAAGCTCTTAATTTTATTATCAGAAATAAACTTTATTCTTTCATGTACAAAGTGAAATCAAAGTCCATTCATATTGCCCTGGCCAGGTGGCTCAGTTGGTGGGAGCATTATCCCATACACCAAAAGGTTTCAGGTTCGATCTCTGGTCAGAGCACATACCTAGGCTGGGATCCCATCCCTGGTCAGGGCACGTATCTAGCTAGGTTTTGGGTTCGATCCTTGGTTGGGGCTGTACAGGAGGCAACTGGTCTATGTTGATGTCTCTCTCCCTCTCTCTCTCTCTCAAATCAATAAACATATCCTTGGGTGAGTTTTAAGGAAAAAAAGCAGCCTACTCACAATAATTTGTCTTAACCAAAATAGGGAGGCATTAAACAATAATTCCATGTGAAATGAATACTATTTCTGTATTCCTTATAATATGCCTTTATAGCTTTGTTTCCATATTTCTGATTGATCTTCTGTGGCCTCCAAGCATTGGAAACTTCCTTGCCTGGGGTTGTCCGTCTGATAGTTAATGATCTATAACCAGTGTTTTATGTAAGTAGTTTTCAAACAAGTTATTGACCCTTTGATGTAAAAGTATTGAAAGCTAAATATGTAAAGTATGTTTAACATAAATTCTCCAAGAATAAATACTTTCCTTAAGCTCTAAGATTAAATTCTGGAAACTCCTGGAAAAAAATATATAAATGTCAGCTGTATTCTTCATTATTAGGAAATAAAAGAGCTCTTTGGAATGCTACTAGGGGAAACACATTTCAACTCTTTGCTAGATATCTTAAATAAATAGGAAATAAATATATTTGCTTTACCTAAACTCATAAATACTACATTACATAAGATGTCAACTTTAGTTGAAATCTCTTCCAAACAGTTCCTGAATTACTGAGGAGCTTGAAAACTTATTAAATAACAAAAGAAGGCTGGGGAGGGGAGAATTTTTGCAGGGTTATTTTTTTTTAAGGCCTAGAATTTAAACTTATACCTGTGGGCTCAAGTATTTACATGGAAACACACGCTTTTTAACAGTCACTTACACCACCCTGTGGAACACATGATCGCTCCCGGCCCCCCAGCCCTCCTGTTTCCTGAGGGAGACCCCAGTTGAGGGGTACGAGAAAAGAAGTCCAAACATGTAGAACGGTTTTGTGAGCTTTATTGGTTGGCAAATGGCATGAAATCTCATAAATTTTTATTTTTACTTCTTTTTTTAGCAACTATCCCTCAGAAAAATGAAACTTTGCTGCTCTCTTTGATTTTTAATTATAGTTATTGTTTTAGCTCAATTATTATGTTGATTGTAGGTTAGGTTATTTAATAAAATAATTTTTGTAGCAATATATATTTGTATGACAGTATTTCCTACAAGATTCATTAATGACTTTAAAATATATATATTTATGATTCATTTCTAATATTCTTATCACTGAGGGCTGGTTTTGTTTTTTTCTTTCAAAATAGCATTATCTGTAATGGAGGAGAATTGGAAATGTTTGCTTTGCCTGAGGCTATCGTGTATATACACACGCGTGCACGCACACACTCATTCGATGCATGCCATAGAAAGAAAAGTGGAAAAACAATGTCAGATTTCAAGTATGGTGATATTCTAAAATCTAAGCTACTTTACAAGGAGTCTGAAGTGTTTAATAAAATAAACCCTGAACAACTTCATTAATCAGGCCAAGAGTAGCTTGTGTGTGCAGCTGTGTGGCAAAAGCACCTCAGCCCCAGCTTCCTTTTATCCCAGCCCTGTGGGAGGTAGATGAGGCAGACTCTAGGCGATGTGGCAAATCCTGTGAAATTTGTCTTCACTCTCATTTTTCTTTTTTCTTCTCTATTTCCTCTCTGTCCTTCTATTCTTTTCATGCTTCCTGCTCCTCAATCCAAACAGGAAAGGCTCTTATAATGACTCATTTGTACCTGTTATTATTTCCTCTGCAAGCTGGTGAAATTGTTTTTGGAAAATGAGGTAGGAGGAGGTCCTTTGGAGCTTCTGAACTCTCAGTTGTCCTAGTCAGGCAAATTTAATTTAGAACTTACAATGTTTTAAGCAGGTGCTCTCCAGGAAGCCCCTGTAAAATAACGATTGTACTGGACACTGGTTAAAAATGGCAAGGGAGACTTTATTCAAGACTGTTGCAAAAGAGGAGAGAGATTGAACTCAACTCCATTGGAATAAAAGGCAGGAGGATTTTTAAACACTGGGCTGAGTTAGTGCAAAGATACTAGAGGAAGCTGTGAAGAGACTGGTCACTGTGATTAGACCATCTGTGTTTGCTAATTGGTGCCTATCAAACTGAGGCTCCACCCCCCTCACAGAGGCTGGAAGCTGGTCTTGTTTGATGGTTACATTTCACAGGGATGGCTCTAGGGTGCTTGGGAAAGACTTTCCTGGGTTTTAAGACTGGCAAGAGATAGGAAGAAGACTTATATGTCAGGGGGGGAGAGGAATTTTATGATTGCAGAATTTCTAAAGTAAATGCTCTAAGAAAAGGTAGGTCAAGGACCTATATAGTCTGGAAAAAGCTGATCTCAACTTTAGTCAAACAGACCTTTAAGGCTTTCTTGGTTATCCACTTCCCCCACTCTTTCCCTTTCTGACTCTAGCAAGCTCTCGGTTCATTGAAAACATTATGACTGTTTCTGGTTCTTACTGAATTTGGTGAAGTTGACCTGATGTCCCTACAATTTTAGTTTCTTCCATTTGTGACACATGCCCTGCCTAGCACAGGCAGGCCTGTCAGCATTTGTCCCCTCAGTGCCTTGTGTGCCCTCTCTCTTGATTTTAATCTGTTCTCTGTCATCTCTTCCATATATGCCTTGTGGCTTGGAATCACATACATTTTGTTCTGGAATATTTGACATTGTTTTCATTTCATTTAATGATTTTTTCATATTGTAACATGCCTTATCTGATGTGCTGAAACACAACTCTAAGCACAATATTATTTATACCCTGGCTATGGAGTTTTCCCTAAAATCAATACAGTTTGGGCTGCATTCCTTTTATTAATAGAGATGTTATCACAATGAGGATTAATATTTGTAGTCACAAAACAAAGGAAAAGAACAGATCCAGTGCAAAGACACCATAGATATAGCAGCATTGCCTTCTGAGAGTGAGAGGAAACCACCTGCATTGTATCTGGGCAAGCCTCGAGCCCACCATATGCTATATAGGCTTTTCCGAGAAAGTGGAGGCCACTGGTTTTTCAGAGTGCAACATCTGTATCACCACATAGGAAACCCTGTTCCCTACAAACTAAGGTTAGTCTCCTCTATGATTTTAGTTTCTCTTTGTCCCTACCAGGATAGTTCATAAGACTTAACTAATACAGCATATTTTCAAAAACCTGGGTATTTAGCCTAGAATAAGACCATAGTTAGTAAGAGCAGGCTTTACTAGAACAGTTCAGGGTGAACACTGATGTAAACTACATGTTCCAATTTGCATCCAGAGCAGTTAACTTCCATTATTGCAGCATAATCATTAATAGCAAGGTCTTTTACTCTTAAATGGGTCCTGATTTGCATAATAAATTGTATGGACATGAGCTTAAGCTTGGTCACTCCAAGTTTTTATCTCTTTTGAGGGTCCTCCACCAGTGGGCAGTGAAGATATATCTTCACTGTACATTCTATTTAGCATTCAGATATGTAATTATTGGATTGAACTCTCATGCTTATATTCTCTCTCCCTCTCCCCCCTGCTCTCTCCTCACACACACATATACAAATACTACTAACTCCAAGGGAAAATGTAGTTCTCATACTGACTACCTTTTCCACATAATTTAAGAAGAAATTTGTTGCCTTAAGTGCAATGTAATGTGCAAAGGTGCCCGCCTGCAGTGAACACACAGCTTTGCATTACGATGCTAAGCATGGTTCAGTCTCCAGGGACACTCACGGCTTTATTTTCAGAAAACAGAAATGTGGTCGTGGCCTTTTATTTACAGAAAGATCATCCAAAGCTTTGAAAACGTAACTTTTTTCTTCCTTTTTAACAGACCACATTTTAAAGGAAGCTATCCTTTCCCATCAGTCTTTGTATGCAAAGGGTAACTGGTAAAATAATTTATTTTCTTTCTTTGGGAAAGGGGTCTAGAGCAAATTTCCAGAGGCAGGTAGGGGGTGGATGGCGATGGAGGAGGGTTATTCGTCTAGTTGTAAGTGGACATTGGTTATTCACATTTCCCAACAGCAGAAATTACATATTCTCACCCTGGGTGAAAAGCCAGTTCAGCCCTGGGGAATGGATATAATGAGGTAGAAAGGTTCAAGAGTCAGGGTTTGGTGGCAGAATAGTTTGACAGATGTTTTGGAGCAACTTCCTTGCCCCTTAGGCTAGAGAGACAGTGCAGGGCAATGGCCAAGATGAGGGCTCCAATTCAGGTAATGCTTAGGTTGAGCCTTTACAAAAATCCTTACTAGTATGGAGGTAATCAGCTGCTTCCCATTCAGGATCCCATTTCATCCTCACAACGGGTTTTAGGTGGGTACTGCTGTTCCCACTTTATGACTGAGTCACCTGACACTTTGGAGTGAAATTATCTGAATAAGGTCGTGCACAAGAGGTCAGCCTTCTAATTTGGGTCTTTCTGACCCTGGAGAATTAGCTCTCCATTTTCGTTTTCATCAGGAGGGCTTTATGAGAATGCTTTTACCACTGAGGTAAGAAGTTACCATCAAGCCTACCTTGATGATATCACTTCCTACATCTCCAAAGGTGTTACATGAAGTGTTATTTCTTCTTTTTTTAAAGATTCCTTTATTTATTTACTTTTAAAGATTTATTTATTTTTTAGAGAGAGGGAAAGGGAGGGAGAAAGAAAGGGCGAGAGACATTGATTGGTTGCCCCCAACCAGGGACCTGGTTAACAACTCAGGCCTGTGCCCTGACCGAGAATCAAACCAGTGAACTTTTGGTTTGCAGTCTGGCACTCAGTCCACTGAGCCACACCAGCCAGGGCATGCAGTGTTATTTCTATCAATAGCAAACATTTACAGAATATTTATTGTGACCACATATTATTGCAAGTGCTTTATATACAATATATTAATTAATTAAATCCTTACAACACTGCTTTGAGGCAGATACATTGCTTCTTTTATTTTTACAGATGCGGAGACTAAGACATAGTCTCTTTAAGGAACTTGTCAAAGGTTATGCACTAAGTAAGTGGTGGATCTGTGTTTGAATCTATTAGTCTGGCTCCAGTATATGTATTCCCATCTACTGTGCAACCATTTATGTTATCTATTGACTTTAGATAAAAAGATAACTTGCTGAGGATGATACATAAGTTAGTTTCCCTGAAAACCAATGCCAGCTGTCACACCTCTCATCCTGATGAATGTTTTTGCACGGATAATAAGAGTTCCTGGATTTGTAAAAATAATGATAATATAATATCCAATAATCACTAAGCACTGTCTACATGCTCGACACAGCGCTAAGACCTTTACCTGACTTCTGCTAATCTTCCCAATAAGAAAATATAATTGGTTTATCATTCTTGTTTTGCAGATGAGGAAACTGGAGCATGGGTGTAATTAACTTGTTCAAAGTCACACAGCTACTAAGAGCTGTGTAAAAGCCTGCTTCTGTCTCATTTCCTGTGGTAACCACCAGACCCTTTGCTGCCTCCCTCCAGAGGCTGCTTTAGTCTTTGATTCATTAATTAGGTTTGCTGGATGGTGTCCATTGTACACTGCCCAGGAGGGCATGTTACTGTACATGCTCACTTCACTTTCAAGAGAAAAAGGCAAATTACCAAAAGAACAAAGTAACACCAGGGACCTTTTCAAGATAATAAAATCCTGGGATGCAATTTCGTCAGGATCCACTTACTGCTACATTTCACACCATGTCTTGGTTTTTTTTTTTTTTTTTTTTTGTGCCTCTGCGTAAAGCTACACTTCCAGCACACTCCAGGGCTAGATGCTTCTAATCATGTCCAAGATTAATGCCTAAATGTCAAGGGATATTTAAAGAAGCAAGATAAGTGTTTTAAAAGCTTTATATTAGAAGTATTTTAGGCCCTGGCGGGGTAGCTCAGTTGTTTAGACCATCATCTCTATTTGCCAAGGTTGCTAGTTCGATCCCTGGTCAGGGCACATTTGAGAATGAATGAATGAATGAATGCATAATTAAATGGAACAAATGGATCTTTCTTTCTATTTCTCACCCTCCTTCTTCTCTCTCTGAAATCAACAAATAAAAAAATATTTTAATACAGGGTTTTGAGTAATGTACATACTATGGTTAAATATATACATGTATGAACAAAACACAAACATGTAACTTTCTATATTGTTATTAGAGATGTGTGTAAAATTATAAAACTTGAGAATCAGAGGGGAAGTTAGAGATCATCTAGTCTGGATCATGAGACTGAGGCCAATGTGACTTGGCATGCTTTCAGGCATCTTGCAAAATTCAGATTATATTTCATGTTCTTTATGAATTCTTTCCTGATCTCTCTTCTTGTACCTGCCCCTTGCTGGGTGAAAAATGACTTTTTGTTTAGTTTTGTTTTTAAATCTTGGCATTTTCAGCAGTTATTTGCATCATGGCTCCTGTATCACATTCACTTTTCTGTGCATGGCTCTCTCCCTCTACTGCATTCTAAGCTCCTTGAAAGCAGGGATGGTCATGCCTTCAGCTTTACATTCTCAGGAGATAACACAATGCCTGTGTAGGGCCTCAAATATAGTAATACTTTTCCTCCTACCTTCTAAGATCTTCTGGCTTGGCTAATTTCCAAATTAACAGACAGAAGATTAACAGGAGAAAAATCAAAGTTTAAGACACATGCACGGGGAATTCACAAAGACATGATCATTCCATGAAAATTTCAAAGACAGTGAAGCAACATGATCATTCCATGAAAATTTCAAAGACAGTGAAGCAACATTAGGTATATAATACACTTTTGGACAAGAAAAATGAAGGGCAAGGGAACAGGGTATAGCACATAAATGAGAATGAGTGATGTACAGGTAGTTAAGGAAGAGTGAACACACATGGCAGGCAAATTCTTGGTAGGCGACTGTAGAACAAAGGCAACTCTGTCCCCAAAAGCAGAATTTTGGTTTCTTTATCTGGTACTTACTCAGTGATAGCTAGATCTTCAACATGTGAGTGAGTTGGCAGAGACCACAAGGGAAGTTAGCAGTGAAGTACAAAGGAAGACAGATTTCTAACTTGCCAGTGACCAATGATCTTCTGACTGCACTCTGCAATTTGTCTGTTCTCATTTGATTTTCACATCATAAATGAATTATGAAGTTATTTTTAAAGAGGAAATTTTTAGAAGCTATCAGCAACAAGAAAAACTTAATTGATATGACAGTATAAAATTCCTACCCAGGGAATGGGTGCTATAGAATATAGTTTCTCAAAGAGCCACTAACATCTTGCTTCTAAAAACAAAAAAACAAAACTTCCTTTAGTCTTCCTTACTAAGTTAACTTAGGATTTGTATGCTCTTGATCTAGAGTGACACTCAGAACCTAGATACTTTGTACTGAAATTGCTGAGTGTAGAGGAAAGATAACCTAAATTTGCTTTTGATGTCAATCATGGGATATGAAGCAAACTTTCCATGTGTGAAAACATGTTGTTGAAAGGCAGTGATTTCATTCATTCTTGAATAATACTGACTTATTCTGTTTATAGGTGTCTCACTAGCTTCAAAGAATACCCCAGGTGTAGAGAACCTCTTCCTGCACAGAAAAGCACAGAATTATGAATCTGCGCAATTAGATATGGGAAACAGAAGTTCACCCTTCCTTCAGGGGATGATTATTTCCTAGAAGTAAATGAGCTTAGTGCCGCCATGTAGATTTGTACATAGCACACCAAATAATGTATTTTTGGAGTGGGAAAGGAAACTTAGAGACCCTTCTAACTTTGTAGTTGAGGAACTTAAAGTTCAAATAAATAAAATGATTTTTTTTAAGAATTGTCCTGAGCAATTTGGGACCAAAATCAAGATCTCCTGGGTCAGATTATAATGTGGCACTGCTTCTGTGGTGGATGCGTTCTCACTGATCCTCTCAGGCTTTTGTCACAATGGACAAATGTTACTGGCTGAAATACTTTTAGCTGACATTACAGTTTTTTTTACTACATGATGTTAAATGTTCTCCTATCATATGTGGCCAACTATCTTATTTTAGAGATGATAGATTGTGATTTAGGGAGATTAACCAATTTACCAAAGACTAAATGGTTCATTTGTGGTAGTACTAGAAACAGAACTTGGGCTTCTAATGTCTCAGTCCAGGGCTCACTGCATGTCTCTCTCCTCTTGAAACCATACTTGCCTCTCTGAATGAACAAGTTGAGCACACATACACGCATATCCACAAAACTGCAAAGTCAAATTTTTTTTTACAGCTTCCAGTAAATTCATCTAAGTCTGGACTTGAAATGTAATTACTGGCTTGGTTTTTTTTTGGGGGGGGAGGACTCTTGCAGCAAACCATTTGTTTATTCATTTATTCATTAAGCATATTGATTTTTCTATTATGGATCTCTGTGCCTCAAGCAGGGGAATCAGAGATAAATAATCACGAACTTGGATCTCACAACTTAATAGGGGGAAGTAAAGAGCAAAATAGTAAACTGTGACAGGTATTGTAGAAAAATTAAGAAAATGTTAATCAGAGGAGAGAAGAATGGTCTAGTCTCGAAAGCTGATTAATAGCTTCATGGAGTAGTAGGCAGTGCAATGTTTGAAACTGAAGGATGGGGTAGGTGTTTCCCGAGGGGTAGAAAGTGGGGCAAGGATTCAAGAGAGATAGAGAGAGAGGTCACCTTAGCAAAGATATACTAAGGTTCTATTATAAAAGCTGTTTATATGACTCGAGTGTAGGAAAGTGAGGCTGTGAAAGTCAGAGATGAGCTGATAGAGGCATACTTGAGCCATGCCCGAGAATTTGTTTATTCTGTGAACAATGAAGAGCCAAGAATAATAGTATACCCAGGACTTAATTCTTTAAAAAGAATTACCATAGTAGAACATGTGTGTTTATATGCATGTAAGGGAACAAGCTAGTAAGTAGGGAGACCAGTCTGTGGCCCCTCATGATTATGCTAGGGACAGTTACTAAGGATGCCCAGATTAAGTCAGTAGAGGAGGAGGGAAATTAAGTTGAATAGGAAGCAGAGTGAGAGGAATTCTGTGAGCAAAGAGCAAATTTGGTGGGGGTAGGTATGAAAGTAACACTGAACTGGAAATTAAGAGAGCTGAGTTCTAATTATGGATCTTCTATAATCTTAACTCTCTGATTTTGAATTAGTGAATATTCTAGATGTTTTCTAAGCATCAATTTCTTTTTTGTAAAACGGCAAAAATAGGACTTTATTATTTTTAAGATCTCTAAAAGTCAGTGATTCTTAGCTGCATTCTATAAACTGATTCAAGGGTCTAAGTAAGATTTTCTTAGTTGCCATAGTAATCACAGCTAACATTTACTCTATCAAATGTAAGCATCATATGAATGTTGACTCTGTTGATCCTTATTTCATCCCTTTATGATAGATAATATTATAATTCCTATTTTACTGATGAGAAGTTGAAGCATAAAGAGGCAAAATAATTTTTCAAATTGTATCTTTTTTATTCTTTGCATGTCTTAGTCCGTTCAAGCTGCCATGAGAAAAGACCAAACCCTGGGTGGCCTATAAACAAAGGATATTTATTTCTCCTAGTTTTGGAGGCTGAAGCTAAAGAACAGGTGCCAGCACGGTTGAGTCTGAGCTGTCTTCTGGGCTGCAGACTTCATGTTGTGTCCTCATGTTGCAGAAGGCATGAGCCTACTCTTGGGGGCCTCTTTTGTAAGGACTCTGAACCTGGCAGCCTTCTCAAGATCCTGTCCCTTAGTACTATTGCTTTGGGCACTAGGTTTTTACCATATGAATAATGGGGAGACACAAGCATCCAGAGCACAGCACTGCACTTCCTCTTCACTGTGTAATTTCCCCTAAGAAGCACTTGGACTGTATCTGATTCCTTCCTAGGTCCATTAATAGGAACATTATTGCATATTACATAACATATACACGTTTAAATTTCATTGGCTTAACAAAGTCTAAGTTTATTTCTGGTGTATATGAAGCCAATTAATGTCAGGGGATGGATATGTCTACTTGACAGTCATTCAGGGACCAAGGTTGATTGTGGCTCTTCAAGGTCGCCATTGGCACTGACATCTAAGTTAAAGGGAAAGGGAGAGTAGCTGATGGAGTAGGTTTTTATAGGCCTGGTCTTAATGCAGTATAACTCATTTCTGCCCATTTCCCATGTGTCACATGCAAGGGAGACTGGAAAATATAGTCTAGTTGTGTGCTCAGGAGGAAAGAAAAAACGGGCTTGGTGGATAGGTAGTTTCTCTCTTTCAAAGCTGGGACTTGAACCTGAACTATGTGACTTCAGAATCCTCACCCAAACCACTGTGCTAGGATACATTTGTACTTGCTTTCTCTCATGGAATCAACAGTAATTAAGTTGTTTTGTACATAAAACAATATGAGGATATAGGTTGACTTTATAGTCAATATTATAATTTTGGCTAGTAATATAATTTACCAAAATATAAATTTTATAAACTCCCTTCTCAGTTTTTCATTTGGTGTAGTGACTCAATGAAGTTAATTTATGTTAGTCTAAAGTGGTTGAAAATCTGTTTGATTTTTCATTTTCTGATAGGTTTAATATATTATACCCATTATAACAAAACTTAATCATTTCATAAACTCATAGAATTTTAGAGTTGGAAGGAATAGTTTAACTCTAATTAACTCTAAAACTAGTCTGATTCCTTACTTTGCAGATGAGGGAAAAGACCCAGAGACCTATACGACTTACTCAAGACTACACTCTAGGGACAGAGAACGAGGGACTAGGGCCCCAGTGTCCCATCCTTCCTTTTACTGTCTGTCTACTCACTGTTGTTTTTTTCAAGAAGCACTTGGACTGTACTTGCTCCTTCTTAGAAACACTTATAGGAAGAGTAGTAATTAATAAATAACAGGATGATTCCTCTAGTATATAGGAATTGAAGATATTTAGATTTTTTACATTTTGTGTGTGTGCAATTAGGGATTAAGCAAGAAATATGCTTTTTTTAGCCTTTACCGTTAGAAATATTTAAAAAATATATTCCCATCATAGTAATTTAAGACGGCCTAGAGATCATCATTTGAAATGCCAATTTTCACTATGAGGTTAAAATAGAGTGTAGCTGTTGGATTGTGAATTTCCTGGGTAATATGAAGGTGGAAACTTGTCTCTTGTTCTTAAAAGTGAGGATATAGAATACTTCTGCTAATAATTAGCTTTTGTTCATTAAAATAAGGATAAATACCTAAGTCAGCACATTTTGGGGGTCAAGGAGCAGAGACATCATTGGGTTATTTCAGGAAAAAAGATGCTCATTGAAACCTATCATATACAATATTTCAGGAATTGAGGAAACATTTCAGAAAGACCTCACAAAGGGCAGACACCAAGGTGGCTGATGGGACTACCTACTCTTTTATCTGTTACCTCTCTTCATGCCTTCCTTGTCTGCTTCCTCTGAAACTCCTATTTCCACCACCATGAGGTGCACAAAACCCTCCATGGGCCACCTCTCTCCTAATACTAGATGACCTTTGGGCTCAAATGTCCATTTCAAGGTGGCAATTCTGTCTTTGAGTCCAAATTTCCAGAGGGATGGATTTGCTTGATCTAGTTCCTCTCTTTCAGAGCAGGTCTCTCAAGAAAAAGTTACTGGGCAGCTTACTGTTGCTTGAGGTTCCGCTTCCCCAGTATCAGTTCTCATTTGACATGAGGATGTACAAGATGTTCATGTTTAAACTGAACTGAATCTAAAATTCTCAGAGGAGAAAATCTGTTCTGCCTCTTTCTCTTAAAGTAGACTGAGGACATCCTCTGTTGAGAGTTTACTTTTATGAATAGAGACCATATTGTTATTAGGGTTATTCTTTAGTGGCGATCTGTCTTGTCCCAGTAATTTCATTTTTTCCATATAAAATTGGAGAAGTTTTAGAAAACAGACTTTGTAAAAATGTCACCTGCACATCACTATTTCCTTCCTGATTGCCCTGACTTCATAAATTATGCAATTTTTTTGAAATCTTATTGAGCTATTTAAATGACCGGTTCTTTTAATAAGATTGCTTCACTAGAAAGTCTAAAAATGTGCCCTATTTTCTCATTATAATGAATTAAAGTGAGAAATTAGCTGTCTCAAAAAGTTTTTGTTTCGGCACATTTTTTCCATTCAAACTGATTTACAGCAACCTAAATCCATTAACTAGCCTGCATTTTAGATGCTTATTTTGGTGCATGTAGATGATACTTTATTTCTGCTTAGAGGGTATAATACAGACTCTCTAGCGAGCTAGTCAAATTGGGTAAAAATTGTTAAGTGGGAGTATATGGAGACAAAATTTCAGAATCAATGAGACAAATCAGAATATAAATAAGAACTGAAATTAAATGGAGAGGAAACCTGATAGGTACAAATTCACAACTTAATACTAAATTTACTCTCTCTGTAGCTTAAGTGTCAGATTCAATTGTTTTTACATGTATCGTATGTCAACACAAATATGTATAGATTTTTGAAAAATTAAAAAATTTTTATAAAATGTAGATAACTTTCCCTAACAGCTGTCTTTGTAGTTTACACATGCTGCATCATTTTCATATTCATTGATTACTTTAAAAGTAAAAATTAAGACTAACATTTCAGTTGATAAGCAATTGAAAAGTAGTTTCACACACATTCTGTCATTTAGTCTTCATAAGGCCTCCAGGGAGCAATTTTAGGCATGAACAAACCAGTCTTTTGAAGGTGAATGGACTTGTTTAAAGATCCACTCAGTATAGTACAGGTGAAAATAAGCGGGGACTGAGGTATTTCAGTTCCAGAGTTCCTGTCCTTTCGAGGCTATAAGTATCGTATACGGGGACAGCAGTACACCTCCTGCATTTCTCCACATCATTGGGAACTGCAGTCTGTTGCACGTGTGGTACTCAATACAAAAGTCACTAGACAATAGTGTTTCAGGTCATGGTCTCTGAAAGCAAACTGCCTGGCTCTCATCTCTGGTTTTTGTCTATTACTAGCTATATTGTCTTGGGCAAGCTACTTAACATTGCTGGGGCTTGGTTTCTGCATCTGTAGGTTGAGGATAATTATAGCTTCCCCTTTAATGGTTGCTGTGATGATAAAATAGAAAAATGCTTGGCATACAGTGAAAACTCAATGAATGTTAGTAATTACCATTATTCCACACATTATTTCCAAAGTGAATGAATTATTCTCATATACAGAATGTGATATGCATAACTGTGCTCTTATTAACCTAAGGCCAGCAACCTCTACTCAAGGTGAATGATTTGCATAAATATTATTCTGTTGTGAACTCATTTTTCATAATGGGGTATTTATAGAGGAATAAAATGTGACCATATTAATATATGTAAACATGTACATATACATATAATTGTGTGTAGATATATTTTTAAATTATGCATGCTTACAAATGAAATGCTATTTAACTCAGATTTTTCCCCCTTATGGGGGAGTTCTTATCAGTAGGTAAAAAGTCATTTGGACACAAAAAAACACTTGGAAAAAATGCCTTATAGGACCTCACGTGAGAATATAGCAGTCATAATAGCTTTGCAAAACATTTAGGAATGTTAAGATACGGTTTAAGTGGCGGTCTCCTAAGGCCATGTTTCTGGGGCTTTATATGGCCAGTAATCCCACTGTTGAGATAAAGCGTAAGTGTAATAAGCTCCAAACACACAGTTAGGGTTGGGTAAGACTTGGTATCCCTGTATTTGTAAGAATTAAACTAATGTGTCTCTAGTGTCATTTTACAAAAGTGAAGGAGGCAACTTTGTGTTTATGCATCACATCCAGAGAGGGAAACAGAGCAGAATAACAAAAATTTGTTTATTTTTTAACTTGGGAATTTTCACTTAAAAAAATAAAAAACAAATTTGTCTGTCCTTTTTTTTTCATTTAAATCTTCTCCAGGGCATCTTGCATCATTTTATTATGATGCTAACGGATTGTCTGCGAAGCCTATTTTGTCAATTTGGAAAGCCCTAATCATCTATTTAGGTTAGCTTATCAGGAGCTCTGTCTGAATCTGTGTAGAGAATTCTAGTAATTGCCTAAATTTCTTACAGTCTCATTAACCTTTTGAAAGAAAACCATAGGATTTACTTTTACCTTCTTAAATTGTTTACCATCTATTAAACACATACCACAGACTGAGCAGTTTACAGGAAAAAACTAGTCTTTGTCTACAAGAATTTGGTTATCATAAGAAGTTAAGAGGCACACCAGACAAATGAGAAAACTATGTCATGTGTCTACACGTGCTATGCTTAGGTGAACTACATTCTGCTAGAAGATCCCTTTTCCTGTTTTGAGGTCTCTCACTCCCCTTGGCCTACCTACCAGCAGATATGAATACCGGAACAGTCAATATTCTCCCTACCTGTGTCTTCAAACTCCATCAGGATCATCTCTCCCTCCATCCATCCACCTACCTATCATCTCTTTTGTTTTTAAAAGGTTTATTATCCCTCTTGATAAGCATTACAGCTCAGTTTTAATAAGAACAACAAAGGCTGAGAGATATTTTTCACAAAATCCCATTTACTAGAAAACAATGTCTGTGTCTGAGTATTGTAATTATAAGCAATGGTGACAAAGTTTCAGGCAGAAAAGCCTTGTGTCTGTCACACCTGCTCTTCCTGGTCACCTTTGTTATTAATCTCTTAATATTTACTACCCTGTTCTCTGAAGGGGGCCTCGCCTCTCTGTCTTCCCAGCGTAGCTCCTACCTGTCCTTCTCCTCATTATACCATGTGGGCATCATTTCACTTCCTTTCTCCTCCAAGAAGATGGAAGCACACTTTCTTCACCAGACCTCTGACATTCCAAACTTAGCCAATGCAGTTATCCAATTGTGGAATAATTCATTATAATCCTTTGAATTATATAATTAAACAACTCTTTCTTTTTCACACTTATTCCTCATTGACTCAAATAAGGCTGAACGATCCAGGTTTTGAGAGATCATACTTAACTGAATTATCCTTCAACTAATGTATTTGGGAAATACACTGAACTACCTAGGAAGCAGTAGAAAGTACTACTGCATAGCCGGGGTAGGCTAAGTTTTGGGGCAGTAACAAACAACTTCCAAATTTTAGAGGCTTGTAACAACAGAAGGTTTATTCTCATGCATAGGTCCCTAGTGCTTGGTGGGGACACTGTTCCATGTCTCTCCACTTGGGGACTCACCTCCATATAATCTCCATTATCAACACATAATTGGTTGCTCTGACTGGTAGGGAGATCTGTGGTGAATTACACAATAGCTCTTTTTAATTTTTACTTTAGTTACAGTTGGCATACAATATTAGTTTCAGGGGTGCAACCTAGGAATTAGACATTTATATACCTCATGAAGTGATCCCCCAATAAGTCTAGGACCCACCTGACACCATGCACAGTCATTACAGTATTGTTGGCTATGTTCTCATGGTGTATGTACTTTTACATCCCTGTGACTATTCTGTATCTACCAATTTGTACTTAATCCCTTCACCTTTTTCACCCAGCAGCCCTAACACCCATCCCATCTGGCAACTAGCAACTTGTTCTCTGAGCTGTGGGTTTGTTTCTATTTTGTTTGCCTACTTTTTATTTTTTTAGATTCCACTCATAAGTTAGATTATATGGTATTTTTTTCTGACTTATTTCACTTAGCACAGTAACCTCTAGATCTATCCATGTTCTTGCAAAAGGTAAGATTTCATTCTTTTCGTGACTGAGTCATATTCCACTGTATATATGGGCCCTACCTTCCTAAGATGGATGCTTAGGTTGCTTTCATATCTTGGCTAATGTAAATAATGCTGCAGTAAACATTGGAGTGTGTATATCTTTTCAAATTAGCACTTTGGATTTCTTTGGATAAATACCCAGAAGTGGGATAGCAGCTAGGTCAAGACAGTTCTATATTTATTTTTGATTTTTTTGAGGAAACTACATACAGTTCCACAGTGGCTGTACTGATTTACAATCCCATAAACAGTGCGTGAGGGTCCCCTTTCCCTCACATCCTTGCCAACACTCACTTGTGGATTTGTTGATGGCAGCTATCTTACAAGTGTGAGGTGAAATGTCATTGTGGCTTTGATTTGCATTTCTCTGATGATTAGTGATGTTGAACATATTTTCATATGTCTATTGGCCATCTGTACGTTTTCTTGGGAGAAATGTCTATTCAGATTCTCTTTTTTATTCAGATTGTGTTTTTTTGGTGTTAAGTTGTATGAGTTTCTTATGTATCCAAAATATTAACCCCTTATTGGATGTATCATTGGTGAATATGAATTCAGTGGGTTGTCTTTTCCTTTTGTTGATGATTTCCTTCACTGTGTGAATACTTTTTGTTTGATGTAGTCCCAGTTATTTTTTTCCCTTATTTGAGAAAGATATTTTTAAACAAACATTTCTAAAAGCTATGTCAATGAATTTACTGCCTACATTTTCTTCTAGGAGTTTATGGTTTAAGGCACAGGTGTCAAACACAAGGCCTGCGGGTGGAATCCGGCCCTCCACCTTGTTTCTACCTGGTGGCAGCACCGAGCTCCTTGCCCCTAGTTAAGGAGTAGTTACATTTACACAGTCCTAAAATTACATTTGGCCCTTTGAAGGCAACTGCGAGGCTGATGTGGCCACCTGTAAAAATGAGTTTGACACCCCTGGTTTAAGGTCTTACACTTAAGTTTTTAATCCATTTTATGTGTATTTTTGTATATGATGTAAGAAAATGGTGTGATTTCATTTGTTGCTTGTGTCTATTCAATGTTCCTAACACCATTTATTGAAGAGACTGTGTTCACCCCATTGTATAGTCTTGCTTCCTTTGTCATAGATTAATTGTGCACATAGACTGATATCTTTTGCTTCTTCTCATGAGCGATTCATATTACTTAGCTTTCATTTCATTGGCCTAAGCAAGTCACATCACTGCAATCTAAACTTAATGGGGTGGAGAAATACAGTACTACCATGTAGCCAGAAAGGAGAGACCCATAAATATTTGGTGAACAGCACTGGTGACTACTACAATGACTTTATCCTCTTATTTTTTTCTTGTCAAATTTTGATGTTGGCATTGAGACAAAAAAATCAGATACAATGTTTTAACCTGTGATTCTTTCCAATGTTTGATAAAATCTTTCTTATAACTGAGTTGGTAGAATGACCTTGGTGCTGAAATGATGCCTTTTGCACTGTGTGCTCCTGGCTGCCACAGCACTGTGGAAGACTGCAGAGCCCTATCCCCCATCAGACTCTCTCTCTGAAGCTGTCTCAGCTCAGTGCTCTGCCTAACAGCTTCACTCTCTAACCTGGCTTCCACTCAAAGACTCGCAGGATTAATCTCCTCATGATTAACATCTGTTTCCCTAAATCACTATAAAAATCCAAGCACCCCGAGTAATGTGTCATCGCGAAGATGTTTGTCCCCATTCTGCTCTGTAATTGCACCCCGTCTTCCACTCCACCATGTCCTCCGCACTTCACAGAGTGCATCATCAGCTGCTCTGGGCCAGGCCATCGACTGCTCCTCAGTAAATTTACTTTTCCCCTTTCTGATATATTTACTTCATATAGTCTTTTCTATTCCCACACATCTTTCATATTTCTTAGAGAAAACAGATAAGAAACTGGTCCTCTCAGATCTACCTGCTTCTGTATCTGTATATCACCCTTGACTCTGGGTAAAATGGATTAAGTGTCCCCACATCAACCTAATACTAATCCCTCTGGTGCCCTAATCTCAATTCCTTTTTCCTTCTTAAAAACATTTTTTTTCAGTTACCCATTTCCCTCCCATACTGAGTATTTCTCTCTACCAGATCAGTCTGGCAACTGAGCATGCTGTTATGTCATCTGTTTCCTTCCCTTCAAAGAAAAACTCCAGGAAAGAAATTTTTATAATTGTCAGTAGAGTTTTACATCCCAGTCTATACTAAACATACTTCAATCATGACCATTTTCAATCAGGCCACTGAAAGGATTTTTGCTAAGTTCAAATGCTAGCAATGGTAAAAGCCAACAGAGTGCCTACTAAGAGGCTGGAAGTGTTCTAAATATTTTATACATGATAAAGCATTTACTTCTCAAACAGGCCGTATGAAGACTGTGCTATTTTTATCCCTCTTTTAGACATGAAAAACTGCTACTCGAGATATTGGGTAACTTGCCCAATGTCACCCAGCTGCCCTGGGCGTGGAGTCTATGTTCTTAACCACTACATCATATTACTTTAAGAGATTATCATTTTTCTTTATTTATGGAAGCTTTCAGCAGCTTTTGACATAGCTGATCAATCCCTCCTGCTTGAAACATTTTATTCTTTGCTTTTCCATGTCTTTATTTGGAGTTCTTTTTCTCGTACCTCATGTGTTGCTCATCTTTTTGTTTTCCTGCTTGCACCATTGCGGATCTAAGTTTCAGACATTCTTTCCTTTATTTGTTGGTAACCTTTCCATGGTAATTTGGTTTAATCCATGGCTTAAAATATCACCTGTTGGTTTAGACCTCCTGAGTGTGTATCTGCAGCCCATTTTTCTTCACGAAGCTCTGTTTCATAAATGATGTTGCCTGATTTATATCTGCTTGAGTGTCTTACAAGGATCTCACAGTTCACACAGACAAAAGAGAACTATAGATATCCTAGCCCAATCTATCTTTTGTCAAATTCCCCTTTCCCCAAGATTCTCTATCTACCTGTACCACCAACCTGTAATTGCTCAGGCTGAACTTAGAAATAATCCTCAATTCCTTTTTCCCCTCACAGCTCACATTCTATCCCTTAGCAAGTCAAACCAGCTGTGCACTGAAATACCCCTAACCTGCTACTTTTCTGAAAGTCGGCTGTTGTTAGTGATACAAGATGGAACTTGGACTAGACTTAGACTCCAGCAATCTCTTTATAATTGGTTTCCCTGATTCCATTCTTGCTTTCTTCAGTCTTTTCTCTAAAGAGCAGCCTGAGCAAACTTCTGAAGCATTGACGAGATCATACCATTTCTACCCAAAGACTTTCCCTTGCAATGAGAGTAAATCCTGTCTCCTTACGGTGGCATACTAGCCTCTATATGATCTTCCTACATTTCTGACACGTTTCCCTCAACCTCTCAATTGTGCAAACACACTGGCCATCTTGCTGTTCTGAGAACATACCATGCTTTTCCCCATTTCGGTACCTTGTCATTGCTGCTCCTTCATTTTGGAATGCTCTTCCTTTCTTAGAGCTTCATCATGGAAGCTTCCTTCTCTTCACTGAGGTCATCATTCATGTACCTCCTTAGAGAGGTCTTTCTTGAGACTCTTGCTAAAATACACATTCTATCCTTGCATAATTACTCTCAATAAACATACTGTATTTCCTTTAAGGTGCTTAAAAACCTAATACTGTCCTATGGAACTTAGGTATTTATTATTTGTTTTCTCCAGAGGAACATGAGCTCTTTGAGGACAGGGTCTATGTCCCTCTTGTTCACTGATGCAGTCCCAGGACTCAGAATTATGCCTGATGTGTGGTATTGACCCAATTAAAATGTGACTAAGTACCCGATAGAAAGCAGGGTAATGAGTTGTGTAACACAAAACATTCAGTGAATTAAAATAAATGGAACCATCCTTAGATAAAGTATTTTCCAGAGCATGAGAGGACAGGAGCAGAAGTGTGGCTTTTAAGTTTTTAGCTTCTGTAGCCATAGCTTTGTGTTTGTATCAAACATAGAAAAATCCCCATGTAGATACAATGGCAGAAAAATCTTTGTGACCTTGGAAATGGTATTTGCTTCCTGAAAGTTCTTTTCAGGATTACATGTCAAAACTATACGGCATACCTGAGTTTCTTGGACTTACATGGAGGTATGAGTTGTACAATATGTTTTTTTTTAATTTTTTATTTTAGTTTATTCAGTACAGTTTCTATCCTTTATTCCCATTCCAGCCC
>CM052539.1:52264767-52316703 GCA_028533065.1 Trachops cirrhosus | reverse complement strand
CTCTCTCTTCGGGTTTTTCAATGTCCGCTACGATTTGCGATCTCCTATTTTCATTTATGACGTGATAATGTTGGCTCTTTGCTCTGTTCCTACCTAAAATGACTCGGATTTTTTTCCTGGTTGTGGGAGAGTAGAATCTGCTGCATCCTACCACGCCGCCATCTTGGACTCTCCGAGTCGTACAATATGTTTGATATGCTCTCTCTCCCAAGAAAAACCTAAACAAGCTAGCTAACCTGAATTATTACAAAGGGATTCCTCATCTCCCAGGGGAAGATAATAGAAATGCATAATGTGTTGATTTCATTTACAGTGGATTTCAATATGTTTATAGCATTAAAAACTTCAGATCTCTACTGTTTTCTATTTAAATTTCTATTTTTTATAGCAATCATGGTTTTAAAATTTCTGAAAGGATAGTGTTTCAACAAATATTTGATTCAAAGCTATTTTTATTTTTAGCAGGTGAAACTTTTGCTTTTTCATTTCACAGTATGGTTAATACTTTGAAGAAGAAATGCTGAAAAAAATAATGGTGACAGCAAACTAGAACCTTTTCCTCATGTGACAGGTCCAAAAATTTTGATCACCCAGAATTTCACCTTCATAGCCTTCCTGCAAGGTGAATGAAACGGGCAGGGAAACTCACCACTTTTTAGACTGGGTCTCTAGGCTAGGCATAAAGCCACCCAAGTTCTGGCTGTGTTTGGTGCCATTTGGTGGCAGTCGTCCCCTCAGATAAAATTGGAAGAAATGATATTTGGGTCTGGAAACTGGATGGACTTTTGGGAAAATAATAGCAATTTAAAGAATCAACCAATTAGTTCATTTCCAGGAAAATTGTGCAGATGAATACCAAGGCTGGGGATTCTCCCCTTCATCATCACTTCTTGAAAATTGGTGTTCTGCCTAACCTTACACGCACCCCTGGAAGAACATAACCTTTATATCAACCCTTTGTAGTGTACCTTGCTCAGGGATTTAACTTACTTTGATTAACATGTTGAACAAAAAGCTGTAAAAAGAAGTCACATGTAAATAAATAGGTTTTTGATAGCACCAAATATTGCCTCTATATTTCAGACTCTTCTAACAGCTTATTTTAATCTAGTCACTAATTGTTCCTGCTTCACCAAGCATTTACTGACAGAAATGGCCCTGCCACATTTAGCAAAGAAATAAAATCTGCATTATGGAGTCAGCATCATTGTATTTCCAGTTTCATGCATGGCGGGTCCCTTATAGAGCTATATTTAATGTACTTCTAATTAAAAGAGGGAGGAAGTGTCCAATACTTTCTCAATGTTGTCTCATCTTTTGTTTTTGTTTGTGCAGCTCACCATGTTAAAACGGGCACTTGCGAGGTGGTGGCTCTCCACAGATGCTGTAATAAGAACAAGATAGAAGAACGGTCACAAACTGTCAAGTGCTCCTGCTTTCCTGGGCAGGTGGCAGGCACCACGCGAGCTGCCCCTTCCTGCGTGGATGGTGCGACGTTTACATTGCTCGTTGTGGTAGTATAGATGGGGACTGTGTAGGACAGGAACCCCACTATAATGCTGTTGACCGGGGCCAAATCTGAGGGACCACATTATAAATTATGTGGTTGATATGAGGGTATTTGGAAGGAGGTCTAAGATCTTATGCAGTTTTTTAACAAAAGGCATTATAATGAGGTTCCAACATGTCTGTGTGCTTCTTACTTTGATACCATGAAATATCGATTTGTCCACTGAGGCAGAAAACAGATGATTTAAATAGTATGGATTTATAAACCCGTGGCTGGTTCTTAAGAATGAAAAAAAAAACATCATACATATGAGAAAATGTTTAGTTGTAAATAGAATTTATGTAAAATGCTGGTTATTATAAAGATGCATCACACAATATTACCTTAATTTCTTGAGTATTCCCATAATTACAATAGGGTATAAGTTTTTATATGGGCCATTTAATGGGTACTACTGTAAATAATAATTTGAGTGCTCATATTAGCATGGTACATTTCTGGTGATGATGGTTACTGCCCACAGTAAAAAAAAAAATTGCATTAACTCTAATGATCTCCTGATTTTCAGCCTGCTGTGGGAAATACAACATTTATTCTAAAATATTTACTCTAAATTCTTCAGGGGCTTATTTTCTTAAATGTTTACATAAGTCAGTGCATGCATACATACTCATAGTTTCTTTCAAATATATTAGTTTTCATGAAGCCTATATATTCACATGAAAAATCCTTTAATAATGTGCTTATAGTTTACAATACTATATTATACATTTAAAACCTTAAGATGGTGGATCTCATATACAGTATTCATACCACAGTGAAGTAAGATTAAAAATTACAATGATTATTATATTCAGAAAATCTAGATTTAGCCTCTTTGGACAAAATGAAGCAGGCCTCAGAACCCAGTCTACTCATTGGTGGGAAAAATTTGTGGCTTGGTTTTTCTTTAAATGTGCAGAGAATTAGCAAACCCAAATGGAAAATGCTGAATCAACTTTTCTATCTCCTGTAGCTTCAATAGTGGAACAGAAATGGTGGTGCCACATGCAGCCATGTCTTGAGGGGGAGGAATGTAAAGTTCTTCCAGATCGGAAAGGATGGAGCTGTTCCTCTGGGAATAAAGTAAAAACAACTAGGGTAAGTGGGCACCCAGCTTGGAGAGCAAAATGCCTCTGAATTAACAAAGCATGGAGCATGTGCAATGACACCTGTCAGTGGTGGCTGTAGAATTAGAGTATAGTTTTCCAGGGTACATTTTTTCCCATTTTCTTCCTTACTCAGTTTGTTCATAGCACATTTCTACTTCATTCAGAATAACATCTATAGCTTGCCATCAACTGTGACATTATCTAATAAACATACACTATTTGTTCCTTCATGAGATACTGACTGACAGTAATGTGAAACCCCCAAGGGTACGTATTAAAAATGCTGGGAAGGAGACGCAATCCCTTATTCTTGTCATGGATAATTATCTGAATAGATTTTCAAAGTAAAATGATTTTACTATATGTATGACTCAGTAAAATTTGCCAACCAGGAGTAGTTATTTTGATCTTCCTGATTTCTTGATCAATAAATAGTTTTCCGAATTAATATAAATCTCTACATGGGCCCATTTAATTGACATTGCCATAAGTAACTAAAGTGCTCACATGAGCATGGGTATTCCATGGGTCAATATGTAAAGGTTACTCTTTAGACGATGTGTTTCAGCTTGCATCACTGACTTCTGGGAAATGGAAGACAAGTGAAAAATAGCATTATTCTTTAACTTCCTAACTACTTCAATGCATATTCCGGACTGGTAGACTTTAAGTGCTTTTCTGTGTAGCCTCATCTATGAAAGTTCTGTCTTGTTTGCTTTCCCCTCAGATCAAAAAGCAAGGCAATTGATTAGAATTGAATAACTGGGGACTAGAACAGAATAATGGTATAAGGGGATGTTTTATTAAAGAAGAAAAAAGGTAACATAAAACTAGGTACAAGTTAATTTATGATATTGTTTGGCAATAGCAGTTTTTAAGAAATCTTCTCTGAACATATTCAAGATCATTTTATAATCCTATCAGATATATAATTCAGTCTACCAAATTCAATTCTTAGTGCAAAGTAGCACTCATGGAAAGCCATTGAAGTTTTGAGATCCTAAAACAATTTTTTAAAAAACAGTGAGTTCTCTACAACTATACTTTTATGTTTTTATTACATCAGTGGATATGAAAAAGCATTTTTGGATACTTAAAACATATGCCATATACTAAACAAAATGCTTAATGTGAATTAGTTCATTTAATTCTCTTAGTAGCCCAGTAAAGAAGATAATATCTTCTTTTTACATATGAATAAATCAAAACTTCAGAGTGTTCAGTGACTGTCCATGGTCATATCACTAATTAATGCAGAAGCAAGGATTCAAACCACAGAGTCTCATTCTAGACCTAATTTCTTAACATGTAGTTTAGACTAGATAAATTAACTTATAATAGTGATACAAGTTTCCTGTAGTTCTTTTCATATGAGGTAGACCTTTAAAAATAGCTTTTAACATATTTGACCACAGAAATAAAAAGGTCAAGATGATGTGATCTAAATTCTCATAGTAAATTTTTTTATAAGTGTTGATTCCCTCCCAGTTGGGCCATATTCTCAATGGTCCAAACTTAAAATTAAAATCTGTGGCACAGGTTCTTCATAATGTAATAAAACAAGATGGATGAATTGAGGACTCATGAGTTCTCAAAGACCATATCTAGATCCTCTAGTTTTTTTAAGATGGGTTATACTTCCTATTTTTTAAATCTATTTTGCCCTGGAGAATGGCTGTTAATGGAGGACCTCATTAAAGGTAGGATTTATATAACAGTAGATGTTTGGATTAAATTACTCTTAACATTCTTCCAATTCTGAGAATCTATGATTCTCATTTAAAAAGGAAAAATAATCATGTATAAGAGAAGACAAGAGGGCATGAAAAAAGGACCTCCCTAGGTACAATCTAAGTAAATTGTTGTTTTTTTCTTTTTAACTTAACAAGAAAAATGTTGCTGATGAAAATGAAGCTTCTTAGACATTTTTGATGAAAGGAACATCATGGCATTCCATATGCCTGGGCAAAAAGATGTGCAATTTTGAATGTTAGTTTAGCTCACAAAACAATCTAGATAAATCCACTGAGGTGATAAAGAAGCAAGGTTTTGAGGAACTTCCAGTCAAGACGGTGGGTTGGTTCCTCTCACAATGACATCAAAATTACAACTAAATTATAGAAGAACCCTCATTGAGGACAAAAGTCTTTTAACTAAGGATTTAAAGAAGAAGCCATGAGACATGGAATGGGCAGGTTCCACCCCACAGTGTGGCAGTTAAGAATCAGGGGGTATATTTTAGCTGCAGAGGTCCCCCACAAGGAGCAAGGGGTCCTAGCCTCATGCTGGGCTCTCCAGTCCAGGGCATCAAAGTCAGAAAGAGGAAATGCCATATCATTTGGCTGAGAAAATAAGCAGGGACTGCATCTGAGTGAGATTGAGGGCTTCTGGAGTTCCAAGCATTGCTCTTGAGGGTCTACCACGTGATCTCACTTGTGCACACATTACCTGGCTATGGGCTCCAGCACAGAGGCAGCAGCTTGAAAAGTGCCAGCAACATGTGGGGAGGACCTGAATGAACTAACTTGAGGGTGGGAGCTGGAGGGGTAGTGGTAAGGGCAGCTCTCTCCAGGCACTAAAGTGCTACTAGACACCATTGCTCCTTTTTTGAGCCCTCCCTCAATATAGCTGGCAAGTGCCAAATATGAGCTCTCCAATAACCTGGCTAATACTGTTTACCCCACCTAGGTGACTCCCTGAGACTCCACCCCACCCAACTAATGTGCCTGGCTGAAGCTGCTTCCAGTGGCTTTTCCAGAGGAGCAGCCTGCCTTGGCTCATGCTACATACTTTCCTGAAAGGACCACAAACCCAAATAAGCAGCAGCCAACCTCAACATGCCCTATACTTCTTGTTAAGTGGCCCCAAGTGCAACGTAAATGATGACTGGTCTCAACTTGCATTACAAATTGCATCATGTGGCCCCAAGCCTGGCATAAGCTATGGCCAGTATTGGCTGGCCTGACGGTGACCACTGAAGGATTCCAGGCTTGGCACAAGTTGTAGTCAGCCTTGTTTCACAGCACAGCCTCACCCAAGCCTACCAGAAGCA
The DNA here is from genome assembly GCA_028533065.1 of Trachops cirrhosus. NCBI lineage: Eukaryota > Metazoa > Chordata > Mammalia > Chiroptera > Phyllostomidae > Trachops > Trachops cirrhosus. The sequence continues at coordinate 52,310,990 of CM052539.1, read as the reverse complement.
GTAACCAACTGCAGATCATTCAGATCAGCAACCAACTGGTAGCTCCCACCAGATAGACCCAAGCTGGGCACAAATGGCAGCTGACCTTGGCCTGCACCAGAGCCCCTCCTCAGAAGTAGTAAAACCAACACATCAGATGGCCACCTCCAGACCACACCACAGTACCACCCAACCAGCTCCACAAATGACATAGCCAAAGGACAAACTCCTGGTCCAAGGCCATCAGCCCCTGAACAACAGATTGTCTACGGTTGTCATTGTTAGCCCTTACAACCAGTCAGCATGAAGATCAGTTCCACCCACTGCAGTGCCAACAGCAATCAAGGCTAAACTACAATGAGAGAGGACACACACAAGTGAGCACTTGGCTCAAGTGAATAGGAGAATATGCTTCTGGGCATCACAGGTGACTCTGCCATGGCTGAGAGATGTAACCTCTACCTAATCCACAGAAACAAACACAGGGTGGCTGCCAAAGTGAGGAGACAAAGAAACATGTACCAAATGAAAGAAAAGGACAAAACTCCAGAAAAAGAACTGAACGAAATAGAGATAAGCAATCTCCCAGACACAGAGTTTAAAACACTGGTTATAAGGATACTCAATGAACTTAGGGGAAGAGTAGATGAACTTAGTAAGAACCTCAACAAGGACCTCAACAAGGAGATAGAAGCCATAAAAAGAACCAGCCAAAAATGAATATAACTGAAATGAAGAATACATTAGAGGGAATCAACAGCAGATTAGATGGAGCATAGAATTGAATCAGTGACAAGGTAGCACAAAACACCCAATCAAAATAGCAGAAAAAAGAGGGGGCACATTTTAAGGGATCTCTGAAATAATATCCCAGGGATACCAGAAGGAGAGAGGGTGGGGGATAGACAGAGAAAGACAGAAAGATTGAAAATCTATTTGAAAAAAATAATGACAGGAAAGTTTCCTAACCTGGTGAAGGAAATAGACAAATAAGCCCAGTAAATGCAGAGAGTCCCAAACAAGATGAACCCAAAGAGGCTCACACCAAGACATTATAATTAAAATATCAAAGTTTAAAGACAAAAGGAGAATCTTAAAAGTAGCAAGAAAAAGCAGTTAGTTACTTACAAGAGGGCTTGCATTAGGCTGTCAACTAATTTTTCAACAGAAACATTACAGGCCAGAAGGGATTTGCAGGAAATATTTAAAGTAATTAAAGAAAAGATCTACAACCAAAGTTACTTTACCCAGCAAGGCTATCATTTAGAATCAAAGGAGAAATAGTTTTCCAAGACAACAAAAAGGTAAAGGAGAGCACCACCAATAAATCCACATTACAAAAAATATTACAAGGACTTCTTTAAGTAGAGATCAGAAATATGAATTAGAAAGTATAGGACATAAAAAAGTTCAATTGACAAAGGCAGACACTTAAAATAGCAGTGGATGAACCAACCGTAAAGATCATACAAAGGTTAAAAGGCATGTGTAATCAAAGCACTAAGAGATGCACATAAAAGAAGTAAAAAAGTGCCCAAAACATAAATTGTAGATGAGTAAAAATTGTAGTGATTGTAAAATGTGTTCAAACTTAAGTAACCATCAACTTACATATGAAGCACATGGTAACAACAAACCAAAAATGTACAAGAGATATATAAGAAATAAAGAAAAATGACAGTAATGTGACACTATAGCAGGTCATCAACATATAAGACAGCAAGATTATAAGAAACAGAGAAGAACTACAAAAACAATCAGAAAACAATAAAATGGCAATAACTACATACCTATCAATAATTCCTTTACATGTAAATGGACTGAATGCTTTAATCAAAAGATGTAGGGCAGCTAAATGGATTAAAAAAATGAGGCTTGTACATATGCTGCCTATGAGAGACCCACTTCAGAATGAAAAACACAGACTGAAAGTAAAGGCATGGAAAAGACATTTCATGCAAATGAAAATTTAAAAAAAAAGCTGACTTAACAATACTTAGACAAAACAGATTTTAAACCAAGGGCTAAAATAGGAGAGAAAGGTCATTTACTATCAAGATTAATACAACAAAAGGATATAATGTTCATAAACATCTACACATCCAATGCTGGAGAACCTAAATATATAAAGCAAATATTGACAAATATTGATAGTAACATAGTTAGAGTAGGCTGCCTGAACACCCCATTGACATCAATGGGTAGATCATCCAGACTGAAAATCAACATGGAAACCATGGCCTTAAATGACATTAAACCAGATGTACTTAATATGTTTAGGACATCTCATCCAAAAGCAGCTGAATATACATTATTTTCAAGTGCACATGGAACATTTTCAGGATAGACCACATGTTAGGCCATAAAACGTGTCAATAAAATTAAGAAGATTGTAATCATGTCAAACAGCTTCCCCAATCCCAATGGTATGAAACTAAAAATCAATTACAAGAATAAAGCCAAAAAATACTCAAACATGTGAAGGCCAAATAATATTCTACTAAACAATGAATTGGTTAACAGCAAGATCAAAGAAGAAATCAAAAGATACCTTGAGGCAAATGAAAATATAGTGACCCCAAATCTACGGGACACAGACAAAGCAGTTCTAAGAAGGATGTTCATGCCAACACAGGCCTACCTCAAGAGATAAAATCTCAGATGAACAATCTCAAACTCCTAAAGGAGTTAGAAAAGGAAGAATAGCCAAAAGAAGAACAGACAAAGCCTAAACTGGACATAAACAAGCAAATAATGAAGACCAGAGCATAAATAAATGAAATAATCTAAAAATGATAGAAAAGATCAATGAAACCAAGAAATGGTTCTTTGAAAAGATAAACTAGAAGTAAATCTTTAACCATGCTCATCAAAAACAACAACAACAAAATCCAGGAGAGGGCCGAATAAATAAAATCAGAAATGAAAGAAGTGACAAACAGCACCACAGAAATATAAAGGACTATAAGGAAATACTGTGGACAATTATATGCCAACAAATTGGACACCTGGAAAAGTGGATAAATTCCTAAAAACATACAATATTCCAAGAATGAATCAAGAAGATACAGAAAAAATCTAAACAGAGTGATAACTGATAATGAAATCTAACCAGTAATCAAAAAACTCCAAACAAGAGCTCTGGACCAGATAGCTTTACAGGCAAATTCTAACACATTCAAAGAAAGAATTAATACATATTCTCTATTCCAAAAAGCTGCAGAGGAGGAAAGGCTGCCAAATTCATTTTACAAGGCCAGCATTACCCTGATACCAATACCAGAAAAAGACACTACAAAAAAAGAGAAAATTATAGGTCACTATCCCTGATGAACTCAGAAGCAGAAATCCTCAACAAAATAATAGCAAGCTGAATTCAGCAATACATTAGATGATAAACCACAATCAAGTGGGATTTATTCCTGGGATGCAGGTTTGGTTCAATATGTTTAAATCAATTAACATGAAAAATGACATAAACAAAATGAAGGGTAAAAATCATATAAATCATATTAGTAGATGCAGAAAAAACATTTGACAAAATCCAACATTCATTTAAGGTAAAAACTCTCAGCAAATTGGGGGTAGAAAGAACATACCTCCATATACCAGGCTTATATATGACAAATGCAGAGCTAAAGTCATGGTCAATGGTGAGAAGCTGAAAGTTTTTTTCCTTTATGATCAGAAACAGGACAGAGATGTCCACTAATTCCACTTTTATTCAACATAGTATTGGAAGTCCTAGCCAACAACATTCAGACAGGATAAAGAAATAAAAGTCGTTTGAACAGGAAAGGAAAAAGTAAAACTTGTTATTTGCAGATGACATAACACTAGTTAAAGAGAAGCTGATAGATTCCAACACTAGTTAAAGAGAAGCTGATAGATTCCAACAAAGAAACTATTTGAACTAATAAATGAATTCAGCAAATAGGAGATTACAAAATTAATATTCAGAAATTGGTTGCATTTTATACACCAATAACAAACTAGCAGAAAGAAAAATTAAGAAAACAATCTCATTTACAAATGCATCACTAAGAAGAAAATATGTAGAAATAAATTTCATCAAGAAAATACCACCTCACATTAATCAGAATGGGTGCCATTAATAAATCAACAAACAAAAAGTCCTGATGAGGGTATGTAGCAGTGGAAACCCTTGTGTGCTGTTGGTGGGATTGTAAATTGGGTGTAGCCACTATGGAAACAGTTTCACAATTTCTCAAAAAATTAAAAGGGGTACCCTATGACCCAGCGATTCCACTTCTGGATATTTATCTGAATTAAAAACACTAATTCAAAAAGATGTATATACCCCTATATTTATTGCAGCATTATTTATAGTAGCTAAGATATGGAAGCCACCTAAGTGGTGTGTCCAACAATAGATGATTGAGTAAAGCAGTGTTATATATATATAATGAAATATTACTCATCCAAAAAAATGAAAGCTTGCCATTTGTGACAACATCGTGGGCCAAGAGGGTACTATGCTAAGTGAAATAAGACAGGAAAGGAAGAGAGAGACAGAGAAAGGAAGGAAGGAAGGAAGAGAGGGAGGGAGAGAGTGAAGGAGGGAGGAAGAGCTCTTACCCTTTGTGACAGCATGGATGGATCCGGAGAGCATTATGCTAAGCCAGGTGGTGAAAGACAAATACCATATGATCTCACCTTTAACAGGAACCTAATCAACAAAACAAACAAGCAAGCAAAATATAACCAGAGACACTGAAATTAAGAACAAACTAACAGGAGCCAGAGGGGAAGTGGGAGGGGATAATGGGGAGAAAAAGGGGGAAGTGTTCTCAGGAACATGTATGAAAGACACATGGACAAAACCAAAGGGGGTAGGATCAAGGGTGGGAAGTGGAGATGGCTGGGGTGGGGAGCAGTGGTGGGGGGGGAATTGAGACAACTATACTTGAACAACAATAAAAAAACAGGAAAAAAAGAGAAGGACACATACCATATGATTTCACTTATATGTAGAATCTAGAAAACAAAATAAAGGAATCAACAAATCAGAAACAAAGTCACAGATACAGAAAACAAATTGATGGTTACCAGTGGGAGGAGAGTTGAAGGGATGTGTGAAAAAGGTGAAAGAATTAAGAAGTACAAATTTTCAGTTTAATAAAAATTATAGGGAATTGTAGGGAATGTTATAACTATGTATGGTGTCAGATGGTACTAGACTTATCAGGATGACCACTTTATAAATTATACAATGTCTAATCACTATGTTGTAAACCTGAAACTAATGTAATATTGTATGTCAAATATAGTTGAATTTTTAAATTTAAATAAATGAGTGTCCAAGGTTATCAGTTTATTATTGCTCTATCATCTCTATGGAACTAGTGTAAAAAGTATGGGAAATGTCAATTCTTGAAGTTGCTCTTATACAATTACTTTGCCCAGAGTGGAAATGTCGGACAGAAGTGGTTTATGCCATGCATAAATAGCAGAAATATTATTGAGGAGAAACCTGATTATTATTTTAATGATTGGTATTATTTTGCACTTGCTATGTTTGAAAAAGGTCCCCATGGCTATGGTGAGACAAACAGCCACTGAGGCACGAACTGGCTGGTCTCAGCCACAAATGAAATATCTAGAGGTTAAGTTACAAAGTAACAAAAAAGTTTTTATCAGCCAAAAGGCATTTGCATTTCTTATGCATGATACGCTGGTTTTGTGAGATTATCACTGCAAGCAAAGTGGCCCCCAAATGATTAAACTTTGCAATAAAGTACACCCTACCTTATAATTGCCCATATCCAATCAGGAGTGCTGCAGTAAGTCTGTTAGAGAAAAGCAATCAACCAAAAACAGCAATGAGGTTTTCTTGGCTTCAGCACAGATGCGTGGTACCTTCCAGAACCCACTGCAGGTCAGGGGCCGGGCAAATTCCTCATTCAAGACTAATTTGGAACTCACAGTACACTTTCCACTATAAATGAGAATTATATCCTCCTCCTGTCTTTGTACTGTATCCAGGAAGCTAATTGTTCTGACCCATTTCCCACAAAAAGGCAAAGAACGTCAATATTTTGCAACACATTCTTCAAAACTCTCAACATTTAATCTTCAGAGAAAGGAGGATGCGCACTTGATTCCCAAACCCTGTGTCTCACTGTGAAGGCGGAAACTGATGACTGTCTGTGACGTTCTTAACCATCTATTTCATCACTTTTAAGAACTCCTAAGTTAAAAAGAAAGAAAGGAAAAGTCACAAAAGCCTTTTGATTTCAAACTCACTTTAAAGATAAATGGTAAAGAACTTTGCAAAGAGTCATTAATAAAAGGAGAACCTTTCTGGTGTGAAGAAAGAGCACATAATTACATGCTAATTATGTAATACTAAAGTAACAGGGCGAGAGGTGTTGTAGAGCTTGTAAGATTTGAGGGGAACAAATCCTTGATAATGTTGTTGGAATCCTCAGAGAAATAGACTGTGATTAATTTCTTTTAATGTTGTGATATGCTCTCTCTGTGGAACATCTCCTAAAGGTGCACATTCCGCATTCAGGAGTTACAGCCCCTTGGCCATCATGGGGATTTTGGATTCCAGTGGTCACGGCAGCTTTTATGTCTGATTCTTACCTAACAAAAAATGAACGTCATGTCATACAAGATTTTATATTGTCATTAGTAATATTATTTTATGAATCATGAATCCTATGTCTATTTACTATTTCTATGCTTAGAAAGAAATTTTATGGGTAATTTTTAACTGATTGGAATTCTTTCATCTTTACTCATTTACTTAGAGTGCCTTAAGCAGATAAGAATTCTGTAGAATTTGAATGTCTCTTCAAATACAAATGGATTTTCAGAACATCAAATGATTTTATTTTGTTCGATAATGCAATTAAAATCATAAGATATTAATAACTTCCTGTGCACAAACATTCTATAATAAGGCTCATCTTGAAATCAAAACAAAAACACATATGAGAGTATTTACATAGCTTTTACAGTGTGCCCTGCACTTTGTAAGTGCATTGTAGGTATTATCTTATGTAATTTCCTGGCCACCATAGGCACTAACGAGAGTACAGAGATGTACGGCATGATCCCCCGCCCCTCGTCTGCCCTTGAGTGGAAGAATGATTAGTGTACAGTTGCATTATTCTCTTCTTTATCTGTATGCACTCCACCGACAATACACATTGGAATCATTGGTAAATGTAAATCAAGAGTGACATTGTTATAATAATGGGGATAGCATAAGACTTTATGCTAAACAAAATAAAAATAAATGCGGATGTTGAGCTAAATTCAATTTCATGTTCTTCTTCTAACATTTATTCTTTGGTTCAATGTGCCAAGGATATCTCTAACTTCCTTTCCAGCTAAATTTATTTGACACTAATAACTGGCTAATCTCAGAAGATAGATAGGCATTGGGTCTTTAGTCCTTTCCCTATAAGGGAGAAAAGAAATCTTTGTTGTAGGATGATTTGCTGATTAAAGCCTAAGCCATCCCCTTCCAGACGTTGCCACATTTCGTACCAAGAATCAGTGACTGCGCTCTGTTGACAATGTCCAAGGTTGCTATTTCAGGCTCAAGGCAAAGGAAGAACATAAAAGGGGAGAAAGGTTCATTTCCTCACCTTAATGTGGTACAATTTGTGTGAATTCTTTAAGTATAGTGCTCTTACCCTGCGAGTTTAATCATAGACTTAGGATAGTGTACTTATTTCTTGACCAGCCTTTCTTAATAGACACATTCTCCATTCATTTATCTTTATCTCACCTCAGGTCAGGCCCTAAATGGCACCCTGGTCCACAGCAAAGAGCATGATGACCTTAGGGCTGTGGTTTTCAAATTACTTCGAGGGTGCCTTTAGTAAGAATACATCTTCCATTGTAATCCAGCATACATGCAAGGAACACACACACAGACACTCACACACCCCACACTAAAACTCAAGTTCTGGTGTTTGGGTTCTATTTCCTTCCTTCCTATCTGAACTCTATGAACTGATTTTATGACCTGCCAATAGGTTATAAGATGCAATTTGAAAACCACTACTTTAGGAAGTGGAATTTGATGGCTTCCTGTGTCGGCTCTAAGAAAGCAACAGCCACCACTCGCCTGCAGATTTACAAACCACAGAAGAGACCGTTTTCAAATAAAATTAGCTTTTACATTTTAATTTTGAATATTTTAATTAAATGTTTTGGGGAATTTTTATATGATCTTTTGAAATATGGACTATGGAAAAGAATGTGTGTACTTATATATATCCATTAATTTAACAAGTATTTGAGTGTTTGTGATTGTCAGGTGCTATTCGAGGTTCTGGAGCACAGCATGGAAAAATAAACAGATGAGAATTCCTGCCCTCATAAGGCCTGTATTCTAAGAGGGTGCATGAGCTTTCTGCTGCTGCAATTTTAGTGACTTAGCACAAATGTACTGACTTAACACAACGTCTGATCTGCAGGTCAGACGTACAGGCACAGTCGGCTGTTTCTCTGCTCTGTACCTCACGTGGCTGAAGTCAAGGAGTATGTGTCTGCAACAGGGCTGTTTTTCATTCTGGAAGCTCCAGGGGTGAATATGCTTCCAGGTTCACTCAGGTTATTGGCAAAATTTGGTTCCTTGTGAATGTAAGAATGAGGTGTCTAGTCCCATAGGGTTTGTCATCTGAGAGACTCTCACCTCCTTCAAAAGGCCTGCCTTCCTCATCACATTGCCTGCTTCTTCTTCAAATCCACCATGGCATCCTGAGTCTTTCTCACACAGTGACTCTGATGTCCCCATTTCCCCCTTCTTTCCTCTGCTTTACTCTTTGGCATTTAAGGGCTCAGGCGACATCATTGGGAAATTAAAATGGGGTGATCATCCTATATTAACAACTTTAATTATATGGCAAAGTCCCTTCGCAGCAGTGCTTAGTGTTTGAACAGGGGACAGAAATCTTGGGGGTGTATCTTTAGAATTCTACCTACCAAACGAGGGGAGACAAAAAATAAAATAATTATAAGTCCAATAGTAATAGGCGCTATGGGAAAAAGTAAAGCAGGGAAGGAAAATGAAGATTGCCGAGCAAGGGAATTTGCATATTTGGTTGAGGGCTTGTGGGAGATGAGGGGAGGAGCCACAGGGCTATCTGGAGGACAGGTGATCGGAAGAACAAGTGAAAAGTACCTGAGATGGGAGATGCCATGGGAATATCATGTTCAAGGGAGCGCAACGATGGTAGTGTGGATGGAGATTGCAACACAAATGGTTGCATTTAGGGTTAAAAAGGTAGTATGCAGCATATCACAACTAACTTCAGTTTTTACCCTGAGCAAATAGAAGGAAGAAGTTGCCATTACATGAGAGGCAGAGATCTGTGGGAAGAACATGCCTTATGTTTTACATTAATATCTACTGATTCTAGGTTATTTGACTTAATGGAAACTTAAACATGGTATAACACCTTGAATTGGATATTTATGAAGAAAACTAGTTGAATTTTCTTTTTACTATAGTAACAAGAAGTGCAGGCATTGAATGAAATTCATATGTAGAAACGATATAAAATCTCAAATGATATGGACATTTGCAAAAAAGCTATACATTAAGAAACTATAACTGCTATAATATTAAGTATTTTATAAAGAGATATGACAGAATGATTTTAAAAATTGAAGGTATTTTTATCCTCAAATGGATATTGAGTCCAAAGGTAGGTAAAACACCACATAAGGTGCCCAGGAAATAGCATTAGCAAAAGTAACACTTTAAACCTGTGTTTTAAATTTAAGAGCTGCTTAATTAGCAATGATTCAGTTGAACCAAGAGTGTCTGCCTTGGTATTTGTTTAGATTTATTGGAAATTCATACAAAGACTTAAAAAATATATCATTCGGGCTGTATTTCTAAGACTTGGCCTATATTTTTACAATTAATGGACAGCATAGGAGTACTTTGACATTCCTGTAAGATTTAAATGCTTGTATGGTATTTGAGCCAGGAGTTTATTTATAGGTGTTACTCTGACTATTACACTTATAACTAATTGTGACTGTTCACACATTGTAATGGAATTTAGTTTGGGCATCATAGAATTTCATTAGCAAAAGTGAGGTACTTCTTTAGGCTATTGTTTATCTCCTTTTAAGTTTTGAGAACAATATCCTTCTTACCTGAGGTCTGAGGGCTAAAATTCTCTCAGGGGTTTATTTTTACCATTGAAGAGCTTCATACTTGTTCAGAGGGAAGTGCTCCTGGGCGAGGCGGCACTACCAGCTGTTGTTTTGGCTGTCTGGAGGGCCTTACTGAAAGAGCAGTAGTACCTCCTCAGACGTGAAGAATAGCACAGGAAGTTCAAGGGACCCTAGCTAGTGTTCCTTGCTTCCATGCCTATTCCTTTTCCTGTGATGGTGACAGCCCTCCTGTTAAAAAATAGAGGTAACTGCCCCTGTATACATCCCCATGGCTCTTTCCCTCCTTGACTCCTCACACATTTTCTGTGGAATTTAAATCCCTTAATCAATGATTTTGGATCCAATTTTACTTTTTTTCTTTGGAGAGCAAGGTGAAGGTACAGCTGAGAAATAAAAACTAATATTCCCACAAGCTCAGAATTCTAAATGCTTCGTGACTTGTGCTGAGATTGTGGAGGAAACAGAGCTGTGGTCTAATTCCCACCTGTCTCTAGGATGAGAGTGAATTCTAGCTCCCTGCTGCGTGATCTGCCTCTGAACACGAAGTGTGCCTCCTTCAAAAGCAGAGCAGAGCTTCACTCTATAATGATCAGAACTTCACTGGGATACCCAGCAAATTTCTGGATACCAGCTCTGAGTGGGCTAGAAATAGGAGGCTTATGTAAAGGACTCTGTGGATATTTACCTCAGAGAATAGAAGCACTTGGAGTAACATGTTTTAGATTATTTGGAAATATATCACATGAAAGGAAAAATTAGGCTTGTTCTGTGTGGCTACAAGGAATACTTAAGCCCAAAATTTACATCTCTGCTTGCTGACTCTAGATGCTGTTGAATGGGCTGCCTTGGGAAATAACAAGTTTCTTATTTCTGGAAGTTATCAATTTGCAACTTAAAGGATGTGCAGAATTTCAGAGTTGACTAGTGAACATTACCATGCATAATGCCCCATCCCCCGCCAAAAAAAACCAGCTTGTGGAATGGCATGGGAGTGTAGGATATTGTGACTTATTCATTGGGTAACTTCATGTGTGTGAGGGGCATTAGGGTGATGGAGAGTTTCTGGGAGGGGAGACATGGCAGGATGAGTGTACATCATGATGGCGCTTTAAATGCCAGCCTAAAAGATTTGGATGTTATTCTCTATGTAATGGTGAACCATTGAAGAATATTTAGTTGGAGAGGAGAAGGGTCTGATTTATACTGTAGAAAGTATATTTGGATAAAATGTGTCAATTTCAGGGAATTAAGGGAGCTATAAAATAATGGGCCTGAACTCAGATAGGAAAGTGATATAGTGGGGGTGTGGAGGGCTAGGAAGTAGAATCAATAGGTCTTGGTAATTAAATATGAATAGTGAGTAAAAGGAACAAATCCAGAAAGACTTATATTTCTGGCTTTGACCTATTTGGTGACGTCAATTGATGAAGATATGATAAGGTAGATGTGAAGTAGGTAGTGTGAGATGTAGCCCTAGAGATCAAGATAGAATTCTGAGAATTATCCCCTAGCTGGTGTTGAAATAATTAAGGGCTTCCTCAGAAGGAAGGTGTTGAAAGGGAGCATCAAGGATGTTTTAGCAGCTAATGTAGAAGAAGGTGACTACTAAGGAACATGCAGTGTGGGCAGAGAGGTAGGAAAACCGAGAGAGACCAGACAGAGACTGAAAGAACACAGAAAGAGGGAGTTCTGGGGAACTAGGGCTGTCAGTCGATACAAAAACATGGAGGCTACAAACAGATTAAGTGGCCTGTATGTTTCTTTCTGAGCAGGATATTTGCAAGAAATAGTGAAAGTGCATGATCAGTTGGCTGAATGATATTTACTCGGTCATATTCTTAAAACATGCCTCCTAGTTGGATGGTGTCATTGGTAACATACTATAAACATTGCAGAACAGGTATCTATTTAACATAGAATGCAGTGTCAGAAACATTTCTAAAATAAGAATAAATGTGAATCTCTTTAGCAGAATCAATAAATTCCATTCAAGGCAAGCTTGTCCAATTTTCTGTTCATTCATTCTATAAACTTAATGTCTAATACTGTGGTAGACTCAGGAATTCAAATTTTGGAAAATTGTGACACGTTGTTGTCCAAGAGTTCACATTCAAGTGGGTGGAAAGTCAGTAACTCACTATCATGTACAGCAGTGGTAGCACGAAGGTTCGCACAGGTGCCATGGGGTTACTATTGCATATCCTTACCCACCCTAAAACGTGTGGGTAACAGATTTTGATGCCATTGAAAGGCAATCTATTTAATATTTTTTCCTTAGTATATAGTGACAATCAAAATATTGTGTTCTGTGGTGTCAAGGTTGAACTGTTTTCCACATTTGTGTCTAATATTGTACTACCAGAAGAAAACAACCAACCAATAAAGTGCTTTCTCAGCTAGACTGCTTTCCTAATGATGAGCTAACTATTCTAGAAGAAGGGCAACACTGAAGCAGTACTTTTGGATTTGACTTTTAAAACATTTAACATTTTTCTTTCAGTTATAAAATATGTGAGAGAAGACAGGAAAGAAGAGGGGAGGAATTTTGTGTGTGGGGCCACAGTAATAACTCTATACTGAAAATTATTTAAAATTACCACCAGTAAATGAGAATATTGGAAACTTATTGCATATATTTATATACATAAATATATATCTATTATTTATTATTTATATTTATAAATGCTTGAAGTTTGTACGACCACTTTAAAAGTCTTTAAGTAATGAATATTACAGGAAAATCAGCCATCCAATTAAAATGTGATTTAAGATATAAAACTTAAATTGCCAAATTATAAAAAAGAAAATTTTTTATATTTTATACTAAGCCATGATAGTCCATTACACATGTTAAAATATTTAATATTGAGCTTGTTAAAGATGAGGGTTATGTAGCTGTTGAATGTGCTTTTAACTCCTGTGGTTCAGCGTTTATTGTGTTCTGCTCCTATTAAGTAGCAATGTTGGCTTCCCATGGTTCATGGTGGGATTAGCCCATAGTCAGTAAAGGGCTGTTTTGGAGAGGTTCTACTTACTGTTAGCTGTTTATTTTGATCTTTTATTGCTTATTCTCTGCTGGTGGCAAACATGTTTTATCTTTACCTTGCCTCTCCTATTCTCTTTCCAGTACTGTTAAACAAAAAGTAGGAGTAAGAAATAGAGACACAGATGAGGTTATACTGGGGTGGGGGAGAGGCAGTACAAATTCATTTTCAAAGAATGTTTGCAAATAATTGAATGCAATCTCTGCTTTGCAACTTCAAAATACCCTATCCTTGAAAGGGCTGTTTGAGTAATTGTGGGGAGAGTTGATATGGTCAGCCTGTTTTCTTGGATTCATATACTGAGATGCTTTTATTCTATCTTGAAAGAAATAAAAATTCAATATTCTCAACAGACACTTTGGCTGACAGTCAGATAAATTTAAACAGGTATCATGACTAGAAATCTCAACCTCCAACTTCAATTACAACATATGATTGATTTGTGAGATTACTAAAGTCCAACGTCTGGCCAGACAGTCAACCATTGTCTGAGATTAAATTTCACAAATGAAATCAACTTGTTGAGAGCTCTCCTGCATATATAATAAAGATGTACATTATCTGCTTCCCTATTATAACTTTGAGGATTTCTTATACTAGCTGTAAGGATTTTCCCATGTGATTAAAATTTATGATAAAAGCTGTTCAAAGTAACTTTTGACAAATTTACATTTCACCTATGCAATGCTATAAGGAAGGAGACCATTTTCAGTGAAATTTTATCACATCACTGTACGATCCCAAAGGTAAAGGTAAGCATTCATAACTTGAATGGGAAATGTTACTAAAAAAATCTAGGGTAGATGTATTTTCAGTGCTAAACCTCTCGCTAAAGGTAGAAGTACTTCTGGTAGTGCCAGTAACCTCTCACTAGGGATTAGCCCTTCTGAGGTTACTGAAATTACAGAAAGATGAAGACATCATCAAGATGGATCAGGTAATTTTTAATTCTCCACTCCCCCCAGCACGATCACTAGTGCTTGCAGTGCAGTGAAGTGAAGTCTACCCAAGTCATCAAGGTCCCACAAGGCCTTATCAGCCTAATGCCATCCTCCCATTTCTTCTGCACTGGGGTTCCCTCCAGTTCATCCCACGAATGTACACCAGCTCCACTTCCTGATGGATGCTTACATAGTATGCTCAGCTCTTCCAGAGTGCTACTGGGTGAATTTTGCTAAGAGGATAAAATATTAGTGATGCCAGCACCCTGTGCTTATGTATATTTAAGTGCGTGTCACTCAGGTTGAGACTTGATGATGATTTATGGACGTATCTTTTGGTTTGCAATAGGTGTACTTGATTCTTCAGGACAGTTCCCTTTTCTCTTTTTATCTAATACAAAATGAGAGTTCCATAAACAACCATGGAGATTAATTCCTGTTCAAAATTCAGATGTTAACTACCTCTTTACAGGTTTTACAAGAGAAATGGTCGTAATACAAATGTGTCTGTTTCAAGCTCTACTAGAAAGAAGTTCAAGAAGTATGCATATTGTAGCTGTTGCTTAATCATCAAGTCAAATAACCTTGTTGATTCATAGGCAATAGAATATAGGAATTAAATGTTTAGAAAGTCAGAGTGAAGTATTACTTGGTGTAATGTGTCAACCTGGCTGGACCACATACACCAATATTTGGTCAAACATTACCCTGGATGTATCTGTGAGGGTGTTTTATTTTTCCTTTTTTGGATGAGATTTACATTTAAATCTGTGGACTCTGCATAAAGCAGAGTCCTGCATGGCGTGGGTGGGCTTCCTTCTGTCAGTTGGAGGCTGTCCTATTGGTTCTGTTTCTCTAGAGGACCCAGACAACTGCACTTGGACAATATTAAACAGTAGCCAAAGCAAGATAGAAGTTCAAGGTAGCAATAGTAATAATTTTGATAATACTCTTTGTTTTTTTTAATGACAACTTTTGCAAGGTGCTGTGCTATATGGTCTAAACAAATATTTCTAAGAGTTACTCTGACTAGCATTTTAAGTAGTCTTCTTGTTCATTAGTACAGATGAGAAAAGAGGCTCAAGGAGTGTAACTTTCCCCAAACCATAGAATTAGTAAGTGGCAGAGGTCTGGCACAGATCTGTCTGATTCCAAAGTTTATACTCTGTGCAATTAAATACATTGTTTCTTAAGAAGTGTAAAAACTCTAAGTGTCATGCAAACTTTACAATGTAAATCTATCTTCTCCAATATTTTCTTGAAAAGTTTTGACTAATAAGGACATGATCATCATATGTTCTTCAAATGTAATGATAACATAGTTACTATTCTTGGAAGCAGAATGTTCAAAACAGTGTATGTATATGTATGTAATCTTCCATTTTTAATTACAAAGGTCAAAAAACTCAATCCACCAAAAGAAGCCAAGGCATGTCTACAGTTAGAAGCCAGATAAAAGACTGGTGGTGGAGGGAGGGTTGAAGATGGTAACATAGGAAAACCCTGAACTCACCTTCTCCCATAGACATACTAAATATATACCTACATATAAAATAATTTCATTTGAAGAACATCCGAGAGCTAATTGAACAGCTTCAACAAATGAGAGAGAAACCACATATAGAAAGGAAGAAGAGGTGGAGATGAGGTAACGGTAGGAACCCCACCCCAAAAGGACTGGCCAACAGTAGGGACGTGGTATAAGGTGGGGTAGGGAGGGGTACCACTGAGAGACTCGCATGGGTAGACTTGCCTGCTCTGGGGCACAGTGATGAAACGGCAATTTAGAAGGACCCTAAAATTCCCAAGCTTTGTACAGTGCTTTGAAATTGGAAATCAACTGCAAAAAGAAAGGAAAGAGAGCAACAAATATGTGAAGATTAAACAACATACTACTAAAAATGATTGGGTCAAAGAAGAAATAAAAGGTGAGATCAAAATGCACGTAGAGACAAATAAGAATGATGATACATATCAAAAACTCCTGAGATGCAGCGAAAGCTGTAATAAGAGGGAAGTTTATATCACTGCAGGTCTAATCTCAAAAAACAAGAGAAATCCCAACTTAGCAACCTAACATAATACCTTAAAGCAGGGGTGTCAAACTCATTTTCACTGGGGGCCACATCAGCCTTGCAGTTGCCTTGAAAGGGCCGAAATAATTTTAGGACTGTATAAATGTAACTACTCCTTAACTATTAAGCCGTTGAAATTATGTTTGGTCCTTTGAAGGCAACCACAAGGCTGATGTGGTTCCTGGTGAAAATGAATTTGACATCCCTGCCTTAAAGAATTAGAAAACAAAGTGTTGCCAGTTCAGTTCCCAGTCAGGGCACATGCCTGGGTTGCAGGACAGGTACCCAGTGGGGGCCATGTGAGAGGCAACCACACTGATATTTCTCTTCCTCCCTCTCTCCCTCCCTTCCCCTCTCTCTGAAAATAAATAAAATATTTTTAAAAATTTAAAAGAAATAGAAAAAGAAGAACAAAAGCAACCCAAAGTCAGTAAAAGAAAGGAAATAACAAAAATTAGAGCTGAATTGAATGAAATAGAGAAAAGGCTATACAAAAAAGTAATGAAACAAAGAGCTGGATCTTTGAAAAGATTAATAAAATTGACAAAACCCCAGCTATATTCACTGAGGAAAAAACATAAAAGACTCATATTAACAAAATCAGAAATGAAAGAGGAGAAGTTACCACAGACATCACAGATATACAATGGATCATACTGGAATACTGTAAAGACGATCTGCCACCACATTCAATAACCTAAAAGAAATGGATAAATTCCTAAAAATATACAGGATCTGTTCAGAAGGCATCCAGTCATGTAACATGAAAAAGAGACATTTGTTGAAGAAGATACAAGAAACATTGTGAATAGGACAATGACACCGCAGTCCCCTTCAAAGTAGGCACCTTGGGACCTCACACTTCTCCCAATCTCCATCAGTTGCCCCATCATATTTTCCTGACTCTCATCAATGATCTGAAATTTCTTCCCTTTCAAAGGTGACTTTAGTTTTGGGAAAAGCTAGAAGTCTCAGGGCACAAAATCTGGGCTGTAGCGGGGCTGAGTGACCTGGGTGATTTGATGTTTCACCAAAAAAACTCTGCATGAGGCATGATGCATGAGTGGGTGCATTGTTGTGATGAAGCTGCCAATCACCAGTTGCCCATAGCTGCGGCCTTCTTAATCATCCAAATAGTTTCTCAGGAGGAATGTTCATGCTTAACTCAAAATATGATACAGATTCGTTGCTCTACTTGCTCAGTCATTTTGAATGTGATGGCCACACAGTACACATGCTCACTCAATGGTATTTACCACCCCCACTGACTAGTATAATGAAGTTGTCATTGTTCATGCATGTGCATTCCAGTCCACTCTCCTTGGCTGCCAGGTTACATTGATGTTGTGCAAACCATTCTATTAATAAGGGCTGGACTTTTTCCAGACAGACCTCATGTGTATAAATTCAGAGATTTTTTTACTCTATTGTACCTCTAAAAGGATACATTAGAATCAAATCATATCTGATTCATTATTTGCTAAGTATTTATTAAACATGTATTCAATGTTGGGCACTGTGTGAGGAACTGGATATCCACAGATAAATACAGTCAAAATTGTTTTGCTGAATGGAGATACTATTTCAGATAATTCATGTTTATATCTGATCTACAGTGGAAGTTTTAATGTAAATTTTATGACCTGCCTTTTCAGGTACATATTATATCTATGAGATACCACATTAGTTTAGAAAGGACTTTATTTTGAGATGATATATAAAGCATGCAGTAGTTAGAAAAGTTGTCATCCTAAACCATCTATGCCTACAGGAAACATTTTTATAAGGAAAAAGTCCTGTTATTACACCAAAGAAAATAATCTCATTCTTCAGTTATACCACATACAACAGAACTAAGAACTGCAATCATTTAGAAAAAAGCATTTTTAAGCTCTGTGCCTAGCTATTTAGCCCAATATGTAAGCAAGAAATTCTTGTTTCTTGGAAGGGGAGTAATAATCTATTATATGTTCGATTTAACAGGACTTTTTCAAGGAAAAAGAAATTCTAAATTGCTGAAGACTCCAGAATGACTCCAAGAGTTCTATTAGCTTTGCCTTAATCACTCTCAAAAGATACATTACCAGAAGCATCCATCCATTCATCCATCCACCCACCCACGCACCCACCTATACATTATTACAATGGGTCCCATTTCCCTTAATGAAAAAGAGCTGCTGTGTTCTGTTGCAAATACCTCTCAGGATGGTGTGATGATTTAGAAGCCAGTCTCTCGAGTCAGATTACTTGGGTTCACATTCCAGCTGCGCCACTTCCTACCTGGTAGCCTTCAGCAAGTTCCTTTTCATCCGTGCTGCTCAGTTTGCACGTGTGTGAGAATGGGACAAGAATGTACCTACCGCATTGTTTCCTTACGTGAATTAAATGAGTTAATGTTTGTAAAGTACTTAACAGTTTCTGGCCAAATGTAAAGGGTATATGTGCTTGTTAAATAAAAACATAAGTCAAACAAGTTTTTGAATAGGCTCATAAAATGGGCCACCTTTCTCAGAATTCAAGCATGAACATTATTATTCTGCGGTACTGGTAGTCAGTGTGGTTAAATAAACACTAATGTAGAGATATCATAAGACTTCTTTTACTACCCTCATTCGTACTTAAATGAGGGCTATAAAGAGAAAGTGCACAAGTCTTTGAAGGCTGGCCTGTCTGCACCTATTCCCTTTTGGATTAGCTACAAAAATGCATCTTAGACAGAGACCATAGAGATGAAATAAATGGATTCCATCTATAATGGTCACAGGATCTGGGTCATTCCAGTCACCTATCACAGATGGGCCAGATAGAAACTGCTATATTAATCCATTGCAAAGGCATTTTCCCCAGGTATATCCTGTAGGAAAAGAAAAAGTTTCTCATTTATAGCCACCTGACATCAGCTTTTTAGCAACATCTCTTGAGGATTTATCAGAGCCACAAAGTGAAGGAGGCATTTTTTTTTCTGACCATGGCAATTGTTGGTATTTACCCAACTGGTATTTCTATATTCACAAAGACATCCTCACAGACAAGTATTCTTTTGTGGTTAGAATATTTTGGTAACTTTAGAGGGAAGGGTGTTATGCTGGTGCTTACACTAGGTTTGTGGGGATTTTTTTTAGTTTCTGTATTTGTTCGCCTGTAGCAATTTAAGATGAGGTTAGCTTAGAGCAGTTGGTGCAGCCTTAAAGGACTATTTTATTGAATGCTAAGCTACCTTGCCCATTTGCTATTACTAATAGAACATTAATGTTCTTACTAAATCACAAAAACACCATGCCGAAAGTGTTTATAGATATTATGCAATTAGCAGAGGCCAATAATTCTTATTTATGGAAAAACAAATAAAACCTAAGTGATTTTTTTAACCTCACTACATTTCAAACAAAATGTGTTATAAGTTTTTTGTTTATAGGAGATTAAAAATATGTGTTAGAACTCATGTGCATAGTATACTATCTTTATAATTTATCATGACTCTAATATAACCTTTGAAAATAAAGCAGACTTTGCACAGGAAATGCATAGCTTTGGAAAGGGCAATCGTAGTATCAAAGAGCCAGAAATACATTCATAATTAATGCTTCATAATTAGAGTTAATAATTTATAACAATGGAATAATGAGAATAATCTTGAGGATAAACTTACCTTTGTGAAAGTTTTTATTTCAAAGTACTGTTTGAAAGTGTTTAAGAATTACAATTTATTGTATTCTCACTATGGACATTTTTGCATTTAACCTATACAGTAGTGTGATGAGGTAGAGATTTTATACAGGGAGAAATCTGAGGGTTTTTTTTTTTTAATGAAATAACAGGGCCACAAAGATAATAAATAGCCAAGTCAGGATAAGCCCTTGGCTGGATGAATATCTTAACCCCCTGCTCTTAACCCTTTCTTATAATTATTGCTTGCCTGATGCCCTGAGAATTTTAAACTCATCATTTTCTTTATCATCATCATCAGTAGATGAATGTTGAATGTATATAGGATATATTACCTCTTATCCAACTTGTAATTATTTATGATAAAAATAATTAAGGGAAAGTAAAAGTCACAGGTGATTTTTGTTAATTTTAGGCAGAATTGGAAAAATTCCATCATAATAGAATTTTTTATTATAATATGTCAAAAAAATCCAGAAAAATGAACCCTATACTTGAGATTATTAGTGTTTTAAAATAGGTGTAGATTTTGTAAGAAGCGTATTTGACCCATTTGTTATAACAAATCTTAGGTCTCAAGGTGTGTGCCATGGCTTTAATTCGATCCTCAGAGTTCATGACTTTGCATTACAACACTACCTGATAATAGTATAGTCAGTCTTTCCCATTGCCACACCCATGTTTCATCTGTATGATGAAAAAATTGAAGAAGTTACTACAGTGCTCTACCTAGGAACCTTTCCTTAATGCCAGCCTTAACAATGTATTAGCAACTTGATGGGGGACTTGATGAGTTTCAGAAATGTTTTACGCTTCACGGAATGCTCATTTTTGCCTATTGCAGTAGTTAAGAGTCTTGTATTAGAGAGTCATTCATTCATAGCTTTAAGTTCTCAACATTCATGAATTATTTACTAAAATTTAAATTTCCACAATAAAGGTAACTACTCTCTGTGGGCAATGATATAATTTGTTGTGCATATATTATTTCCAGGATAAACCCAATAGGAATGCAGAATAAGCCACGTAAATCAGGATTTTCCTAGGCAAATGGGACAATATAGTCACCCCAAGTATAAGTAACTGCTAATTAACTTCTATTTTAATAATTAAATACAGAGGCACTATGCAGGTGGAATATCAAAGACAAATTTCAAATATTACATAAATGAGGTAAACAAATAATTAACACCGAGTTCATCAGTAAAACTGAACCCACATAACTTGACTTTCATTTTTGGTAATGGGTATTTAATAATATCATCGAAGTAACCCCTCTTCTACCCCACCCCCTAAAGGAGACTGAAGTGTTCAACAAAATATAAGAAAGTGTACTTGGAGGCATTGAAAAGCCAGCCAGAATGTGAAGAGTTACTACTATTCCAGAATCTATGGGAGAAGGAAGATAAGGGATACTAGTTCAGTTTTGGGAGTTCCTTAGCCCCTGGAGGCAATTGTCACTGTTAGAGGGAGCACAAAAGAAGGCAAAAGAAGAATGTAAAAAGGAATCTAGAACACGTGGAATAGAATGTACTTGGTAGATTATAACTCAGATTTATAACTGATGATATTAAGTGTGAATGGCAAAAATGATCCAATTAAGAGGCAAATACGAAGATCTGGATCAAAAAGTCAAAACACAGATATATGCTATTTAATATACTATTTAATAGAAGTTCGCCTAAACTATAAGAATAAAAAGCTGAACATAAAACATAGAAAAGATACACTATGAAAACACTAACCTACAGAAAGCTGATATGATAATATTAATACTAAGGAAAAACTGTAGCAAAAATTATTGCTAAGGAGGGACATTCCTAATGATAAAGGTTTACTGCCTCAGGAAGAAACCACATGATATGTGACTTTCTGAAGTTCTCTCTATGGTTAGCGTTGTTATAAGCACTTAGCACATATTAGTTCACTTAATCCTCACCATCACTCCACGAAACGGGCTTGATTATCTTCATTTTACACATGAGAAGACTGAGAAATGAAGAGGTTGCCCAAAGTTACATAGATAATTAGCACTGGATCTCAGATTAAATCCAGGCAGTCTAGCCTCCAAGTCATGAGAATAAATATTTGAGTAGAAAACACCTAAATGGACCAAATAATTTTTGGCTTCCCTTCTGCTACACATTTCAAACCAGTTTGCCATGAAAGGGGTAGCACCTAAGATATTCTCTGCTTCAGATATTAGTTTAGATTCTTCTCCATCTCTTCTGTCAGAACCCCCTAAAATGGCAATATGGTATTTTCTCTCATGACTGAACTCACATTTCTCTTGAAATTCCTTATCTCAAGAACAGCTGACTAGTTTGGGGAGAGGACAGCCCTTCAAAGTGCTGCTCATACACAGGAAAAGCTACAAAGCTACAGTGAGTCACCTTTTTATTCTAGATTGGTTTTTCTATGCTAGGGGATGTCTCCATCTAGCTAGATTGTGAGTGAATATAATTCATGCATTCAGGATTTTTTTTTCCCACCAGTCAGCTAAAAAACATTTGCCAGGAAAAATCTCTGTTGCTTCTCACATGCATACTCACTACCCCCTCCTTTTTCCTAAAATGTTGCAGTTCTTGGCTGTCAGAATGGAAAGAACAGTGGCTTCCAGGGCCTCTAAAAACATATCCGTCCTTGTGTTCTCTCTTGTCCATTCAAGTTCCATCCAATTCCAAATTCTAGAAATAAGTCTGTGGAACGGAGGAACGTGTGAAGCCATGTGTGTTTCTGCTGGCCACAGTGTAGCTCCTTTCATGTGCAGCATGACAGCAGGGATCACATCTGCTTCCCCCCACGGTTTAGCCTCAATAAGTAACATAGCAACAACAACAACAAAACATTTGTTGAATAAACAAAGAAACAGCTGAGTGAATGAACAGACCTTTGCCCCCCTTGCTTATTTCACTGCCCTCCTTACTTTTCTTGTCTCAGATCATTTGCACCTGCTGTTTCTTCCCTCTGCAGTGAAATGCCCAGCTATCAGCTTGATTGGTTCTCTCACCTCTTACAGGCACTTGCTGAAGTCTCACTTTCTTAGCAAGTCTTCCCTAAGCTAACTAAAGCTGTGCATACCTGCCTCAAAAACCCCTCTTTTTCTCTTGACTTATTTTTTTCTTTGTATGGCCTAACATACCTTAAAATTTTCCTTTTGTGTATTTGCCCCTCTTGATGGTCAGTTTCACAAGGGCAGTGATTTTTGTTTCTTCCATTCCTAGGAAAGTGCCTGACACTCCTTATGTGCTCAATAAATATCAGCCAAATGAATGAATGGAAGTGACAGATATGCAGAACCTGTTCCACTAGGTTTGAAGCTCAAAATTGGGGCTCTTTCTACTGTTTATATGCATCTTTAAAAGGTTTCACATAATTTATCAGTGCTTCAGTTTCTTTAACTTAAAGGGATAATAGTAGTTAGGAACAAAGACTAATTATGGAAATAGTACATGGGGACAATCTTACAGAATAACTCTAAGAGAATATGGGTGTGTACTAAGTGGTCTACTTATGCCGGCAGTTAAGATTTGAAAGGTGAAGCAGTCCTGAGGAGGGTTCCAGGGTTCCCTGAGCAACAGAAAGATCAGCTGTCTTTGACGTTCTAGTCTGCACTCTACAGTGCAGTCTGGTGCAATCTGCTAAGCAAAACTTAACTTCTCTTTGCCATGCAAAATGCTAGCCTCTATAGTGGAAAAAATCTGGAGGGAGGGACAACAGTCAGGTGTCCTGAACTTCAGTATAGAGTATATAATTAAATATGGAGCACGTGGGAGAAGGAGAGAGACTGCACACACAGTATTATTTTGGGGTGAATCAGACATGGCGGCACTTGTTTACTTTGTCCCATTAAGAAATCTGATCTTTCATTTGCACCACCATACCTGATGTCAAGTGAGCATGTAATACCTGGGTGTAGGATAATTATCACAATGGGATATTTCATGAGAAAATTTTCCTGACACTGTTGAGCAGCAGTCTGAAAATTACTCAAGAGAACTGCATTTTTTAAAAATTAGGATCATTTCTATGTGAAATATTCACTGTAATGAATATGCCAGAATCAACCCTGATGTATCTATTTGGATATTTTTCACATCCCAAGTGGTTAGTCTAATACCAATTAAAGCATCACAGATTGCTATTATCTTCTTGATTATTATTTTCATGAATTAATTTTGTTTTTAAAAAATCAGACCTTTTCCAAATGAGAATAAATTTAAATATCTAAGGTGCAGATATAAAGCTGATGTCAGGACCCATGTATATCTACAATTTCAAATTCTGAAACCACAGAATCAGGGTATTAATCTTAAAAACATTAAAAATGGAGGGACTGACCTTTTGGGTCATTTAATCATTCCCCTTGCTATTCAGAGAATCCAGATAGTAGCTCTTGTTTTCCTTCTTCAAAATTGTCACTTTCCCCTTATATTCATTCATTTGTCCACCAATCTGTCCATCCATTCATTGTTTCAATCTTTCACTTAATAAATATTAGGCATCATTTATGTGGTTAACACCAAGGAAACAAAATATATGCTAATATTCTTTTTCCAATACCTCATAGTTTAGTGGGAAAAACAAACAGGTTAATAAATAATCATAATATGATAAAATGTTATAATAGAAGTATGGACAAAGTGCTGACTGGATGGATCACAAAGGCTTATGAAATATGAAGTGGTAACATTTCTTCTGGTGTTTGGAAGAAAGTATTTCAGACAAAGGTAAAAATACATAGGTAAATATACATAAGGAAAAGGAGATATGAATGGGCATATAAAGTGGCTGGAGTTGTGCCCAAGTGTCTCTGGGAAGATGGAGAGATGAAGCTGGGTGCATTGAGGTCTAATCTTGCAGGACCTTCTATTTCACCAGGAAGAATTTGTATTTCTTTCTGTAATGGGACACTGTCATAAATTCACAAGAGTTTTGTTTTCAGGACAATGGTGGCAAAGCGGAGGACGAATGTGAAAGACAAGACAAATCGGGGAGACAACTTAGATTATTACAACTGTACAGACCAGAGGGAATCAAGGTCTCAGGACAGTGACAGTGGGACAGAGAAGTGGGGAGAGATTAAAGAAATGACTAGGGTCGAGAAGCTGATTAGAGATAAAGCATAAAGAGAAAATTCATGTTTTAAAAATATTCAGTGGGCATATAGGAAATTAAAGAACATCAAGATTTTTTATGTTTTTGAACAACGTGAAGGAAATGGAGAACTAGAAATGTTAAGTGGTATAGTTTTCCAACTGCTCTATGCTATTTCTCAAGGATATGGAGCTCCTCTCCTCTACATTTGCTCCACCTTCATTCTTTGTCTTCAGTTACGAGTGTCCATGGCAGGTCATGACACTGAGCCACTTCATGACTGGCTGGCGCTGATACATCTGGATAAAGTCAAGGAAACACAGTGACCAGAACTCAGGAGTCCTGCCCTTCCTCTGACCGCCGTTTTAGTCTTACACTTTCTGGTTAGGGAGAGGTCAGCAGTGATCAGGGAAAAGGGGTCTGTTCTGGTTGCTAAGAGACTTTTTTTTTTCCAAAATTGGGAATTAGCTTTTTATATTATGACATTAGTTTTATTCCTGCTATTAGTTTTAACTACCCTGAACTCTCAAACTTATGTATGGAATGTTGTACTTTACTTTTGATTCATATGACCAAAACCCTCTGTTATCTGATTCTAAATTACTAGCCACTCCTTCATATAATTTTTGTTCACATATTATACTCTCAAATATTAAATTATTCAAATATTTTAAATTGAAATAATATATGCTTTATATAGTATCTGGAATACTTTGGAGAAGAGAAATCAGAAAACTTTTGAAAGTCAATATCAGGGGTGTCAAACTCATTTTCACTGGGGGCCACATCAGCCTTGTGGTTGCCTTCAAAGGACCAAATGTAATTTCAGCTCCTTAACTGTTAGGGAGTAGTTACATTTATACAGTCCTAAAATTATTTTGGCCCTTTGAAGGCAACCACAAGGCTGATGTGGCCCCCACTGAAAATGAGTTTGACACCCATGGTCTATATCTGTAAAATATTGTAAGTCACAACTGAAAAATATTGTGGATCTCACTCTGAGTGTTAATGAGGATTACACAATTGATGGTCAGAGAACAACAAAGCTGGCTTGAGATGAGAATGCCAAGGGGTGCTTGGACCCACATGTTGGTTAATGCCTGGACCCCACTTATTAGCATTAAAGTGTGTATGAGTGAGGCTCATACTTTGCCAAATTATAAATTACAAATTACTATAGACATGGATGTTCCTGCAAACCTATGATTGATGAAGGTTGCAAGTATTAAATCTTTCAATTCTGACTGAATATCACTACATAATATTGCTTCTACAATTATTTTACCCTTTTATGTTAAAACAACTGCCTCTTGTTTTCTATGTACTTTCTCCCTTGATTTTAATGAGCCTTTTTCTTAAGTTCGTGCAGAAAGCTTCCCAAAGTAGTCATGAGGGACACTATCCTTGTGTTAATTTCTTACAACACCAGTTTATTTTAGGTTCCGCTTATGGGTACATGTTTCTCTGAAACAAAAAATGTTCTAAGTTTATAATTTTTTAGGAAGAGATTCAAAACTGTCCCCATGGTGAGCTTTTCTGGACATAAAGGAAGTGACTGTCTTGCTGTCCCTTATCCTTGTGAAATGTGCCCTTTCTCTCTGGTTTGCTTCCCGCAGTAATCTGTTGAACAGGGGAGTACCTCTCATGTGTTTGTTCCTTAGGCAAACGTGTAAAACTCTTCAAGTTCTGATGGAGAAGTAGAAAGAGAAAGTTTCTTCTGTGCCTGATGACAATTTTTATGTACCCACACTCAAAAAAATTCTGTCTCCACATTGGAGCACTAGTGTGGCGAATGGTAGTTTTGGTCGGATTCTAAGGAAGGGACAGAAGTTTCATTGAGGAGTAAAGATTCAAGCGATTCCAGAAATGAGCTCTCATCTTGGTTTATTTCTCACAGAGCGGCCAGTGTATACGTCGTGTTACAGGGTTAACTGTAACCTACTCTTCCTTATGGTCACCACGGGCATTCCAGGTGGCCCTGATTTCAGAGGAAAGATGAACTCTGTGCAGTGTTAGGGATCAGAAGGCAAAGCCACTATCTCTGTGGTCAGTAAAGAAAGACACTGCATTACCTTTTATTAAAAGAAGGGGACATCATTCTTTGAACTGACATGGTACCCACATATTGAACAAATTGACCGCAAATAGCCAATATATCATTATCAGTGAACCTAATATTGTCACCTAGAATAGCCCTGCAGTTGACATATTGTTGTCCCAGGAACCAGTAATGGATAATACAAAACCCTGGTGTATCGGTGGACCTCTGTCAGTGTTCATTCTGCCTCTTAATTTAGAAATTAGCATGACCAACATCGAGCCATCAGGCTCTCAGTTTCCCTGCACTAAGTGAAGATTGGGTCCTTGTGTACTTGTCCATCCCTTCTTTAAAGTGCCCCACTATAGAATCCGCTGCCTCACACCAGCATCTCAGCAATTAGAAATAGATAACGATTCACAGTTTTATCAACTTTGGGAATTTGAGGCTACTAAATTTTGACTACTATTACTTTTAGAAGGACCCAGAGAAGAATATATCTGGGAAATAGAAGGGGGAAAAAAGCAAAAGCACCAACATATTAAATGTCACTGACCATATACTTCCCTGTCCTTCAGAAATGCATTTCGTTTAACAATTTAGAGAAATGGATTTTTTTTCATAGACCTACCACATATATAATAACTATTTCTAAACTTTATTTTATGGGAAAAGATAGGAATGGAGAGGAGAGAGGATGTGCAACTTCAGGCATGGTCCTAGCTTTGTCTTCCAGAAACATATTCTTTTTTGGACAGGTACCTCAAAGATACATTGTTACTAGAAACCATTTGTGTTTCTAATACAAACCAATCAGGAGGCTAAGAGAAAATGTTGCTCTCTTAGTTAATCTGTAGGCTACTAAGACAAATTTCTTCCAAGTTTTAGCCCTTCTTCTGCCAAAACTCCATGTAACTTAAATCCAACTTTTAAGCATAATTTTTACTGTTTACCTCTGCTAGCCCTCACATGTAGTGAGTCTGAAATTCTTGAGGAGTGTTATACTTGAGCAGGCTTTAACTTTTATATTAAGGCTTAATGACAAAGAGTGGGTAAAAGCTATCAATTCAAATTACACCTGCACAAATGAGAGGTGATTCTAAAACATGAACCTGATGTCACACTTAGCAGGTAAAGTACCTTTTAACTGAGTTCAAAATCTCAACTGTGTCTCAATATGCTGGTATATGGAAAAATATCTTTAAAAATCTACTTAGATTTCCTCAAAGCATTCAAAATAATCATTTCCTCTTTTTAAGGACTTTTTGACATTCCTAAAGGAAACATAACTGAACCCCATTATACTGTTGTGTTTCAAAGTTATCTTAATCTCGGGGGGTGAGTTATTTTCGACCTGAATAAACTGAAGTGTATGGTGGGGGCCGGGGAAGAGAAGGACAAGGAAAGTTTTAAGTTTCCTTACTGTGCTAAATGAAGTTTATTAACTACAAAAGTTGAAATGAGGGAATGTTTTGCTGGCGGTGAATGTCATGCAGAGAGGAACGCCGATCTGCGTCTGAGTGGGTGAGTGCGCAGAGATGGCAGTGCAAGCAGTCGTCTGTTTCTGTACGTCAGAAGGAGAGTTTGCGGCAGGCGCGCCGTACAGCTTTCAAAGTTCCAAGAAACAGTGCAGGTCCATCTGTTCCGAAGATTCATTTGCATGCAAGATCTCCACGTGCGCAGCACAGGCAGCCCAAAGCCATGGACAGATGTTGTATTTGTGGTAAAAGCTCACTAGTTCTGCATTCTAATATGATGAGTAGGCTTTTCAGAAAAATGAAGTCTACACAGGGCATATACCATTGATGAACTTAGGAAATCAGGGCCAACATTTATCCCATTTGGAATTAGTCCTTCTTAAGAAAAGTCAGAGTCATTTGGGGATAGAAGGGAATTAGAAGCTCACTGGGTTCAATGGACTCACTTGGCAGATATGAACCCTGGAGATTCAGAGATTTTTAAGTGACTTATCCAAATTTCTAAAACTACTAGCAGGTAGTAACACTGGTATAAAACTCTTGTCAGGTTAAGGCCTCCTGTCTTTCTCCTCAGTTATGTTTAGTGTTCTGGTTCTCTCCAGAAATCTAGGAAGATTCTATGCCATTTTCTACTTCCATACTGAGTTACACCCAAATATAATTAGTTAGCTACTAAAACGCTCTCTGTTGTTTGAAATAACTATTGTCCCAATCACCTGAGCTTGTTAAATTTTTAAAGAATTTATAGAACAGATAACAAGATCATTTAGTGGGAATGCTAACTCTAGCTGAAGTATTAAACAAATGACCTTTGGTGCCCCAAATGTTAAAATAAGTGATCAAACCAATTTAGCACTAGTCTTTCTTAGGAAGGAAAATTAAACTGCAAGTTTAATTGAAAATGCAAGGTTTCAGAGCCTATTGGAAGCACCCCATCATCATAAAAGTAAATTAGAGGCTTATTTTTTGTATAGGTGGGTATATTTAATGGAGGTGATTCATATGTCATTGACCTGCAGTGCCTCATTTATACCTAAAAACTGTCCAGTCAGCTTGCTATTGAGTGATTACCCAGACTGACAGGTGCCTTTTGTTTTGTGACACTTCACTGTATGAGGGGCTCTAAGCTAGGACAAGTGCATTCATGGGCAGTTATGGCCAACTCAGTGGCAGACTTTTCTCCAGCTTAAATGTGAAAACCTGCTCCTGCAGAGTAACGATGTTTTAATAGCACATTTAATGCACAAAATGTGCAGTAAGAGCTTAATTCATGTACTGGTAAGAGCTACATTAAAAAAATACATTTGCAGTGAAGCAGCAAGTATATTCCAAGCAAGGAAAAATGCATTCACATCAGCATTTAGGATTATGAAGGTATTCTATTTTTCCTTTTATCTTTATTGAATAAGTTAAATCCATCTATTGGAATGTTTGAAGTGGTGCCTATTTGTGATATTATTAGTGAACCATATTGGAAAGATGGGACATGCACTGCATTTGAACCTGCCATCCCCTTTTGGAAATAGTATTCACTATTTTTGCCTTCTAGTTGTTTAGATAAAATGTTCATCAGTCAAAAAGTAAATGTTTCCCTAATAACCTGGGTATCCTAATGAAATTGACTTGTAATGTTCATAATGCATTGTCTTCTATTATTGTGTGTATGCGATCCATTTAACATTCACAGGAATGTAAATATTATTCGGTAGTTCCTCATAATAAGATTTTAATGAACACAGTAAACAAGAGAATATATTTTAAGCTAATATAAAATAAGATTCACATTGATACTGTGGAAATTTGGTAGTGATTTCACAATTTTATGTATACTGGCAAACTGAACTACTGAAGTTTAAAAAAACTCAAAGAAAACAATATCAGAGGAACCGTCAGTAATGAATAAGGAAATTTACAGATTTGTATTTTGTTTAGCCATAATTATACCACATTTATTTTTATGCCTAACTAGTTAAAGTGTAATACTGATTTCCTAAATATTTGTCCTGCATGCAAAGTCTAATGGCAGATGGTCCATTAAAAAGACAAAGAATTAAAAGGAACGGAATTATGTACCTGTGGAGACTAGTAACAACGTATGCTCAGAAATAATTAGGGGCAAACCCCAGGAATTTAGTGCATTTGCATTTCTAGAAATGTATGTGTGTGAAGAATAGTTACCATTTTCATAGTGCTTACTATGTGCCTAGAACTGTTCTAAACACTTGAGCTAGTAACTTCCTTCTCAGCTCATACAGCTCTGTCATAGACATAATATTGTACCTGTTTCACCCAAGGTCATGTGCTGAGTTATCAGCAGAACTGAGCTTAGATTAGCTTCGAGACACATCCTTTCTAACCACTACCCTCTGTCACCTTGTCTGAAAGACAATGTCTCTCCCAAAGTTGGCCAAAAGAACAGTACTTCATTCTAGATACATGCGTTTATCATTGACAAGAATATGAAAAGATATAATTGCATGATCAGTTACAGTAATACAGAGAAAATTAACTTTAAGTAAGTCAGTATTTGTAGAGAAATAAAAAGTAATGTCCCCTCCAATACATATCCCATGTAGTATTTTTTGTGTCTTTCCTTGGGAATTACTACTGCTACCACCTCTTAATATCTAAAAAGCATTTAGCTAGACAGACACATTCAGAAATTATCTGACTTAATCGCAGTAGTAAACATATGGGGGCTGATAATTTCATTGTCCTATTACACATGGGAGACTAAGGCTCAGGGAGTTTAAATTATTCAGCCCCACAGTGTTAGAAAGTTATATGAGGTGGATATCGCACTCAGGTGCTTTTCCTGCAGAGCCTTGCTATTTGTCATTATGCCCCTCACCATAATGTGGCGTTTCCCACTATATTTCCCAATATGGCAATAACCTCCTCAGCAGGGTTTAAACAGGGGGAGAAATTAGACTCCATAAATATAATGATTTTAAAAGCTTTATAAAAGCATCTTTTACATGTGGGGGACAAAACAGTTTCTCTAATTTCCTTCCTTTTAAGTCTTTTTCATTGATCTTTTAACTTGAAGATAAGCAGTGGATATTTCATAATTCTCAAAATATAAAATAAGGAATTTATAAAATAGTTGACTTCACTTGATGTGAACTTAACCAATATTACAGATGCCATTTACCTGGTTTTATTTTCTCAAACTGGTGATTTACCTATAAATTTAGTATAAAATTAAAAGATATGATCTTAGTATAATTTTTCTGAGAAATCTAATCAGGACCCTATATGTCATAGGTGGCAAACACAAGGCCCGCAGGCTGAATCCGGCCCTGCACCTTGTTTCTACCCGGCAGCAGCGCCGAGCTCTCGCTTAACTGTTAAGGAGTAGTTACATTTATACAGTCCTAAAATTACATTCAGCCCTTTGAGGGCAACTGCGAGGCTGGTGTGACCCCTGGTGAAAATGAGTTTGGCACTCCTTCTATACATAATAGATTTGGTGGATGGGGAGAAATAAATGAATGCTGTCATCTTAAAGAGTTAGTGCTTTCTTTTTTAATGTTAGCAGATTAGCTTCTTCATCCTGGTGAACCATTACCAAGATAACTTTGTGCTTGTGACTAGGAAAGGTTACTATTTTATTATTATTGTTACTATTATTATCATTATCACATTTTGCATGTGTTCAGCAGCCAAGTAGATTCACTTAACAATTGGTTGGTGTGAAGTACACACAAATAACATTTACATAAATGAGAACGGCTGTGTAAAAATATTGCCATTGGAAAGGCAAATTTACTGAGCTAGTGGTTATAGCATATGAAGCTCCAGGCATAACTGTGATTGTGGGACCATTTCTCTCCCTCGTGCAGTTTTTTATGTCTATTGCCCTCAGAACTAGAAGACAGTGCATTCATGGTAGCAAATGTTATTTCCTATCCTGTAAAACTGGTTTTGTTACAACCTCCTGCTTTTAGTCACTGAAAACTTGCTAAAAATCCTTAGAAGGTAAACCTTTTACTATTTGGCCTCTTCCAAGAGAGATGGCTTGAGTGAAAAGAGGGTAATATTTAGGTTTTAAAAACAAGGTAATGCTTAACTTTGTGTATGAAAAATTTTAAGTGAGAAAAAATTTAACATTGGATTGTATTACTATTGCTCAGGCAACTCTTCAATATCAAGAAGTGCCAGTTTACAGTCTACCGAGGGTAAAGTGACATTGGTACCCCCGCCCCACTGGCATGCCAGAATTTAAACTCTAGTCTGTTGGACTTATTTAATGAGCATATAAATCAGAAAAATATTGTGATTTTTTGTGTTGAATTGTAGACAGGAATTTTATTTTAAAATGTTATTTGGTTCTTACGTATTAGGTGATGAAAATTTGGTGATAACATACCTCTATTCAAAATCATGTTCTGTGAATTTTTAAATCTTTGGTTTTGCCATTTCATTTGGTATAAAATCTGGAGGGTGTCAGGGAGAGTACTGATACATGTTCACATTTATGCTACATTGAAAAGGGCAAGTCATTACTTAGCCTTTGTTTGAATTCTGCAAGTTCCCCAACTGTAACTTGTCTGTTAGTGTGATCCTTTCAATCTATTTTTTTTTAAAGAAGGCAGTTGTTTTTTTTAAAGATTTCATTTATTTATTTTTAGAGAGAAGAGAATGGAGGGGGAAAGAGGGAGAGAAACATCAATCAATTGCCTCTCGCATGCCTCCAACTGGGGACCTGGCCCACAACCCAAGCATGTGAGGGAATTGAACTGGTGACCTTTTGGTTCACAGGCTGGCACTCAATCCCCTGAGCCACACCAGCCAGGGCTCAATCTATTTTTAGTGTCTCTCTTGTCAAAGATTTATGCAATTAAAAAAAAAAACTCTAAAACATTTGTTTTTATACTACTTCAGTCATCAAAGCTAGGTGTTTTCATAAACATTATAATATTTGATCCTCACAGCACCCTGTGAGATTAACAGGGCTATCCCCTGTCTACGTATAGAAAAACTGAGGGTCCCAAAGGTTGCATGACACATCCATCCTGAATAGTATTACTGCCACACTGACCTGGATCCAGAATGCTGAGCTACATGGTCTTGTGATCGAAATCAGGCAGTTTGCAGAAATCAAATCTAAAACAATTGTCCACTTTCATCTGATATTAGAAATAACTTATTCAGTACTCTTAATCTATAAAATGTGCTAGAATATTTTCAGGATTAATAAACTAGAAATATTTTGTAAAATTAGAGTGTGAAAAATTGTCTTAATTATGTTTCAATCCATACTTAAACAAATACTTCTTTTAGTTAGGTTTCAATTTGGGTTTTCTAGAGATTATTTTAGCTGATAGAAATTTATGGTAATAAGAATGTATACTTATTATATTTCTGATGGTATAGGTGGTATAATTATATGTGTTTGTATGTTTGTGTATATACTTACGTTTTCTCTACTGAGATGGAGAAAAATTTGTTCTGTGTACATAAAACTTTGGTATTGTACTGTCAATTTGGATGTCTACTTGAGTGGGGTAAAGGAGGAAAAATGGGACAACTGTAATAGCATAAACAATAAAACATTAAAATGCAAAAAATAAAATTATTTTAAAACAAAGCTTTAACATATAAGTCATTGAGAGAATCACTCCTCATATTCACATGAAGCAGCGGAATGAAATACTTAGCTTAGCTTGGAATAAAAATACAAGAATGCGTCTACCATACCCCCCAGTAGATTACTTAGAAACTGGGCTTGAAACGACTCAGAGAACATGCCTCTCATTTTCCCAGTCATGACACATGACCCCCCAGTTGCCTGTGCTGAATCCTCGTTGAACTATCTGTTCTCTCACAATCTCTGTTCCTCTCTGTACCACTTCCTCTTTCCCTGTCCTTCCAAGCACTAGTTTTAGAAATATAGTCTTATATTATGCTTCAGAATTTATCCTACTCAGGACTTTCAGAAGAAGCAGATGGATCTTTCTCTGCCACTGGAAATCGAAGATTTTTTAAATTAATGCTTATCAAGAAAGCTTATAATAATAACGATTTTGTATTTCTCAGAATGATCAGTATGTACATAGAAATAGTCCTATTCCCTTCCCATGTTCTTCTTACACTGACACTCAACCTGGAAGCCACTCACAGAACCTGTGTAAAATGACCCCTGAATGGGAAATTGATGGAGTTGCTGCCCTACCTAAGACCCCCCCTGCTCCTACAAGCTCTGGAGGGCAGCAGGCCCTTTATGTATGTGTTTGTAAACTCCCCCTCAATTCAGTTCTTCCCAGAGTTCCTCTGTTCATGGGACTAAGGCGTTTCCAATACACAGGCAGAGGATCCCTCCTGCGTAATGAGAGCTGATCACTAAAACAACAAAACAAAGGAAAAGAAAAATAGTCTTTTTGTAAGTGATTCATGAAAGGACAAGTTACTATGTTAACTAATAGAATAAAACCAAAGTATCCACAATAATTTTTTAAGAATGCTGTTTTTGTTGTAACGATTGCTCAAAACGAACTGTTAGGCAACTGTAAACACCCTCATGAATAATTAACTTTCCTGAAATGAGTCAAATAAGCCCTCAGTTTTTAAACCATTTCAAGAATGGATTTTATGGAGCCAATTCCCAAGGGCTTTCTTGACAATGTGGTCTAACCACATTCCTGTGAACAAAGGTCTTTCTTCACTGGGGCCTGGCATGATGCATTTATAGTCTCTGGATTATGTCCACCAAGCCAGTGCAAAGCACAGGAATTCCAGGCTCATTCTTTGGACCTGACAGGGGCAGCTTCACCAGTTAAGATCTTCCTGGACACAGTTGGAGTCATTTAGATAATTGTACAAGTGGCTCTAAAACTGCTGTGAAGTAATAAACAGAAAAATATGGGTGTATTTTCTATAAGCTGGAAACATCTGAATGTGGTAGTCTTTTAAGATTGAACAATTTAATAGAGCACATACCAGCATTTTGAATTACATATTAATTTCTAATACTAAAAATTGTGTTTGGAGTTTTAAGATTATAGCTATTTTATGAAATGATTATATTTTCTTCTTCCTTTGTAGGTAACCCATTAACTAAGAATAAATCAAGTGATCCTCAAGGCTGATTAAATTGAACATATGCATAGAAACTTAACTTCTGAGGTGATCTTGAAGGAAGATTTTTATACTGCTCAGAAGAGGCACCCCAGACTCTTATTTCCAAGGGATTTCATGGCTCGTAATCAGCATTTTCTTGAAATCAAGACTTTTAAAAAGTCAGACATGAACTTCTATGTCATGAAGAGTTCATCAGATTTGAACTGTGTTCAGCTTGTAAAATTGCACTCGCTAAAAGAATCTGAAGTCACCATCTGAAGAGCTGGTGTTTCCGGGGGATGTCAGAAACACTTGCCTTTTGGGCCCTTGGCTCCAAATGTGACTGCTTTTCTTGTTTCTGAAAGTCTCCCAAGTGCACTGGCCTTCTGTCATGGATGTGTTCCTGGGTCTGGTCCTGTGTTCGGTGGCTAGTGGGACTGTATATGGCTTTAGTGACATTTCCTTTACAAACTTCTCCGGCATGGCGTGGACTGAGTTAATTTTATTTGTATCCTAACCTTGGAGCTCTGAAAGCCTACCTGTTTTAACATCTTAAAGTTGCTTTTGTTAAAGGAATGGAAAAATATATCCAGTGATAATAATTATTGTTGGCAAGTAATAGTTACCTGAATACATCAATCACATAAGAATGTATAGACTAGCTGACCTGTTTCCCCCAGGCTAACACACTGCTGCAGCTCTCTGTCAGTTAAATAGGTAGTCGTTAGAACTGAATTACCATTTTCATTACATACTATTTTGTACCTCTAGAGCACTCTCCCTTTCCATTTTTTTGAAGTGGGCTTTTTTTCTTTCCTTTTTATGTTTCCTTTTTTCCTTCACAGAAATCAGCAGTGAGCGGTCAAGTACTTAGGTAGCCTTCAGTTTCAAAAATTGCCAGGGATGCATGTGGGTTTCTGATTTCTTAGCTTGGAAGTTATTTACAATACTTACATTTCTTCTAGTATTTTTTTAAACTACCCTTTCTAGCTCATTTGAGAAGATTGTCTCTTGCTCAATCCCATTGACTGTTTGAATGCTGTTCGTTCAGTCTGTTGATAAAATAGATCGTTCATTTTCCTTGGTCTCAATATTACAAATATTTGCTTATAGTTGTCCCATCTGAACAATTTCTTAGTTCTGTTTTTGCCCACATTTTTTTAAGTCATTTTAACATTTGTGGTTTTCAGTTCTACTGGAAAGTTTTATAAATATTTAAAGGCCTTAAACATGTATGTACATTTTTCCTAAGTTATTACAGAATGTATAATTTTATACATTTATTTTGTTTCATTTATGAAGTGAGGGGAGAGAAGAATGGAAATTGCAAAGCCATTCTGTAATAATGTTGTGTAAACTTCGTTGGAAGGAATGTAAACAGAGGGATTTTCTATGTTCTACTCATCTTAGACTAATGGGAAGATACTTCAGAAATCATCCTATTAGCAGTTCCATTACGTAAGAGAAGGTGTGGACATCTTTTGTATTTCTGGAACTCACTCACATGGGCAATTAGGTACATGTTGGTTTCCACCATGAAGGC
Source organism: Trachops cirrhosus (assembly GCA_028533065.1). Classification (NCBI taxonomy): domain Eukaryota; kingdom Metazoa; phylum Chordata; class Mammalia; order Chiroptera; family Phyllostomidae; genus Trachops; species Trachops cirrhosus. The sequence goes on along the minus strand of CM052539.1, from coordinate 52,273,891 downwards.
TGAGGCAGCCTGGAGACCACTGTTAGTTGGTAGCAACTTTCAAAGACTGATACGTTACCTAGAATCTTTTCTGGGCAGAACAATTAAAAGTGTTAAAATTTGTTAGAAATTAAATTTGTAAAGGATGCTTTTGACATCAAACTAATGTATACTGCCCTACGAGTCAATGAAATGACTTCTTCCTTTCATTTTAATTATGCATAAAACTAATTAGATGGTCCACATGGATTTTGCAATGGTTCAATACTGTATGAACTCGAAGACAGGATTAACAGTTGTGCTGGAGTTTCTGCATTCATTATATCATTAATATACTTGGAAAGAAAAAACCCATATTATTTTGGAAATTATGAATTTGTCCTAGGTTTGTTTGAAATTATAGATCCTGCCTCTCATTTATTAAACTATGTCCTTTCAAACAACACTGAAAATTCTGTATTATATATAAGTGTATATCATGCATATCAATAGAAAAAAATAAATGGAATTTCAAATATACTAATTAGATTATCCCTAATAGATTAATGTTGTGACTATTCAGAAAAGGTTAATAAAATTGGGATATAAAATGGACTCTCTTTCATGAACTATATCTGGAGACTCTTCATTTTCTAGTGTTTTATTTTAAAAGCACCTCAGTTACTATTGAGGAAAACCTCTGAATTCATGTGAACTGACATAAATTCTTTAATTTTTTAAAATAAAAAATCCATGGTATATCTCACCATTTACACAGGTGTCAATATTTGATAGCTTAAGATTCACAAGAAGTTATGAAAATAGCACAGGGACTCTGAGTACCCTTCTCTCTCATCCCCCAGTGATGACATCTTATGAAACCACAGTATCGTCAACCAAGGGTTTGACGTTGGTACACTAATACTGTTAACTCAAATACAAACCTTATTCATATTTCACCAGTTTTCACATGCGTTTTGTATGTGCTCATGAATGTGCATGTGCTCCTATCCTTTCTGAGTAACTTGGTAGCTAGCCACTGTAGTATGCCGTGGTGTGGGTTAGGGTATGAGAGTACGCATCAGTGAGTAACTAACTCATTGGTCTGTGATAACTTTTTGAGGTTCTTTGAGGTTTTTGGAATAACATCCTATAGTTTTATTTTACTTTATGTTTATATATTCCTGTGTCCTTAACATGAAAACTTCCAGTTTTAACACAAGGCAGTACATTTTATGATTTTAAGTTTGGTATGAAATGGTTTTAATAGGTAGGAGAAGATCTAAGAATTTGTGTCTATGGTTGAGTGATCCTGTTCTTTATTTGCATGGGCAAGTCCTTTGCTACTACTATACAAGACTATACAGGGGAATTGTGACTTGATGCATGATAGCCAATAGACTAATGATTAAATTAGACTTTTCAAAAGTTTTCATTATTTTCTCACTTTTATAGATGATACATCAACCTGAAAAAGCAATATATTCAAAGATATCAAATAGTATTTTTCATCACCCAGCCCTTTCTCATTTTGGCTCACTCCAGTTGAGAGAATTAGACTGATAGCAGACACTTTGTTTGGAGAAACTGAAAAGTTGGGGAGACATGTACTGGACCTCTCCTGCTCCCTGTACCTACACAGAGAACTCATAGGGCATGACTACCTGTATCAAGGTAAGAGTTGGCCTGTCTGCCTTCCTTTTCTTCTGTTCTTCCTTTCTCCCTTCCTTCCTTTCCTTTAGTTTTGTATATAAAATGCTTTGAAAAAGAGTACAGGTACAGATTTCTTCTTCATTGCATTGACTTGTACTGTGTGACACTGTAAAAAGTAGTGTAGTGTACAATTATCTGGCATTTAATGCACCATCATTAAATTCTTACCAGGCACAAGCATATGAGATATTTGACTGTATTGAATTTTGGAGTTAGCTGAAATTTAGCCTTAAAAATGGCCATTAAGTTCAGCTCAGTAGATATTTTTCAGTTCCCTACATATGAACCATGCTACCCAATAGAAAGTGGGCACACAGAAAACTTATAAATATTTCATATTTCTTTTGACTTTTTCATATATGTTTTTCTTCATTATATTGCAAATTACTAAATAGTATGGACTATGTCTTAAGTATTTTTTTCTGGAAGGTCCTATCTGTTATACAAAATGGTTGAACTTTATTCTGTAAGTTATACAAGCAGGGCAATGCATGTTCAAAGTTGTGTTTTATAGATTTTAGCAAAAATGTGACTGAAAGTCATAAGAGAGACTGTGAGCTTAAAGAAAAATAAGAGAGGACTAAAATAATCCAGGGAAGAGCTACTGTGGACCTGAGTTGGGCTATTACACTGAGGAGAATGTGAAACAATGGGTATCAATCCTGGTTGCAATTTAAATTAATTGAAGATACTAAAAGTTATCCATGCTGCTAGTCTACCCTCTAAGATTCTCTTAATCTGGGATTAGAGTCTGGGCCTGGGTATGTTTTTAAAAGCTCTCCAGGTGATTCTAATGTGGTTTTAGAGTTAAGAACCACTGATTAGGTTTCACACCAAGATGGAAATCAGGAGTTGGGTGAAAAGATTAGATGAGTGAAAGGGTGATTGGAAGAAAACTCTGGAAGGCTCTGAACCTACTAAAATGGGATAACAGAGTTTCAGCTAAATAAGATAAAAACCTGACTGAAAAACAGAGTGGCAAATGGAGACAATGAGTTTATTTTTTAAGCATATTGAGTTTAAAGTGCCGATGATATGTTCAAAAAGGTCATGTCAGATAAGAAGTGAACAGGTTTTGTTTGATTTGTAATGAGAGATTATTGTTGGCCTTGAAAAGAGCAGTTTCAATGAAGTGCTTATTGTAAAACAGACTTCAGTGGGTAGGAGAATGAATGACAGATTTTTAAGTAGAAATAGTTCAGGAAGACTTCTCGTTCACTGGAGATTAAGAAAGAAAAGTTAGGGTAGTGGTTATGTAGGGGAGGCAGAATTGAAAGAGTGGAGTTTTCTTAATATAGGAGAAATAAGTAAATGCTAATATATGCTGCAAGGGAGAGAGAAGAATGGGATTAAAAATTCAGGAGTGAAAAATCATTGATGAAGCCTGGGGTATCCTCATAATGTATAAGGCAGGGGTGTCAAACTCATTTTCACCGGGGACCACATCAGCCTCGCAGTTGCCTTCAAAGGGCTGGATGTAATTTCAACTCCTTAGCAGCTAAGGAGTAGTTGCATTTATACAGTCTTAAAATTATTATTCCTTATAGTATAAGGAATAAGCAGGGCGAAATCCTATGGAAAATCTACTGGGATGTGAACAATGAAGACGCACTTGATGTGTAGGTCTTTGGTGGCCTTCCACAGAGTAGTGTTGGTACATGTTAGACCCTGAGTCACGGAGCGGTCATTGGGGTTGATTAGTACCTGAGTGAGTTTCCACTTGTACCAACGCTACTGAGACAAAGTTAATGATTCCAAGATCACAAATAGATAAAGAAGAGCAAAATTAACTTAGTGTCTCAGTTTCCTGATTTATAAAATGAAAATACCTCAAAGGATTGTTTTAAATAATTAATGAATATATATAAAGTGCTTAGCATCGTATCTAGCACATAGTAAATATTTACTAAATGGTGGTTCTTCAACTGTGAAAGATGTCATGGTTCTGTTTGCTCTGCAATCATGTAAAATCATAGTGATAGAAAATAATATATATGATATAAAAGGAGTTGGACCCTGCTGGTATAAGTGTTAAATAGAAGAAGAAAGTATAGAGGCATTACATTTAAATCATCTCTTTTTTCCCCCTAAAATTGAGTGGCTACATGTAGGTAAAAGAGCAACCTTACTGACAGGCTAAGAAATTATATATATATATATATATATATATATAAATTATATATATTTCTGACAGGAGAGGACAGAACAGATTATAGGATGAGTACAAAGATTCGGCAGAAAATGAGGAAGAAAGTGATGAATGAACATCCCGGAAGAAGAAGAAACAGGTGGGGTGGGAATATTAAATGGAAGTGTTAGTGTGGGTGAAATATGTTTCTTCTATGAGACAAATGAACAAAGATGAGTGAAGTAGAGAGAAATTTAATACTGAGGCAAAGGAAATGGTGCTAGGGGTCTAGGATGAGGAACAAGGAGAGATCTATTAATTCAATAACAAAGATTTTTATTCTCCTTCATGTGCCAAGAAAAGTGTTAGATACAGGAAAAAATATTAAATGGTAAGCTTTATCTACTTTTCAAATGATATCATCCTGCTATTTAGCTTAAGAATCTTCAAATAAATCCCCCAGATAACTGAGGTAGCATAGCAGCCCGAGAGAGAGAGAGAGCGAGAGCTGAGAGATAGAGAGAGAGAAAGAGAGAGAGAAAGAGAGAGAGAGGGAGAGAGACAGGCAGCTGAAAATATAATGGGGAAATTGAAGAACAGGGAGGTCCAATACTTCCCCAAAAAGCCTATTGATTTGATGAGGGTGGGCCATATTAATAATTAGAACCTCAGTAATGCCTGGGTATGCTATAGAAGTGCTTTAACAACTAGTTTATGTTCTTTATTAAGGGTTTATGTTTGATTTTTAATTTAAAATGGGTTTTCTGTTATTGTGTTTGTTCATAAAGAGGTTTATTAGTATGTGTATCAGTTCCCCACTGCTGTGTAATACACAACTCCAAAAACAGCAACATAAAATAATAATCCTCAATTATTGCTCCCCAGTCGGCTTGGGGGTCCTATTGTTCTTAGCTGGGCTCGCACCTGTCTGCTGGTAGCCATGGCTGGGCAGGCAGTTCTGATTTTGTCTGCACTTTCTCACATGTGTCTGGGGTATCTGGCTGAAAGCTGATCGCAGATGATCTAAGCTGGAACAACTGGGTTACTACTGAGTGGTGTCTCGTCCTCCACAAGGTTGGCTTGTTCTCATGGCAGAAGAGGCAGGATTTTGAGAGAATGAAGATAGACAGGCTCAGGCTCATAACTGACACAGGCTCACTTCAGCTACATTTTCTGGCCAATTAAGTCACAAAGGTAGTTCAAGTGCTAGGGGTGGAGAAAGAGACTTCCTGCCTCTTGATGACAGTTGACAGAAGAAAGAAAAATTGGGGCCATTTTTCAATCACTTATCACTAGTGACTTTTACTAGTTTTACTCAATACAATATAAAATTCAATAAACTTTGCCTGCTTATCTGAGTAATATTTTCAATCCTATTATGATTTTGATATACATCAGCTCAATTCTTCAGTGGTTCCCCACTGTCCTCATATGTAACCTATACTCTATCAGACATAAGTGGCATTCTGCCATCTGACCCCTGCCAACTTCTTCATGTCCCCAATGCCCACACGGTGCCACTAACCCTGACACACCCAAGCCCTTGTTTGTAGTTCTTAGAACATACTCTGCTTCTACAAACACTTCTTTTGTCTCTGAAGCTGGACCAGCCTTCTTTATCTTATCCCAGCTTTCCCAACCAGCTCTTTCTTGTACATGTGAGTTTAAATTATTAAATTCTATTAATATTTCCACCATAAAGTAGATACACATTGAGATGTAATCATAAAATTATTATTGGTAAAATAGCTTTGAAACAGTCTAAAATCATACTGTCAAGAAAGACTTAATTCCTGATTCTCCAAAGGTTAGGTTTTACTAAATATTTAATCTTTGCTATATATATTTTCTGTTGATATTTTATGGTTGAATTGAAAACATTTTACATAGATTCTTTTTTAAAGCTGCTTGTGAGGAAATTATCTGTATTCCATTCTGAAGTCTTTTTGTTTGTTTGTAAAATTATATAAGGCAGAAAAAATACCTTAGTTTCCCTTCAGAAGGCTTGCCTTGGCCCAGTCTCCTCTGATGCCCACAGGTGGACTTAGGTGACTTTTCTCTGTGTTCCCAATGCTGCCCTTTGTAATGCTTATTTGTCTGCTGTCTAGCTAACTTCTGCAATTCTAGTCTTGTCCTCTGTTATCTGATTGAGTAACAGTGCCTGGAATGCAGCAGGCAACCAAGACATTGCTTATTAAATGCATCATTCCATGATTTAAGTGCACTACATAGGCACACTAACTAGTAACTGAGTTTGCTTCTTGTAGACTGACTTATTCCTAACACTGAAAAGCTGCATGTCAGCTTCTAGAAAACATTCTGGCAAATGGAACTGACTGTGATTTGTAGTGCAAATGTCATGTGAATCTTTTTTTGTTTTCTGGCTGATAGTGTAATCTCTTATGCTATGCATCAAAAATGTCATAGCTAAACAATCCGGGGGATTAAATGGTTTCTCCTAATTTGCATGCTGCTAAGTAGCAGAAAGGTACAACCTAATCACTGTTGTCAGTCTTTGCTGGCTCCTTCTCATGGAAAACATTATCTTTCATTTAAGAAGACAAAACTTTAAAGCCATAGGAAACATACTTAAATTACAATTTTAAAGTTGTTTGTTCTGCAATATATAAATAATTTATTGCTATTTCATTCTCAGACATTTCAGTTATTTTACTAAAAATTTCAACATTGGTGAACTTTTATTTTCACTTTCAATGTTTTCTTTGTGAATTTCTTCTCTGCTAACTTTTACAAAATTGATTTTAGAAATGTTTTAATTCTATGGTGTTCCTTCATGATATCTAATGATGTATGTTGCCAATGTCTCTAAACACTACTTAACACACTTAAATATTTTTGTTGGCTTAATTATTTCTTGTAGCATTCCTGATGATGTTATGTAATTTATCTGACCCTCATTTCACCTCTGACTAAACCTTAAGCCTCTTTTCTTGCCTGGTAATTCCTACTTAGTTTTCAAAAGTTAAAATGGCCCATTTTCTTTTTTAAAAGACTCATTACAGTATCCAGTTTCAAAGAGAACCGTTGAGCAGTTGTAAAGGGAGGGTGTGAGATATCTCTTTGTGTCTCTTACAGGTTTACTGAGAAAGAATACTTGAGAATGGATTATAGATAATTACTTCACAAAGAGCTTTGAAAAATCCAATTACAAGATTTCTAATTTAAGTAGAAAAATGGGAAAAAAAAGTTTCAGGCTCACATAAATGTAATATGCTATTTTGCAGACTATCAAGTCCATCTTGGGAGTTTAGCTGTGGGAGGACTTTGTAATAGCACCCCGTAACACGATTCCACAGATAGCATTATGATGAATCTCCTGTATGTGTTCATTTAATTTCAGGGGTTGCTGCACTAAACAATAAACCAAATTTGAGAGGCTGAGTCTAGATATATCTTGTCACTTTCTTTCCCGGTCAGTTCAATCAAATGTCATTCTGTTCCATTGAATATGGACAGCATGAATTTTCAAGTGAGAGAAAATTCAACCTGAGTGACAGATTTCCTCTTAAAGTTACTTTTGTTTGATTTCATTTTTGTTCATCTTTGCTGTGAAACTGCACAATGAAATGGAAATCCGGACATCAATTCTACTGCTGCTTGCTGGTTCTGACTTAGGTTTTTGGATCAGTGGAACTAGTTGCTTCGTATGTACCTCACGGGGTTGTAGGAGTTAGGCACTGCAGTTCCAGGGAGCACCATTTGCAAACACCACTGTGTGAATGTCAGCCCCCAGAGTTGTGCCCAGTGCCTCTGGCACAGCTGTACACAGAAGCTGGGCTGAGTCTCTCCATTGAGAAAGGGTATTTGCCTCCTGCTTGGTTTCAAAGGAATGTATTGAATAAGAGTGACAGAAGTTTTTGATTTATGATTTAGGTACTATATGAAGGCATTGCAGGTAATCGGACCATGAACTGATAAGGGTGTGACCTTAAACAAACAAATTACGGAACCTCATTGAACCTCAATTTTCTCATCTGTGAAAGATAAATAATAATATCTTGCTGCCCAGGACTACTGGAAAGATTAAGTGAAAGACTGGTTAATTCTCTGCAAAGTTAAATCAGCTAGGCAAATATGTTCTATTATTATTATCTTTATTAGAATGTGCCAGAGAGGACACATGGTCCTTGATGCTTTGGTGAAATCCATCTGACATTTTTTTTTATCAGTGACAGCTCTAACATTACATCGTTAGTTAAAACAAGGTCACATCTGACTGTGGTTCTTACAAGTTTTTAATATTGTAACACATAGAAACACGCTATCTTTGAAATGTTCATTGGTTTAAGTGAACATTGCATTTGTGTGGCATTCTTATGCTAGCCTGAGCATTGAATTATATTTGATCTTCTCACTCCTAATTATAAATGAGATTATTTTTCTTCAAAAGGTCATCTTTAAATCAGTTAGAGTATGGTTTTAAAGACAAAATTAAAATGATAGCTTGTTTTATTTAAGTATTCACATTTACTTGGAGGTGACTATATGTTATGTACAGTTTTAAGCCCTTTACAAACTTTAACTCATTTAATCCTCATAGACTCTTCATGTAGGAGGTACTGTTCTCTGTGTTTTGCATGACGGGAAACTGAAGCAGCAGTGGCTAAGTAATTTGCCCAGGTCACATAGCTAGTAAGTGGTAGAGCAGAGTTCCTAGATTAGAATACACTGCCTTTTTGTGTTAAAATCCAACCAGTGTTCTTTCAGTCTGTGGAAATCAGGTCTGCGTTTACTGTCCCTGGTCTTCAGTGCTTCTACATTGTTCATAATCACTCGATAATTAGCATTCGAGGGCTTAGTGCTGCAATCTCTGAATTGTCTCAGTAATTCTGAAAGATGGTCTGTGTGAAATGGAGGCATGAGTCCACTAAATATCTCCCTATATATACTTCTGATGTCTTGCTGTTTACGTTAATTAACCCTCAGCCTTAGAGAGTGATTCTTTGGGGGAAAGTAGGCAGAAGTAAAATAGAAATTAAGGAAAGATATTATATTTTAAAACATACCTACTACAACACTGGACCTTTAATTTATTTAATTTTACTGGGTTGGCCAAAATGTTCATTTAGTTTGTTCCATATAATAGCTCTAGTAGTGCTTAGTTCTCTTTAACTTCATTGGAAACAATTTTGTTAGATTGTATTGTGACAGCTGTCATATCAGCATGAATTAAAAAAACTTATCAAAATTGGCAAATTTTTGTGCAGCCATTTTAATATTGAAGATAGAAGAAGCATATATAGGAAGATTTTTATACAACATTTTTATACAATATTTTTGGCATATTATTCTTTATTATTTCAA
>CM052539.1:52238716-52254670 GCA_028533065.1 Trachops cirrhosus | reverse complement strand
CCTGCACACTTGGAGGGTAAGTTTTGTTTTCTTTTTTGGAATCTTTTTTTTTTGCGGGGGAAGCTGAGAAAAGTATAAATCTGGGAATTATGTAGTCAGTATCACAAATATAAGCTTAGATAAGAAATGTGAAAAATGAAAAGTGGGTTATCATTATGACTATGCTTTGATCAGATTGTCCAAGCATCTGCCACATTTCCACTTTTTCAAATCTTTGTAAAGATGGGCTATACACAGATATGCCAAGAGACAAAACTCACTCAATTTTTTTCCATGCTGAGCACATTGAAAAAACTGTTTCTAGTGACCCACTATATAGATGAATCTTGATAAATTGAAGAAAGTAGATTTTTCCATGTGTCAGTCTAGCCTATAGACAAGAGACATAATACTATAGGCTTAAATCTTAACCTGAACTTTTAAATCAGTCCAGTAGTGAATTAATAATCACTGTATTTGTTATGTAGAAACCAGGCAATTGGGAGAACCATCAGGGCTACTTCTCAGGGATCATGAGTCCAAAGAAAGAATGTCACCTAGACAAAGAGGGTTAAACAGCTTATTAACACATGCCAAGAAATATAGAATCAAATTAATTATGCAGGTAGTTTTAGCTAAGATGTAGCTTGTATCTTTTGCTTTTCAGGTATAAATTAGCTTGGCAAAGGTAATTTCATAATTGTATGTAATATCAAAAACACTGAGCACTACTTGCCTGAGAATAAAGAATTTATAATTTGGTAATATTCTGGTCAAACAATACTGAAGGCTGATTCTTATGTTAAATACCTTTATTCCCCCTATAAAAGGGTAGCTGTACTCAAAATTTATGGCATTGCTTATGGAAGCAGAAATGATAATGCAAAGGAGAAAAAAATGTCAAGATAACCATCGGCTCCATCATATAACAGCAGCATATAACTGTTTTATGGATTTATTGCAATAGTTTTAAAAGGTCATTTAAATATGAAGACAATTGTCAGGTTTGGCCCTTTAAGAATTTGCTTTCAGCAAAATACATTAAGACTTATGTTGATGGAACTTCCAGGACCAAACCTAAGCCTCTAGTTAGATCCAGATCCAGTCAATATTTGTACCCCTTTCTTTGATCATCTGGTTTGGGGCGACGACTCCTCCCCGTCAGTCTGCTACCAGCCCCGCTGACAGCCTGCCCCAATGCCTCCATGGGGAATAACAAGGCCCAGGAAACAAAATACCTCATTTTCTAAGAGAAATTCTGATTTAAAAAATCCTCTTCTATTTTCTTTATAAGTATACTTGTATGTTTCACAATGGGCAGCATTATTTTCAGTTTTGATAAATAAAATCACCACTAATATATACTGATAAATATTCAAAATACTTATGTGGGCAAAAGTAGATTTATAGTTATTTGTATGGAAAAAGACATGCAGGTTAATGAAAATACAAGAATAAACTATGTTTTGCATGCTCACAACTGTAAACCTACTTTTGTTCACCCCTGTACATAGGAACACACACATATACACATACACACATATGAAAATATATAGAACACAAACAATTTAAAAATATTGTCTCTTGATGTTTCTAAACTTTCAGGGCTATAACAAGAGCCTTATGGCACTAACTTTTGTTTTCATCATGCTTTATGTGAAAATAAATACTAAGTCCAAGTAAAAGGATATGAAAAAATTCCCTGTAACCCAACATGAGAGAGAGACAGAGAAACAAGAGTGTAAGAGAGAGAGAGAGAGAGAATAATCAGAAAGAAAATGTAAGCATCCTATATATAGACCATAAATTCTCTGTGGAGAAGAGCTATGCTGGAGACGGCTTCCTAAAATCAGTAGGTCCTGGAAGGTGCAATGAGAGCTGTGTCACTTCTTAGTCACCTGCGATAAAGCTTCCTTGGTTTGCTATACAGTCAGTGTGTAGAAATTTTACATATTTCTGGTCTCATGGGACCTGAATTTACTAAAATGTCCTCTAGTTGCTTCCATCAAAACAAGTTGTTCTGTGGCTATTTCATAAAGCAACTCAGCTTGCCTAGCGGGGAGCTCTAAGGCATTCTCCTGATGAATTGACCTCAGCATCTTTCCCTACGTTTCTATCACTTCCAGAAAAATGTCATGTGGCAAATGAACAGCTCTTGAACTTAGACTTTGAGGCCTGCTCAAGTTTAATTTAATTTTAAGCAATAATCACCATGCCATTGAAAGTGTGATGGGAAATGTTAATGCATCAAAGCAGGAACACATTATATTTTATTAAATTTAGGGAAAATCTGTTTGATAGGCAATAAACATTAAGGCTAAGAGTTATAATTTTTATGAAAATCTCTCTGATTTTCATTGTTGGGTCATATAGTATTTCCTACATAGAGTTTAAATGTCAATAATATTGAACTGGCAGCATAATTTCTGTTCAGATCATTAAAATGAAGTTGTTGCTTACGCTAAAAGTTATAAATATTCTATATATTTGTGACTCAAAGCAGTTCTCTAAAAAAATAACTTTTATAATGTAAAGTGCTCCCATTTCCTGGAGTGTATAAAAAATAATAATGGCAATGTTCAAAAATGGTTCTACATTAGAGATGCCAAATGGCAATTTGATATAATTATGTGTTTAATTCAGGGGAAAAAAGATCTCACTCCACTGAGCTGTGTGTTAAAGTGGCATACTTAGTTTTCTAAATTCCTTTTAGTGTTTATTTTTCCCTAATATCTATTTAATGAGCAAAACTCTAAATACCAGATTGTCTAATATACCTAGTTTTCTAATACCTATTGTGGGCTATTAAACAATAACAACAACAACAACAACAACCCTTTAAGTAATCCCAGAATTCTTCTGAAGGGTCAATAATAAGCATTTCACTCATTTCTTATATCAGCATCATTCTTTTGTAAGAGACCCCAAAGTAACATCGATAATTTGCATAATGCCTAGAGACATTATAGCTTCATTTCATTTTCCAAAGTATGTGTATTTTACTGTAATTGACAGAATATTAAAAACTCCCTGAATAGTTTCCTTGATTTTTCTCAAAGCTGGAATATTATTTAGATGTTTATAGTTTGGTGAATAGATATCAACTCACTAAAGCCATTCGCAACAAAAGCTCTGGTGCCATCAGCTGCCTCCCCGGTTACAGGACTGTCAAGGTGACCTCCTTCTGCTCCAGTCACTCAGCTTTGCCATCGTCAACTGTTACGGTGACGGAAGGCTTGCACTGCCCTTATTCATGGAGGATGACATTTCAGGACAGAGAGATCTCCCCCAGTGAGCATGGAAGGAAATGTTACATTAAGGATACAAAAAAAAAAAGATGTAATGAAATAGTGGGATGAGAAGATTCTATTTTGAAAGATTTGAAAGTCACAACACGTCAATTGTTTCTGATAATTAATGAATCACTACCAGTGACTGTTTTGTGGTTAGCTCACTTCCCACCATTTTGTCAGAGACACTCGTTTTTACTTTGTAAACTGGTGACATTTTTTTTATGCCCTTGAAAATAAGCAAGTAATGGAGCCTTTTAGATCTGTTTTTTGCATGGCGTTTAGCTTGAAATACAATAGAGTTGGAGATGACATTTAGAATGGGTTAATAAATTTCATTAAATGGCACTTTCAATAAGCTCTGTAAGCTTCATTACCAGTTTCCCAAGCAGTCTGAGTCTCTGATGTTTTGACCATCAGTCACCACTGAAACACATAGGAAAACATTATCTCGAAAGGCTGTGGAAATGTACGTATTTACAACCAATTTAAATACTAATGAAAGACACTGGATTGAAGACCTGAGAAGAGACCACAGCAGTATTTTGCCATAATTTGTAAAAGTGCTTGATGTTATTCTTAAACCCAAATCAGTCAAAGCCTGGACAACAGTAAGTAACTGCCAAATGCTTAGTGACAGTTTACCAGGTGCCAGGCAGTGCTCAAACTGCTTTCCATATACGCTCTGCTTAATCATCAGACCATGCTACAAAATAAACAAGGTAACCCTTTTAGAGATGAGGATACTGACCCTCGATTGTTTAAATCACTGTGTCAGATTCAAAGTTCCCAGGCAGTACGTGCATATCTACTGGTCTGCCTGCAAAACCATGTCTAAGTAGGATGTAAGACTACCTTCTTTATTTTCCTTACTGTGCTTTCCTGCTTCGTGCAAGTCACAGTGATGTACAAATGAAAACTTCACTGGAAGACTTATTTTGTAGGATAAAAGGAACAGTTTCATGTTAGTAAAAATGAACTTAAAGCCCTAAGAAATACTACGATAGAAGCTTCTTTTAAAGGGGTGTGATCCTCTGTCTATGCAACTTTCTGCAGACGCTGCCACTGCTCACAGTTCAGCAGAGTTCCAGAAACCTTCTGTTTTTTGAGAATATTCAATTTTCTTTGTTTGGATGTTGCTGAGGTCAATGTGATAGGAAACCAAAAGGTTTGTAGTTGGACTCTATAACTCTCAAATTATCTAGTTTAAACAAAACTCACATTAAATACACTCTTTGAGCTCTCCTTCCTGAGAGACTATCTTACGATTGATGGCATGTCCCCTCCTATTCTCAGATGAGGCAATGCTCAAATTGTTTGGCATTTTTATTATCTTGTTAGTAAATAAATGGTAAATGTGAATGGGTCAGAGACACACAAACAGTTAGGATTCTGGCCTGAAAGTACATGTGTATAACACTCAACATAAATCCTTATAACCTCTTGAACTGCTGTGCTTTCAGGGAGGAGAGGAGTTTTTTGGACAAAGATGGTTAGTGCTCATTTAAAAACCTCCCTCACCTCTAATACTAGTGGTTAGTTTGTTTCCAGGTAAATATAAAGCCCATTTATAAACATATTTTTAATAAATTATGTAAATTTAAGATATATAACATGGTGAGAGAGATATATATATTAAAATGATTACTACTCTTGGCCTATTTCCAGTATTGGTTGTTACAAACTACGGTCATCAGGCTGTATGTTACCTCCCTAGACTTAGTCATCCTGCATAACTGCAACTTTGTACCTTGTAACAAACATGTCTCCATTTCCCCAGCCTCTCAGCCCCTAGTGAACACTGTTCTACCTCTGCTTCTATGAATTTGACTTTTTAAAAATATATATATTTTTAGAATCCACTTATTAATTCTACATACAGTATTTGTATTTCTCTGGCTATTTCACTTAGCATAATGTCTTCCAGGTTCATACATGTTGCTACACATGATAGAATTCTTTCTCATGGCTGATTACTACTCACACGCACATGCACACATATCTTCTTTATCCATTTATCTTTTGATGGACATTTGGGTTACTTCCATATCTAGGCTATCATGAATAGTGCTGCACTGATCATGGGAGTGAACATATCTTTAATATAATGATTTCATTTCCTTAGGGTAAATACTCAGGTGGGACTGCTAGATCATATGGCAGTTCTCTTTTTAATTTTTGGAAGAAACTTCATACTGTTTTCCATAGTGACTATACTACCAGTCTACATTCCCACAACATAACACAAGGGTTCCCTTTTTTCTCCACATCCTCACAGCACATTTTATTACTAGTTTTGGGGGTATTATATTTCTCAATAATGTATTACATGTATACATATATATTACACCTATCTTACATTGCTCGCTATATAGAAAGATAGCAAACACTGATACATCAATAAATAAAGTTAAGATTGGGCAAATGGCTGTAAATCCCAGGTAATTTAGCAAGGCCTAGAGCAGCCCTGGTTTAAATATCACTAGGTGGCGCTGCTGCTCACCTGCTCTCATTCTCACACTTTGACCTCTGCAGTCTCAGCCCATCCAGGTCAATGGGGTTTTTTGAAAACAACATAGGTGATAGTTTAAACTCAAGACATTGTAAAACATAATCTATAGGGCTAGTTAAGTGTCACTACACAAACTATATCATATGAATCACACAGTATTTATGTAACCATTAATAAATGGCAATCATCCACCCAATATTCATCCATCACTCAAACCCCAAATAAAATGCATCTTTATTAATGTGCAGCCCTGCCTGCTAGCTGTCCACCAAATTTTTCTCTGTCCTTCTAGTGGAATGTGAGCTGAAGTTGAATGTATTCCCTTTGGATTGGGCTTTAGGGTGGTTTTCTTCATTCTCCCTTTTTCTTTCCATCGGTTAACCGGATGGAAACTCACTTCCTGCATGCCGGTGATGCTCATGGCCAGTGGATGGTAGAACTGCTCGGCTAGCTTGTAGCCTAGATAATTTGATGGAGGGGAGTCTGCCTGCCAGTCTGTTATAGGAGAGAGGCAAACAGCTATATTATATGAACCACTGGTTTTTGAAGTTTCAAAAACCTCATTGACCTGGAAGGACTGAGACTGCAGAGGTCAAAGTGTGAGAATAAGGAGAGCAGGTGAGCAGCAGCGCCACCTAGTGATATTGAAACCAGGACTGCTCTAGGCCTTCCCTTTGCTAAATTACCTGGGATTTACAGCCATTCTGCCCGATTTTAGTTTTTTGTGTCTCCTTGAAATAGGAATTTGGATTTTACTAAAGCCAATATACTCTTGTAATTTGAAAATTTGAGATATATTTAGACTACATTGTTAAATGTTTCTGTCTGCATCCTTCCATGTATAATATGAAGTTTGGTTCTTTTCAAATCCTCTCTCTTTGGCACAAACGAGTCCATTCACCACATTGCTGTGATCACTTCCTCATGTCAACCTTGACACCCAAGGTGCAGACAATTCTTGTGCTTTATGTCTGTCTGTGGATACAGTTCAGACTTTATGGTGTGGAATCTATATCAACTATAGTTATGTAGCACCAGCTATATGTTCCTACTTGCTATAGCACAGATCCATGTGATACTGGAACTAAATAAATTAGCTTCACTTTCCTCAAATCTTCAACCACTCTCTTGCAGTTAACGGACACTGGTCATTTCTCCCTGAGCCTTGGTGTGGTTGGCGTTTGAAGATAATAGGGCTTTGTAAATTATCCGCTACTCTGGCTTGGGAGTGTGGGGGCCAATAATACCTTCTGTTGAATCTGCGAGGAACACTGCCTTGTCATTACTCTTCATACTATTTAATTTCCTTTGCTACACTATTACATGTCCTATTTAATAGGATCATGGGATAGATTCGATTATAGATATTTGGGCTCCCTTTGTCCTTTAAACCTTTTCCAACTGCTATGTTATTCAATACCCTATGAATACTTAATATGTATGTATTACATATATCTTATAGATACATATGGTAGTGTATATGTTACATATTACTATATGATAACAAAAAGTTGACAAATTTTTCCAGGCTTTTAATTAGTATGTAATTATTTTGCCAAATCAATGAAAAAATCAGGAACATTTTAATAAAATTTCTGATTGTGAACATGACAAAAATAAAAGATCTAAATAGCCAAATTTTAGATAAAAACATTACCAGATTATTTTACAATAAAATAATTTTCGCTGTTGTAAATTCATGTACCTTTAAAAGTGGGAAGAGAAAATCCACTGAACGGCAGCAATTAGTGGAAGTCCCTTGCTGCGAGGGGCTGGCAGAGCGGGTAGGGATCGCTGAAAGCTCAACCTGAGTGCTCTGCAAGGTGGTCAGGGGACATAGCATCTGAATGAAGGGGAGGAGGAAAGGCTGGCCATTGAAAGCAAGAAGATGAGCCAATTCCTTAGACATGTCAGGATTTCTCAGAGTATAAGTCCCGGCTCTGGCATCTGCTGAGAGAGGCTGAGTGGGGAGGTGTTTCACGAGAACTGAAAAGCAGCCTCGCTCAGGGACCAAGACTCTGAGTGAAGGACCTGTGTCTCGGCTGCTGGAAGCTGCGCTGGGGCAACTGACATCCTAAGCCGCGTTAGACTCGCTCACCAATGCTTGGTAGGAAAACTGGTACAAAGGAAAAAAATGGTATTTCAAGCTTTTAAGTGTACTGTTGAGTTGACATTTTGATTTACTATAATTCTCAAAAAGATTCTATATTATCATTAGTTTTATTTGTTTCTGTTTATCTCAGATAATCCCTAAATATTGTATAGGTTGGGTTATGGAGAGGACACATTTAGGTATACTGGTTGGACAGATTGACAACGAACAAGGTCATGTCTGCATTTTGCTGCATATCTTAACACTCTAATACCCTGCCTATTAATTAGCAAAAATTCCAGTTTTGTCCTGGCTGGTGTGGCTCAGTTGGTTGGAGTGTTGTCCCGTAAACCAGAAGGGAGCAGGTTGGATTCCTGGTCAGGGCACATACCTAGGTTGTGGGTTCTGTCCCTGGTCAGGGAGTGTACAAGAGGCAACCAGATTGATGTTTCTCTCTCTCCCTCTCTCTTTCTCTCTTCTCCTCCAACTTTCCCTCTAAGAACAATAAGCACGTCTATGGGTGAGGATAAAAAAATAATCAGTCTTTCCCTAGGTTTACTTTCTCAGATATTTTCTCCAAACCCCAAAGATTAATTTAGGAAAGTATTTCCCACCTATAGGAGGGTCCTGGAAGTCAGTGATCCACTTGAGGTGGAACTCCCCAGACTCTGAGTTGGCCAGAGGCAGTGTTGCTGCCATCAAGCAGCCCTTACTTGCCTGGGAAGTCCCTGTGTCCCTGGGAAAAGCCAAGATTATGTGGCTGCTGGGGAAGCCAGAAATCTACGAACATTGCTCCCAGTCACATGCCCGGGGTTTAGCAAAGCAAGAGAATGAATTCACATCCATCAAAGTATGTCCTTCAGCCATCTCGGGAGCCAACAGTGCTGTTCTCTCTCTGGGGCTTTTGTCTTTGATGTTTCCCTAAGACATATGGAACCTGCTAGGGACACTGAGCAGCATGGACCCCACCGCAGAAGCCCTGCCGGAGCCTCGATGTCCCTTCAAGCACACCTATGTATGTCCCTTGGTGCTGCAGCCGGGTCATAATTCCAGGCTGTTTTCTTTTATGCAGATTTTCATCTTAAGAGCATTGGTATTCCTTTTGAAGTTTGGTCTCAGTGGGCTTATTTCAGCCCACCAAGAATATTTTTTATATTAATAAACCTCAGAGAGGATCCTGATTCCCTTTTTTTCTGAGATGCTTTTCGGCCTCCCAAGGAGGGGGCACTTGAAAATACAAACCTTCAAAGAAGAGCAACACTCTGCTCCACTTACAAGTATCCAAGATCCTAATAAAAATTATCCAGAGATGGCTGATGAGAAGGTTAGAAAATAGCCTTTAAGCCCAAAACATAAATGAGAAAGTAAAAAGTACTACTATTCTAACTAGCTGGAAACTTTGGGAGAAAATGCACTAAAAAAATTTAATAAAACTTGGTACTTAGGGTTCCTTTCTCTATCTAGTATTATTAAAAGTTGTGTTGGCATTTTAATCATCAATAGGTATTAATGAAATGTTCATCTGAGCAGGACATTGCACCGAGTGTGCTATGGAGTGAGTGAGAGACACACCCAGAGGACTTATGTCTGTGGAGGAAATATTTTTATGGGCTAAAATGTGCTTAAATCCATTATTTTTTAATCTTCACTCATCTTATCTTTATATTCATTCCCATCTGGTACAACTTAAAGAATTAATTCTTAATCTCCCCAAAGACCTGCATGTGGCTTTGCTGTGACTTCTAGAGAAGAATAACTGAATGGGAACTATTAAGGTTGCACATTAATTAAGAATGATATAAGACACAATTTAGAATGATGGGCAATTTACCATCTTGTGTGTGAATTATCATTAGTATAGTGTTATATTACAAGGTTATAGTAAAAATAAAGTTATTCTCCCAGAGGAATCTAGATATATGGGCTTAGAATAGGAAACAGAGGAGAAGATAGCATGTATGGTTTTAAAGCCAAAAAAAAAAAAAAAGGTACGTTAAGGCAACTGTCAATTGAAATGAGATTTGAAATAATTAATTTCTGTGGGTCATGTAGATGCAGTGAAATGTATGTGGTGACATTTCAGAAGTTTTGAAACTACCCTGGGACAGTACATTTCCCTGTTAAATGGCAGAGGCACATCTACTTTAGTAACACCCGCTGAAACGCGGCCTCCCCTGCTGTTCGCTCTCTGCTTCTTCACCACAGCGGTGTCGGTGCTACAGAGAGGTTTCTGGCAGTCAGAATGTTTTCTGTTTCTATAGACTGAGTTTCAAGGACAACTCGGAACTGTGTATGTACAAGGACCATAATAACAGAATCTTTGAGGGGAAAACACCAAATATTTTAGGATAAAAGAGCTTCCCCCCCCTTCAGTGTTAAACAGAATGGTAATTTATACGTGGTGTCTAGTTAACTTGGATGAATTAGCAGGCTGACAAGTAACATAAGAAAATGAACTCTTTTAAAAATGACTCTCACATCAAACTTAAACTACACAAATATTTTGTCCAATTGCATATGCTTCAGTTTTTGTCAAAAAGGAAATGACAAAATGTCATTGTGAGTTCAAGCTAGGTCTAACAGAGTTCAATTGTGTTGCTTGTGAGTGAAATCTCTCCTTGGTGTTTGACCCCACCAATGTCTTCTTCCTCTGAGGGCTAACGTTCTCTGCTCACACCACCAGGTCCCCGCTTCTGCCCTTCCAAATGGGGTTTCGCGCTCTAGTTCTCTCTGTTGACTCCGTTCTCCTCCAAGTCCCCCTGCAGATCTACTCTTGTCTTGTCAAAGGTGAGTGCGTGGAAGGAACCTAATTCACAACTAGGCCTGCCCTCAGGTACAACTGACAGAATGGCTTCATGTTATTTATTTCTTCAGAAGCCTTTGTATAAGCTACAGAAATAATCTGGAATGGTGGAAAAAACTATCTATACTAGGCCTGAGAGAGACTTCAGTGAGGAAGATTTAGTCACCCTCAACTCAGACAGGCACTGCTGGGTATATGTAAGGAGTAGGATGATCAAAGTTTATAGCATCTTTTAGTTTATAAGAACTTCTTAATATGCAAGGTCGTGATGTTCACAGTGGACCTCTGAGTTAAATATTCTTCAATCCATTTTACTGATGGTGACACTAAGACATGATGAGGTTTAGGGGTTTGTTTATACACTGCAGGAGTTGGATCCAAAGCCAGGTATATAGACTCTAGAGTTTATGTTCTTTCTATTATAGCACTGTCTATAGTAGCAATCCTGCTACTATTCATATTAGAAAATGACAATGTTGATGACTACACTTACTTTTATTACTAGTGACTTATAATTATCGAGTGGCTGGCACATGCCTGGAATTTTACTAAGCATTTTGGACACTGGACACTTACGACAGCTCCTTGTTCTCATCCCAATTGTTTTACACTGTTTTAAATCCTCACCCAAGCATATGTTTATTGATTTTAGAGAGAGAGGAAGGGAGGGAGGGAGAGAGAGAGAGGGAGACAGGGGAGGGAGAGAGAGATAGAGACAGAGAAAGAGAGAAAGACAGAGACAGAGACATCAATTTGAGAGAGAAACATCGGTTGGTTGCCTCCCATATGTGCCCTGACCAGGAATTAAACCCGCAACCGAGGTAGGTGCCCTGGTCTGGGATTAAACTTGAAACGTTTTGGTGAATGGCACCACACTGCAACCAACTGAACCACCCTGCCAGGGCCTCATCACAATTGCTTGATGCTTTCAACTGAGGCAGGAGACCTGTGGGGGATGTCTTTGTCCATGCTGTCATCCCATATCTATGTTCAATATCCCTGGCTCCCCTCTTGGTTCCCCTAAGTCCTTTATTCCTCACCCCCTACCTCAAAACACATTACTATAGACCAAAGCCTTAGGAGAATATACAAGGGATTGCAGAAATCTTTGGAATTGTTTCCCTGCTGACCATCAATTTCTAAATCCTAGAAGAGGTAGACTGGGGTGGGAGTGGGGAAACTATGAATAAGCAGAATTTTTAAAACCCAAAATAATATCAAGTACATGGAAAGGTTAATTCCTTGGGTTACCCGTCTCGAGATTCTCTCACCTCTTATTCTTTTTCCTTACATATTTTTGTTGAGTTACATAATTCTTGACTCATAGTTGTTAGAGGTTATTTATGCCAACTTGACTTTTCCAGGCAATACAAAGCAAAAAAGGAAGGGCTTCAACTTCATTTTGTCATCCAATTTCAATCACTGTTTGGACATTTTCTAGTGTTAAAACTAACTCTTGAAAAACCTCTAATCACTTGGACTATATGGAACTTTGAACTGATTTGTGTAAGAACGTAAAATAGTAACTGTTAATGCAACTGGCACTTGCGAGGAACACACGTAGTAAAACACAGTAAAATGAATCTACTTTAGTAAAATTGTTCTGTTTGTACTCTCCAGCCTGTTTCCCTGGTATAATTATGCTCAAACTTTAGCCATCCATATATGGTTTGGGAATGCCTGCACATAGCTGAGTGTAATTACAGGTTACAGAGAGAGCAATAGTGGTGTAGTGGGGATATCTCTGGCATTTTGTTGTTATTGCTTTTAGAAGTCAGGTTTCACCCCTTAATTAGCCAGTTATTAACCTTATAAATTGCAAGCTTTGGAAATACTTAACGCTCTAACTTCCTTTTATATGTTTGTAAAGCAGGAAACAAGGCTGCTGTGATATCAAGTTCTTTAAATTATGTCAGGGTCTTTGAAAACTGGCTATAAAATATAAGTGCTTTTTTTCATCATCTATTCTTGAGATGATAAATATGTGTCACTAGTGCCTGCACTTTTCTACTAGTTCATAGCAAATGTTACTAATCAATTTTATAGTAGTCTTTTCAAGGATTGTGTATGTGTTTACATATATATACCTATATACACACATATTATATATATATTCAGAGACCTTCTCAATATAGCTCCCCAGGTGGTCACTACCAATTGCCCAGAGATGCAAACTAAGTAAACTTTATTCCATGTCTGGTCTAACTGAGAAAATTTCTTTTGTATTCAAAGAGATAATAAATATTTGCTGGATCAACAAGCATTTATTAAGTACCTGAAAAGTTTGTAGATTCTGATGATAGAAATATGAATATAGTATATTTCCAATATCCTGGTATCTCTTAGTCTGATGTAAGAGCTGGTGCAGAAGTGAATTATTATTATAATAGGGCAATTAGCATTACAGTGGAGGAACCAAGGAGGGAATGCTCATTTACCCTATTAATTTAAAGATGTGATTACAGCAGCCCTGTGGAGTGGGTATGGATTTTCAACGGCTGTCTATCAATGTTTTTACCCTTAGATAGACAGGAAACTAGGAGAGTGTCTAGTGCCATGAGGCAATCTGTATTGAGTGCAAAAGCCATTCCTTTAAATTCCAAGTTTTCTTGAAACTTATAGTGTGTACACTGAAGAAATATTTAAGAGTGAAAAGATATTAGGATAGTGACAGAGGTTATTAGAAGACTAGAGATGGAAAACCAACCCAACAAAAAAATCTACCATAAATAAAAAGCCAAATTGCAAAGCAGATTTAGATGACTGTAGATTCTGGTCAGCCCAGTTATGTTAATAACATTAATAATATTATTAAAGACATAAGGGTTCATCCACATCTGCAAGAAGACTTCTCTTTAGTAGCATATGGCACAATAGCTAGACCTGTTCTAAAATTAAGTTGTAATGGAAATCTAGAACCTGACAAAAGTTTTTCAGTTGTTAATTCCAAAGAACTTAAATGCAAAGTTAACAGAAGAAAATAATAAAAAATGGAAATAAATGAAATAGAGACCAGAAAGAAAATAGGAAAGATCAGCAAAAATAAGAGCTAGTTTTTCGAAGAGGTAAATAAGATTAACAAGCCTTTAGCTAGAGTAAAAGAAAAAGACTCAAATAAATAAAAACAGAAATGAAGAAAGGACATTATAACTGATATCACAAAAATACAGAGTATAAGAGATCAATATAAATAATTATTTGGAAAAAATTGGATAATATAGAAGAAACTGATGATTTCCTAGAAATAACCTACAAAAACTGAATCATGAATAAATAGAAAATCTGAACAAATAACTAGTAAGGAAATTGAATCAGTAATCAAAAACCTTCTAACATATAACTCCAGGACCAGATGGTTTCATTGAAAAATTGTACCAAATACTTAAAGAATGGATGCTGATCCTTCTCAAACTCTTTCAAAAAAGTTGAAGAGCAGAAAACAATTCCAAACTCATTTTATGAAGTCAGCATTATCTTGATAGCAAATTCAAGTAAGAACACTACAAGAAAAAACCACAGGCCAATATTCTTAATAAATACAGATGCAAAAATTCTCAACAAAATATTAGCAAACCAAATTCAATAGCTCATGGAATGGTTCAGAAATCATGACCTAGTGGGAATTATCCCTTGAATGCAAAGATGTTTTAAAATACATAAATCAATCAATGTGATGAACCACATTAATAGAATAAAAGATAAAAATCATTACCCTCTCAATAGATGCAGAAAACC
The DNA here is from genome assembly GCA_028533065.1 of Trachops cirrhosus. Taxonomy (NCBI): domain Eukaryota; kingdom Metazoa; phylum Chordata; class Mammalia; order Chiroptera; family Phyllostomidae; genus Trachops; species Trachops cirrhosus. Next base: position 52,240,259 of record CM052539.1, on the reverse strand, counting down.
TTCAACAAAATACAACAAAGGCTATTACTATAACTGCACAGCTAAAATTACACATAATGGTGAATAGTTGAACCTTTCCTAAAAGATTGGGAACAAGACGAGGGTGTCCACTCTCACCATTCTTATTCAATATATACTGAATGCCCTAACTAAAACAATCAAGAAGAAGAAATAAATGGCATTAAAATAAAAAATATGTAAAATTGCTTCTATTTGCAGATAATATGATCTTATATATAAAAAAAACAGAAGACTCAACTGAAAATTTTTGTAACTAATCAGCAAATTTAGTAAAGTTGCAGGATATAAAATCAACACACAAAAATCTGTTGTATTTTATATATTAACAATAATATATCTGAAAAAAGGAAGAATACCACCCCATTTACAAATACATCAAAACAATAAAATATTTATGAATAAGTTTGACCAAGGAGGTGAAATACCTGTACAATGAAAAACTAAAGGACTTTGATGAAGGAAATTGAAAAAGACATTGATGGAAAGACATTCTGCATCTCCAGACTAGAAGAACTAATACTGTTAAAGTGTCCATACTACCCAAAGTTATCTATAGATTCAATGCAGCAACTATCAACATTCCAATGGCATTTTTCACAGAAATAGAAAAACTATCCAAAAATTTGTAGGAAAACACAAAAACCCCCAAATAGTTGAAGCAATCCTGAAAAAAGAACAACAAAGCTGGAGACATCACATACCTAATTTCAAACTCTACTACAAAGCTGTAGCAGCCAAAACGATATGTCCTGCCATAGAAGCAACACACAGACCCACAGAACAGAACAGAGAGCTCAGAAATAAACACCTACATACACACTCAACTAATGTTTGACGAGGGAGGCAAGGACACTCAATGGGGGAAAAGACAGTCTCTTTAATTAATGGGAAAACTGAATAACCATGTGCAGAAAAATTGAACCCATCTTATACCATTAACAAAAATTAATTCAAAATAGATACAACATATGGAGTGGGAAAAGATTTGTATAGTATATATGAGAAAGGAGTTAATTTCCAACCTATATAAAGAACTCATACAAATCAATAAATGAAAAAAAACTAAAAAAATGGACAGAAATTGAATAGATTTTTTTCCCCAAAGCAAGACATATAAATGGCCAACAAATACATAAAGAGGTTCTAAAGTTTATAATTACTAATCATAAGGAAAATGCAAATCAAAACCACATTAAGCTATCACCTCACATCTGTTAGAATGGCTATCATCAAGAACCCAAGAGTCAAGAAGCCTTGACAGGTATGGGGAGAAAAGGGCCCTTGTACACTATTGATGGGAGTGTAAATTGGTACAGCCATTATGGGAAATGGTATGGAGGATTCTCAAAACATTAAAAATATAACTACCGGATTTTGGGGAGAAGATGGTGACGTGGTAGGAGGGAGCACACGCCGCCTCCCGTTTCAAAAGACAGAAAAACCTAACCATACTAAAGAGGACATTGCAGCTTACATGAAAATGAGAAATCAAAATTGTAGCGGACACGGAAAGACCAGACGG
>CM052539.1:52206977-52238216 GCA_028533065.1 Trachops cirrhosus | reverse complement strand
CTGGAATGGGAGTAAAAGATTGAAACTGTACTGAATAATCTAAAATAAAAAAAAATAAAAAAAAATATAACTACCATATGATCCAGCTATACTACTTCCGGTTATATTCCCAATGAAACTGAAAACAGGGTATTGAAAAGTATCTCTACTCCCATGTTTATTGCAACATTATTTCCAATAGCCAAGAACTGGAAACAACCTAAGTGTCTGTCAGTGGATGAATGGATAAAGTTGTGGTATTTATAGACAATGAAATATTAAACCATGAAAAAGAAGGAAATACTGCCATTTGCAATGATATGGATGGACCTTGAGGGCATGATGCTTAGTGAGATAAGGCAGACAGAGAAAGTTAAATATTGTCTGATATCACTTGTATGTGGGATCAAAAAGAGCTGAACTCATAGAACAGAATAGAATGGTGGTTGCCAGGGTGTAGGGGATGGGGAATTTGGGGAGATGTTATTAAATGCTACAAATCTGTAATCAGTAGGTAAATATGTCCCAAGCTAATGCACAAAACAGTGATTTTAGTCATCAACACTGTTTTATCTAGCTCAAAACTGCTAAGATACAAGATCTTAAATGTTCTCACCATACAAAAGAAATAATTATGTGAAATAAGTTAAAGCTATGGGGGCAATCATGTTACAGTATACATAAATGTATCAAATCAGTACATACACCTTCAAATTTACACAATGTTATATTAATTATATACCAATAAAACAATATTTATTAGATGATAGTATCTTTTAGACACCAAGGATGGAAATATGAGATACACAATCCCTTTGATGTCAGTGTGGTTATTGAAGAGAGATCATTCAAAACCATAAATGTTTGTTAATTTCCAAAATTCATTATAATAGACACCGAGTGAGAATTCCCCGCTGTGATTCTTCCACGTCCTTGTGCCCCGCTTCCTCTCACAGCAGTTCCTCCTCCCCTCTTTTGTGCAAGAAATTGGTCTCTAACTTTGTAATACCCCCCTTCTCCCCATTCTCTGTCGGTAAAATCCAAATTGTCCAATGGTTGCTAAACCACAAAAAAAGTTTCTTCCTTTTGGGAGAAACTCTTTTGACCAATTCTTGGGGAAATAATTAAAAGAGAAAACCTCCCAACCCAGAAAACCTCTCCACAAGGATAATTTTTCAAAAAAAGATTTTACATTGAATAAGTATTAAGTCAGACTGTAGTATGTACCACAGACAACTTGCTAAGAGATTATAAAAATAGAAAGAAATCTCACCCCTTTTATATAGGTAAGCAGATATAAACCACTGCATACTTGTCCTGAAGGGGATGATAGCTAGTCCTCATGTGAGAGTACTTGATAGCACAGTTTAGCACACATAGTCTTAAACTCACCAGGTGATCAGGGTGGCTATCTGTATTAGTTAATCCCTTTTATACAAAGTGAAAATAAACTTCTCATGTTTTCATGATAGGATTTTTTTGCAACTTAAATTCAGGCAGTCACTAAAGTTAGGCTCCTACTCTCCCACAGAAACTGGGAGGCAGGGCCCCTATCTTTATTGATGTTTTTGTTCCAAAGAGATGTCTCCCAGGTCCTGGAAAGACATTCCTGGGTCATAAAGCTGGAGGATGCTTAATAACTTCTAAAAAAAAGATTTTACATGCATTTCAAGGAGCGAAAAAACTTAGTTTTCTAAAATAAGTGTTCTAAAGAAAGGGAGAGGCAAGAAGTCTCTTTATTGTTAAGTAAAATTAAGCCTCTTATTTTAACTTATACTTCCCTTATACTATTGTTAAAATAAGCTGAAAACTATGTAAACCCTCCTGCTAAAGTTCTGTAAAATTACTGCCCTTATTCCTCAAATTAGAAAGAGTCTTTGGAGCCTCCTCCTGCAGAGCATTTTTAAACAAAACTTTATGGTAATTATGCCATGATGGATTTTCTTCTGTACTAGCTATTAGGTGGAATAGTCCTTGAAGTGTAGTTCACATTGACTTAATGTGCTTCCCAAAGATTGTGGTCAATGCCTAGAAGAGTATTTCTGCAAATATGGGGCTTCCTATGTTTTTATGAGTATACTTGCCTCTTCCTCCACAATTAGTTCAGTTTAGGGATCCTCATATAGCACCACCCCCAATGAGCCTGCTGTGTACCTAGACATCCAAGAGGCAGCATTCTGTCCTTGTGTGCAGAACATATATTTGATATTTGGAATGATGGACGAGTCTTGATTACATCAACGACATCAGCTTAATATTAACCTTAAGATAATTCTGTTTCTAAGCCCCTCTGCAATATTCAATATTCTAGCTAAAATATTTTATATATTACATCTTTTTCTCCCTCACCTCTCCTTTCCTTTGTATTTCCTACCAACAAAGTTGTCTTCATTGTTAATGCAGAGCAATTTGATGAGTGCTTTCGTTGTCTTGAAGGTTGCCAACACACACCCACAGGGGCTTACTTTTTCCCCATGACTTAAAAATGTGCTTTCTAATAAAGGCATTTTTCTCTCAAAGAATTCTGATAACAGCTTTCAAGTTAACACTGCTATATTTATTTATTTGAAAATGTAGTCCCTTAAGACAATGGAATAAAACACAAAGTGAAGCAATGAGGTTATGAGGAAAAATAAGTTAACCTAAACTGGAAATGAGTGTAAGGTTACTTTACAAAATTCACATTCTAAGGTCCAGTCTGTTCCTTGGAAAAGGATCAGGCATTTTTTGTTTTGTGGAAATTGTTCACGCTCTAACCCAGCGGGGGAGGTGTACTGAAGGTAGCAGAAGAGCAAGCAGCAAACTGGGGCTATTGGCACAAGGCAGGAAAGCTGATTACGCTCATTGAGCAAACAGCATCTGAGCTTCTCAGATGTAGAGGCCTGAGAAACACTTCCAGGATAAGGCTTACCAATAGTCCTGCCTTGTAGGTCAGGAGTGTCAGGTGGACTAGGCATGCATCAGAAGGTGAGGAGGGGTGAGCAATGAGGCCAGAAAACAAACTTGGGCCTGATCACGATGGACTGTGGGTGCCCAATAGGGTGCTTAATACTTACCTTGAAGTCAGTGGTGGGTGGGGTTACTGAAGACTTTTTAATCAGCGGAGAGACCTAAGCAGGTTTATATTTTTAAAAGTTCTTTCTAATATTCCACAAATTATAAGCCCTTGTCTATAAATTACTTTTGAATTTCTTTTCCCAATTCATAAGTAAAATTCTCTGTGCAGAAAAAGAAAAGGAATTTGTGTTCCTGGGTATGTGTGTAGCTCTAAGCAAGAACTGTAGTTATAAACACTGTTTTTAAGTTAAACAGATGAAATTTATTTTAGTTAAACCTAGCTTTTTTGGTTATCAACAAAAAGATGGACAATGAAGTTTTGTTTATAGTTTAATTATATGTCAAAACCAAAAAGTATAGGGTAAAAATATTATTTATTTGCTTTGAAAGCCCAGGTAACATGAACTTATAATATTTCTTATAAATATTGTATGGGCTAGGTTTTGGACAATTCATTTATAAGTGACTGTCATCTTACTTTCTGGAATTCCATAAGAATATCTCTTCTCTTTACTATGAGACTAAGTTACTAAATTACTAAATATTATTAACATAGTAGCTTGAAAGCTTATATCTATAAAAAGCTAATAAACATCTTCTAAATGCCATATTTGAAAATTCTGTAATCTCTCCCAACTACTATTCAATTTTACTAAAAACCCAAATTAAGTATTTAATACATTCTGTTCCTAAAAAAAATTCTTTCAGCATCTTTGATGAAGTGAATCAATATGGTGTTATTCATGGTAACAGAAAATACTGCAAGAAGATGTTAACAATTTTCACATTCAAGTAAGAAATGGTTACATGTTAATTATTTGATATATCCACATTTCATAAAAATTTTAGATTAGCTAGAGAAAAGGGTTAGCCAAGAGGAAACTGAAATTATTTAATTCAAAAGGGTTTAAAACATTTATAATTGTGTCATGGGTATTGGGAATTGCTATTTGCAGAGACCAAAATCCAGTGGGGGAAAAATAGGCTCAGAAGTGACACAGACACAGAAGGAAATTCACTCATACTGACACGGTATTATGTCTGAGATCCATATTTTTACTTCCTGACGTATTATGCTAAATTTGAGCTAATATATCATTAAGAATGTTGGTTTTGTTGGTAAAGTGAATTATAGTAGTATGGAAGGGAAAAGATTAATGGTGCACTAGCAAAGAACATGATTATATCATAATTCACTTTTTCTTACTGGTTTCTGTTGATGAGGAGGGAAAACACATTAAGTGAAAGGTCCTAGCCATTTGTGTTCTCTTAAGAGGCAACTCTTTAATATATCTCCAGTAACAGTTTGGGCAATGTTTGAATTAATCTTTCTATAACATTTAAAGTATTAGGAAACATGAAGCTAAATTACATTTATGTAGACGACAACTGATAGGGACGGTAATCCCTGTGAATGTGAATATAAATGCATGTTCTGACTGACACCTGACCAGTGATGTTGCCTACCATGTTTCGGTGCATGATTGGGCAAATGGAGGCGGCTCATCAAGCCCACATGCAAGGCTGAATAGACAGTCTCAGCAGTGTCTGCCATACTGTGGTGTGGGATACCAGTGCACCTAGGGGGTTTTGGGACAGCTGAAGCCCCAGGATACTGAGCAAATCATACCTCTTTTTGCCTAAAATGAAGACTTGTTATCACTATGTTTAAAAGATTGGGGAACACTGGTAGTATGCTTGGGTTGAACACAAGAAAAGCTAAGATGAGAAAGGCATTTTTAGTTAAGATCAATGGAAAGAATCAGAAAGATCTGTTTGGGTCTCCACTCATCTTTGTTTGTGGAACCTTAGTTTTCTCATCTGAAAAATGGTATATGACATTTTACTTCCTTCAGAGTTCATTTTGAAAATGAAAAAAATGTATGAAGAACACTTTGTAGAACTGTATTGTGAATACAGGCAGCCTGATACTCTTTCCAGGTCCAACCACTGTTCAGAGCAAAATAGCATTGAGTGAGTGTTCGGCAATGGTTGACAGATGAATTATCATGCAGTTTCGTTATTCCTGTTACAATGGTAGCATGGAAAAGTGAGCTGGCAGTGGAACAGACTTGGATTTAGATCTTGTCTCTGTGAATTACCGTGCTATTTTCTGAACACTGAGTAAAACCAGGCAATTAAAATATACTTGGTTGTATTATTCATAATGTTTAAAGTAATCCATCGACCATCTACCGTGTATCTATGTGTGTGCATACACACGGCCTTTTTCATATGTGAAATGTACATACCAATGCCTGTGTGGCAAGATGATTGTGACAGTAAACATTAGAAATAACACATGGAATAATTAGTATTTGGTTGGCCAAAAAGTCTGTATGTTTTTTTCTATGAAATAAAAGACATTTTTGATTTTCACCAATAACTTTTTTGATTTGGATATTTTGAGTATGTCGGCTATCTCCCGCCTGGTATGACATTTGATTGTTCTCAGTTAATGCCTTGATTTGATTGCTATCAACTTGAACTGGTCTACCCAACCATTTGGCTTTGTCCAGTGAGAAATCTCTAGCATGAAACTTCACAAACCACTTCTTTTTTTTTTTTTTAAAGATTTTATTTATTTATCTTCAGAGGGGAAGGGAAGGAGAGAGGGAGAGAAATATCAATGTATGGTTGCTTCCTGTGCATTTCCTGCTGGGAACTGGCCTGCAACCCAGGCATGTGCCCTGACTGGGAATCGAACCGTGATCTCTTGGTTCACAGGCCCGCACTTAATCCACTAAGCTATACCAGCCAGGGCCACAAACCACTTCTGACCCATTTGATCACGTTTGATCCCAAATGAGAGACAGTTAACAGCCACTTTCTATATCCTTAAGGAGTTGCAAAGGACAAAGATCTCAAAAGAGGATCCAAAGAGGACATTCCAAAGAGATGCCATATTTCCTGCCAGAAAAAGGCCAAAGTGTGTGCCATGGAGCAGTAGAGGTTTTAATCGTTTCCCTATTAATCAAAAATCTAACCTGGTGGCATTACCAAATAATGTCCTTATACTTCACCTATTCCTATCAGTGCTTTTCTTCAAGGTAGATAACAGAAGGGCCACTTAAACTCTCTTTAGTGACTAGTGTGGGACTGATAAGTGGACTCTATCTCTATCATCACCATATTATTGTCATCATTATCATTTTAATTACACTGGGAAATTGAATTAATGTTTTGATTAACTGATTAATTGATCTCTGAAATTAACTGCATTTAAGATTACCATATGAGTGAAACCGAGAATAAATTGCAATAACCTTAGATCATACAGAACTGAAGTAAGACATGACGCACTGTGGCGCATTTTGCTAGTCTGGACTAGAATAGTCCTGTCTACCAGGAGGGTTTATTTCTCCCTGCTATGTACTTCCAGCACTGTGATGCAGATTGTGCAGCAACAAGATTGGTAATCAGTCCCCTACTGTGCCACAATGCTTTCCAAAACGGAATCAGGACTGTCCCCTCCCTAAGTCCCATTAGTACATTCTCACATCTTTTGCGGCCTAAATCTCCTTGGAAACAACTGAGCAGGAAGTAGAAGATGGTGCACAGTGGGATATATAATTCTGATACATATGATTTTCTTACATCAAGCGCTGTAGATGATAGGGGAGGACAAATTGTGTATGTGTAGTACAGGCTTGAAAATTTGGTCTTTCATGAACTCAACCTATGTAAGGAAGAAATACAGACTGTGTTGAACTGAAATGATTAGTTTTTGTTTCAGATAGCGAATCACAGTTGGGGCAGAAATATACCTTTGTTCAGCAAGGTTATGCCAGATAAATCCCCATAGATCAACACAAGTGGGCTATGCATTTCTTTATATATCTGTTTACTTTAAACTTGATGGTAGTCATTTCATAATAGCCTAATAACCAAGGAGCAGAATGAATGTTAATATGTGTTTTTTCTACTGATAATCCTAAGCCAGGCTATTTTTTCCTTAATAAAAAGAAACAATACAGTGATGTAATCAAGATGGCAGAATAGCTGGTTCCTGACATCTGTCCCACTCACAGAAAAACCAACTAGTGACTCTCCATAAATAAGACAGCTTTGTGAAAATCCCAGAACTCAGGTATTAGGCAGCAGTGCCCCCGTGGACAACACAGACTGAGAAGAAGCATATTATAAGGGTAAGAAGAGTGGTTTTACTTTGACCTCATTGCTCTCCCTCCAAGCTGGCACAACACAACATCGAGAGGATCCCCTTCAACTTACTGTTTTTCTAGCTGGTAAAAGAGAGCCCAAGGTGGACATATTATATCACAACATTGTGGGATGTTTCCCGGGAGGACAACTTGGGTCTTGCCTCATGGGGATCACTGAGTATACCCTGACCACCAGGGATAAGATAGGGATGGAAAAGGGGAATGTGCCTTACAGTGTGTAGATATTGGAAGACCATGTTCCTGATAGAGGTGGTGCCCAAACACGGATCCGATCTAGTGGCCTCATCTGGCGAACGAACAAGGTTGGCAGTTCTGTCTTGCAGAACTGCATCCCCAGCCAATGGTCATAATGGATTTGGAGCCCATTCTATAGCCCCACATAGACAAGAAAGCAAGTTAGCAGCTCTGTCTAACTGCTGAGCACAGCCTCCGGTCATATCCCACCAGGAAGTCTGAGCATAGGTCATGTCCCACCAGGAAGTCTGGCATAGATGCAGTGCAGCTGCAGAACTCAATTCTATGGCATGCCTAGGCAGGGAAGCAAGTCAGCACATCCACTCAACTGCTGAGCATAACCTTCTGCCCCATCTGACCAGGAAGCCCAAACAGTGAGCACAGGCAGCTTTGAAGCTGAATCCAAGGTACTACCTAGTCTTAGAGCTCAGCTTACAGCCCTACCTGACAGTAGAGCCCAACCATGGCCTTGCTTAATTGTTACATACAACTTATGGATCCTCTGCACTGGGGAGTTTGGATAGCAACCCTACCCAACCACGGACCATAGCCTCTAGTCCCACCTACTGTAGGATACACCTGGGGGTCCCACCTGCCCTGGCCAGTGATATTGATCAACAGCATAGCACAGTCAGCACCTGCTTGATGGTAGAATCCAGTATTCAGCTCCATCCAACTTCAGGGCACAGCCTGAGGCTCTGCTTGGTCACATGATCTATCTTCAGCCCTGCCTGATTGCAGAATATAAACAGCAATACTCTCTTGGGAAGCACAACCTGTGGTACTACCTAAAAGTAGTAATTGAGGACCACAGCTTACAGCACTGACTAATTACAGATTCCAATCACTGGCATGGCCCTGTGAGAAAATACAGCCCGTGAGCGATTACTGAGTCCAACTTAATACAGGTTGTTATAACTGTAAGATATTTTATGCAGCTTCATGGTAAGCACAAAGGAAAAACCTATAGACTAAACAAAAGACTAAGATAAAGGAATCAAACAAACTGTCACAAAAAATCATATCACAAAGGAAGAGAGCAAGAAAAAAACTACAAAATAGAAAACAATGTCAATAGTAAATCCATATCTATCAATAATTACTATTTACCTATCAATAAATCCTATCAATAATAAATAGATTAAATTCTCCTGTCAAAAGACAGAGGCGCCAAGTGGGTTAAAAAATGCAAGATATACTGCTTGAAGAAACACAGTTTAGCCTTAAAGACAAACAATGACTAAAAATGAAAGGATGAAAAAGGATATTCCAAGTACAAGCTAACCAAAAGATATCAAAGGTAGCTATACTTATACCAGACAAACTAGAACTTGAGCTAAAGATGAACACAAGAGACAAAAGGTCATTATATAAAGACAAAGGGGTTAATTCATTAAGAGAATATAAGAATTGTAAATATTCATCTAATACAGGGTCACATAAATATATAAAGTAAATACTAACATAACTAAAAGGAGAAGTAAAAACAACACAGTTATAGTAGAAAACTTTATTTTTTTTTTTTTATTTTTTTTTATTTTTTTTTTAAAGATTTTTTTTTTTTTTTTATTTATTTACCTTCGGGGAAGGGAAGGAGAGAGAAATATCAATGTATGGTTGCTTCCTGTGCATTCCCTGCTGGGAACTGGCCTGCAACCCAGGCATGTGCCCTGACTGGGAATCGAACCGTGATCTCTTGGTTCACAGGCCCGCGCTTAATCCACTAAGCTACACCAGCCAGGGCAATAGTAGAAAACTTTAATGACCCACTCTCAACAATGCAAAGTTCAGGCAGAAAATCAATATGGAAATGGCTGATTTGAGCAACACTATAGACCAAATGCACCAACCAAACAGACATACACAGAACATTTCATCCCATAATATTTAATTATACATTATTTTCAAGTATACTTGGAAACATTCTTCAGGATAGAACATTTGTTCAGCCACAAAATAAATGGCAACAACTTGGAAAAGATAAAATTATATTGTGTCTAATATTATGAACATATAGTATAAACAGACATCAATAATAGAAGGAAACTAAAAAATTTATAAATATGTGGAAATTAAACAACACATTCCTGAACAACCAATGTTTCAAAGAAAAAAGGTACAATAAAACATAGCACATCATACCAAAGTACAGCAAATCAAAACTTATGAGGAAAAGAGGGAGGTATACAGCTAAGAAGACTATATTAATAAAAAGAAAAAAAAGTCAAACAACCTTACATTGCACCTGAAAGAATTATAAAAATAAGAACTAAGCCCAAAGTTAGTATAAAGAAAAAAATAAATATTCAAATGGATAAATGAAATATAGATTAAGACAACAGGAGTAAAGATTGGTAAAATTAAAACTATTTTCTGACAAAAAAAGGGTTATGAACAAAACAGAAAAACCTATTGGCTAGATAACAGAGGCTCAAATAAATAAAATCGGAAATGAAAGAGTGGACATTACAACTGGTACCACAGAAACATAAAGGATAACAAGACACTACAATGTGAATCTACAGGCCAATACACTAGAACACCTAGAAGAATGGATAAATTCCTAGAAATGTACAATGTACCCAAACTGAATCATGAATAAACAGAAAATCTGAACAGACTGACAACTAGTAAGGGCACTGAGTGAGTAATCAAAAACCACTCGACAGTTGACTTGACTGACCCTGGAACAACATCGGAGTCCTCGTGCAACGTCTTGTCTGCTGTGGTCACAGTGAGCCCTCACAGCCAGTCAGCTTAAGGATCAGTCTCAGCCACTGATGTGCAACAACAACCGTGGCTCAACTACAACAGAAGGGCACACACAATCCAAATAAGAGGCACCCCTAGAGCACCCAGCTCAGATGGTCAGGGAGCCTGCGCCACTGGGCCCTACAGGGACACCTACTATATAAGGCCACTATGCGAACACCCAGAGACATATTAGATCTACCTAATATATGGAAACAAACACAGGCAAGCAGTCAAAATGAGGAGATAAAGAAACATGTCCCAAATGAAAGACCGGGACAAAACTCCAGAAAAAGAACTAAATGAAATGAAGATAAGCAATATACCAGATGCAGGGGATGTATATCTAACCCACGTATATATGAAAGATGCTAAACATCACTAATAATCAGAGAAATGCAAATTAAAACCACAATGAGATATCACCTTAAACCTGCCAGAATTGCTATAATCCATAAGTCAATAAAACAATTGTTGGCGAGGATGTGGAGAAAAGTTAACCCTTCTGCACTGTTGTTAGAATTGTAAACTGATGCACCCACTATGGAAAGCAGTATGAAGGCTCCTCAAAAAATTAAAAATAGAACTTTCTGATGACCAGCACTCTATTTCAGGGTATATATCCAAAGAATTAAAAAAGATACATGCACCTCTATGTTCATTGCAACTTATTTACAATAGCCAAGATACGGAAGCAATCTAAATGCCCAACAGTAGATGAATGAACATAGAATATATACAGTAGAATGTTTCTCAGCCATAAAAAAGAAATATTGCCATTTGCAACATGGATAAACTTAGAAGGTATTATGCTAAGTGAAATAAGTCACACAGAGAAAGGGAACTACCATATGATTTCACTTATATGTGGAATGTAAAAACAAACAAATAAAAAAACAAAATAAATGACCAAGAAAAACAAAAAGAAATCATAGATACTGAGAACAAATTGATGGTGGCTAGATGCGAGAGGTATTGGGTGACATGTGAAAAATGTGAAGGAATTAAGAAGTACAAATTGGTAGTTACAAAATAGTAATGGGGATGGAAAGTACAGCATAGAAAATACAGTCACTAATATTCCAATAACCTTGCATGGTGTCGTACAGGAACTAGACTTACAGGGTGATTGCTTCATAAGTTATATAAATGTCTAATCATTATGTTGTACACCTGAAACTAATATAACATTATATGTCAAATGTAATTGAAACAGAAAAAAATGCAAAAATAAATATTCTCAACAAAGAAAGGGTCAGGGACAGATAGTTTCAAAAGTGAATTTCATCAAACTTTTAAAGAAGAAATAATACCAATTTTTCTCAAACTCTCCCAAAAAATACTGAGTAGGAGGGAAACACTTCCAAACTCCTTTCATAAGTCCATTATTACCCTGATATCAAAGCTAGATAAGTACACATGAAAACCATACACCAGTATCCCTATAAATACAGATGCAAAACTTATCAACAAAATTCCAGCAACCTAAATTCAACAGCACGCTAAAAAGATCATGATGAGTGAGGGACTTATTCTTGGGATGCAAGGATGATCAGCATATGTATTATACCATGTCAGTAGAATCAAAGATAAAAATTATATGACCTTCTCAATATATGTATAGGAGCCATTTGACAGACTATAACTTGCTTTCATGATTAAAAAAAAAAAACAAGCTGGGGAAATAAAGAACATGACTTACCGTAACAAAAGCCATATACAATAAACCCATAGCAGCAGCATATCAGCAATGAAATACTGAAAATTTTACCTCTAATATCAGAAGTTGACAATGGTGCCTATTCTCACCATCTTACAGAACATAGTACTGAAGTCCTAGCTAGAGCAATGAGGCAAGAGAAAGAAAAGAAGTGAAAATGTCTGTTTGTAAATGATATAATCTTATATATAATCTTATATATTTTAAAAAAACCTAAGGATTTCACCAAAAATAGACCTGAGACAAATTCCTTTGAGTTACAGGATATGAGATCTACTGTAATGTAAGTTCCTGATGTGAACCTTTTGATTGTTGAGGCGTCTATATCAGAAGACATCACACTGACTAAATATGTTGCCAGGTGTACAATACAGCTACTGGCAAAACAATCAGATAAGGAATGAGGCCACCCCCACCCATGAAGTTCCTTCTTTCAGAAAGCCATGAGTAACCTAGATAGGTGACCACTTATGTGCCCTCTCTTTTCCCTTCTTGCACACTAAATTTTGCTCTTGTGCTTTAAATTAGCTAATAAAGAATTTACCTGTAAAACTCTAGATACTCCATTCTTGGGCCCTAATAAAAGTGGGGTCCCATGTCTGCGCTCTCCTTCTATCCATGACATTGCTGTGTGGTCCCCAGGCATGCCATGCATACTCTCTAGGACTTAAGAGTAATAAATCTTGTTCCTCAAAATTCCCTGATAATTATGTCGAAGTATGTCCTGCCATCATAACAAGATTCACAATGGCTGATCCAGACAGAATATTGGCCCTGGTGAGGGAAATGTTTGCTGGGGCTTGATATGTGTGATGCAGACCCTGGGAGACAGCCTCAGGCATGCCTCGCCAATAGCATTCCTACCTACAGGCTGGGACTGACCCAACAAGTGGTGTAGCTGGCAGGATTGCATGATCACACTTGAAATCAAGCAAAGGGAATGCCCTTTAGCAAAACTGGCTTCCTAACTGGCCAACCCAGGTGGGTAACACCATTTGTGAAAGCAAGACCACTTGCTATGTGCTGCTGCATGTTTCTTCTGTTGTGTGGCCTGTGGTATCCATCCCAAAGTGTCACTCTTGATGTAATAATTCAAAGTGGCATGATCAAGGCCATATGTTCTAATGAGACTGTTAAACCAATAGTTATAGAGGCCTTAATTGAGTTCTTATATAGTCGAGGGTCCTCCTTGCCTTAGGCCAGGGAGAGTTAATTAGAATACATTGGTTCAGAAGGCTATTGTCACTGCCTAAGGTAAGACTTTAGGCTAAGGCACGAAGAAAAGATAGTTTTGCAGGAAAGGAGGTGGGAGACCACCTGCAACCACTGAATCGGTGGGTTGTGCTGGGACCATTTATTCTAAACCTATGTGGCTATCTCACTTGCTGCTGTCACTCTTCATTCCCCCATCCAATTGGATATCACAGATCCAGTCCTGGTACAATGTTTCTCATAAACTCATGGACACATGTAAATGTCCTGAACATCTTGTGTTGGTGCCTCTTAAAGCCCCCCAAAAGGTTCACTAGCATCTTGATAAATGCAAAACCCTTACGGAAGTTTTTTGGGTGTTGCTTACTGCCTCAGCATACCACCATGCCAAGGCTCTTGTATTACACTCCAGAGTGCTAGGCACTTTTTCTGAAACCCTGTATCACACTACTGCAGGCAGACCCTGATCCTTGGGAGGCCCATCGGGACATCCGGGAAAGGGAAGAGGCTGCATATGAAGAAAGCTCACTGAGACATGGTTGACAAATTTTCCAAGTAACTTCATGTAAGGCCAAGGTAACAGGAGAAAATTAGAAAATACGAAGTATGATCAGAAATCATACCTTAAATTCAAACTTTCCTTAAGATTTTGGGCAGCAGAAAAGATAGAAGGGATCTGATGGCCTATTGTATATTTTTGGACTGGATTCTAGATTATTACTTATGGCTGCCAAAATGCACCAACTGGCAGGTATCTCTATAAGACCTGAAATCCATAATGTGCTTTTAAACATTCACCTGGACTACCTGCCTGTTTCTTCTGAGATGCCACAGATCTTGAGCTGCTTCAGATTTTACCTGAAAGAAGCAGAACAAATGAACTCACTTTGTAAGACATCTGTGCCACCAGGGAAAAAGCTGACAGGGTTGTCAAGTCCTCCAGTGAGACTGAAGAAGAAAATGAAGAGGTAAAGTCCCCTAGAGCCACCAATATTTGTGTCAGGGCCCTTTCTCTGTGTACCTGGATATTTGTTGTCTGGCGCAGTGCACATCCTCAGATCACGGTGATCACTGCTAAACCTCACAGTGAATGGAAAATATTAACTGAGGTCCATTGCCTGCCATGCAAAATGGACATGATCCAAAGGCTTTGTCATTTCTACGACCATAGTGACCCAAATGATCCTCTCTTCATTTCTAACCCTGGGGAGGCCCCATTTCACCCTCAGTGCAGAGAATTCTTTTTACAAGGAGCTCTCTCTCATTATAGGGTAGCACTACTACATTTTATGCGGAATACTGAAACCATTCAGTAGGCACTGGAGAATGCTGACATTGCTGTTAGACATGTAGGAGATTCCCATCTAAATGCTCAGGTACTCCAGACTTATGCCCCTCTGCCCAGGATCCAGCACCATGCAGACTAGGTCTTTTTGTGTTCTGGAGCGAATAAATCCCTTCTCTCTTAAAAATTCTTTGCTCTATATTTGGAATCACACACGTCTGTCACCTTCCACTGGGGAGGGACCCAGTGATGAGCTTAGAAGCTGCCCAACAGGCAGTTCAACAAGCATTAACCTTTAATCTCACCTGGCTCTACATATCAAGTTGAGTCCTTGGCCACATCTGACTATGCCTCTCAGAGTCTTTCAATGAAACATGAGTCAACCTGGCTTTTTATGGTGTTTTTGACTAAGTGCCTACTCCCAGTGGCAGCCTAACATACTCCCCTTGAGTGCCAACTTTTGACATCCTATCGGGCTCTTTTAGAAATCAAGGCCCTTACTGGCTCCTACTCTGTACTACTCTGTATGCAACTTCTTATAATGCCCTCAGTTAGAGGTGTCTCCCAGAAGATTTCTCTACAGAAATCAGTTGCATTTTATACAATAGCAATGAAATATCTGAAAAAGAACCTAAGAATATTATCCTATTTGCAACAGCATCAGAAACAATAGAATACTTAGGAATAACTTTAACCAAGAAGGTGAAAGAGCTATATATTAAAAACAATAAGACTTTGATAAGAGAAACTGAAAAAGAAACAAACAAATGAAAAGATATCCTAAGTTCATAGACTGGAAGAATTAATATTTTTAAAATGTTTATACTACCCAAAGCTATCTATAGATACAATGTAATTACTATCACAATTCCAATGGCATTATCACAGAAACAGAAAAAAACAATTCTAAAATGTGTATAAAATCACAAAAATCCTTGAATAGCCAAAGCAATTCTGGGAAAGAACAAATTTAGAGGCATCACACTTCCTGTTTTTGACTATACTACAAATCTCTAGTAATCAAAACAGTATTGTATTGCCATAGAAATGGACACATACACAGAGGGGACAGAATCGAGAGCCCAGAAACAAAGCCCCACATATGGTCAACTAATATTTGACAAGGAAGTCAAGAACACTCAATGGGGAAAAGATAGACTCTTCAATAAATGCTACTGGAAAAAATTGGATAACCACATGCAGAAAAATGAAATTGGACTCCTATTTTACACCACTCACAAAATTTAACTTAGAATGAATTAAAGACTTAACCATTAGACTTGAAATCATAAAATTTCTGAAGAAAACAGAGAACAAGCTCTCTGACATTGTATTTTTGGATAGAACACAAAAAGCGCAAGCATAGCAAAAGCCAACAACTGGGAGAGTGCCTAAGTAAAAAGCTTTTACATAGCAAGAGAAACAATAAAAACTAAAGATAACCTAATGAATGGGAAAATATTTACCAATCACATATCAGATAGAGGATTAATATCCAAAGTATATAAAGAACTCATATACCCCAATAACAAAACAATCTGATAAAATAGGCAGAGGAACTGGATAAACATTTTTCCAAAGACAACATCCAAGTGGCCAACAAATACCTGAAAAGGTGCTGAACATCGCTAATTGTCAGAAAAATGTGAATGAGAAACCACCATGATCTGTCACCTCATACCTGTAGGGACGGCTATTATTGAAAAGGTGAGAGTCAGTGAGTGTCGGCATGCATGAGGAGATAGAGAACATTTGTGTGCTGTTGATGGAGATGTAAATTGGTGAAGACACTATGAAAAACAGCAGAGGGATTCCTCAAAAGTTAAAAATAAAATTGCCATATGATTGAGCAATCCCACTCTGGATATATGCCTTAAGGCAATGAAAAGAGGATATCAAAGATACATGTGCACTCCTGTGTTCGTTGTTGTATTAGTCACAATATCCAAATCATGGAAGTGACCTAAGTATCTATCAGTGCATTAATGGATGACAATGATATTAACAGATGAAAAAACTGATATATATTTACAATGGACTATTAGTCATAAAAAAGACAAAATTTCATGCCATTTGCTACAGCATAGATGAATGATGGGGACGTTAAGTGAATTAAGTCAGACAGAGAAAGACAAATACTGTATGATGTCACTCATATTTGGAATCTTAAAAAAAAAAACCTGAACTCACAGAAACAGAATAGATAATGGCTGCCAGAGGCAGGGCCTGGGGGTGTGAGAAATGGGTGAAGACTGTCAAAAGGTACTCACTCCCAGGTATAAGATAATTAAGTTCTGAGGATGTAATGTACCACATGATCACGATAGTTAACAATATTTAATTGTATATTTGAAAATTGCTAAGAGAATAAATCTTAAAAGTTCGCATCACAAGAAGAAAAATTTTAATTATGTGAGAAGATGTATGTCAACTAAACTTATTGTGATAATTTTACAGTATGTACATAAACGAAAGCATTATGTTGTACAATTAAGTTATATATTATATTATAATTATTTTAATAAAACTGGAAAAATTAAAAACAAATGCTGTATACAATTATTTAAAATATTATGGTACCATTGAAATAATTTTTATGAAGAGCTTTTAATTGCATAGTGAATATAATATGTTAAGTAAAAATGTGGACTACATAAAAATAAAATGTCATACATACACACACTAATGAATTCATAGAAAAATGTATAATATATTCTACAATATTAGCAATGGTTCTATCCAGATGGTAACTAATGATCGTATATTTTTCCTTGATCTAGTATGATTTTCCCATATTAAAAAATTAAAACATATATTTAAAAATCAGAAGTTTTTAGAGGAAATTAATGTCTCTTTTCCTTGTATAATTTTAATGGAATTTGCCTTTTGCTGAGAGTATGATTTGTGATACTTAAAATACCATGGCCACATTCTCTCACTACATTGGTATAAAATACCTTCAGGGAAACATCAAAAGTGGGAGCCCACTCAGGGCAGCTGAGAGCATGTTCTTGGCGTGATGTGATGATATTTACTTTGAATGGGTTTGTGTTGTAATGCTAAAATGAGGAATCTAAACACTAAACTGCTACATTACTAATCTTGACTTAAACATAGAATTGTAAAGAGAAAAACTGTACCAAGAGATGAAAAAATAAACACCCTTCTCGTACTCTGGACTGAATGTACAGCATTATGTTGTACAATTAAGTTATATATTATATTATAATTATTTTAATAAAACTGGAAAAATGTGGGAAGGGGTGCTTCTGAGGACCACTTCTCTATTATTATTCTGTCACTCAGTCTAAACACTAAAGATGGTTGTGGTGGTAGTAAAGGCTAGTAAAGGGTGGTAAAGGGTGGGTAAACACTGAAATACATTAGAGCTTCCTCGACTATTTCCACATGCACTCCCTCAGCTTTTCCTGTAGGACTGTTTACAATGGATGTGTGAGCCCATATGTTCACTGTATTGCATGCTTTGGTTTTATATTAAACTCCCTAAATCTTATAGTCAGAGTCAGACTTCGATTCAATAGTTCCAAGGCTGTACTTTCTGCATTTTTGATTTTTTTTTCATTTGAATGCTAAGAGTTATTTCAACTCAAGGGATAGATAAAGTATGGGAGGCAGGATACTGCCTCAGGAAAAATCAAATTAAATTTCTACTCAGGATCAACTGAAGGTTATATTCATCACCTCCTATGAGATAGTCTAGAAGTTTGAGGGTTAAAGTGGGATTTTTTTTGGTAAGGGCATCAACTGAGGCATACGAACTGCGGGGACAGGAGTTAGGGCTGTGAAAGTCTTGGAGACTTGTCGCTGTTATTGACCCAGTCCAGGTGGTTGTTCATGGAGCAGAGTTGCCTTCGAGAATCAGCCCCATTTTTCTGGATAGGTTAGTTCCTTAGGGGGTTTTACCTCTCACTTTACAGTCTTTGATTGACATATATACACATATATACATATGCGCACACACACATATAGACTGGGAACACTGCCTTCTCTTTATCATCTCCTCATTTTCTATGAAAAATTTTAGCTAGTTTCTCACTGGTTATGTTTTTCTTAACATTCAAAACTTGAAATATCTGATATACTAAGGTATCACTATTTTTGCTATTCTCTAAGTTTTCTCCATGCATTTCAGTTTGGAATATATAATGCCTCTGTTTTTAAATCAAATAAATCATTCCATTCCTCAAACAATCCTATCAAGGTCACAATATAATTAAATGGTTAATGTAACCACTTAACCTTGAACTTCAATATTTATGGGAAGTACAGTAGTGGAGTGAATCTTGATTTGACAGTCAAAGTATTCAGGTTTTAGTATTAATTTATCTCTAATTATGACAATAACAACTAACTTGATGGTTTTACCTATTCCTATTCCAAAAAGTTTGCAAAAGTTCAAAAAGATACACTAACTAATTTGGTCAATCCTTGGACCTCACTGAAGTTGGCTGTTTGTTTTTCAATTGCACATGAAATTTGATCACTATGCAGGTCTTGTTATGTTTGCTTTGTTATAAACTGATAGCAGTAAAAGCTTAAAGGGGTGTAAGGAATGAAAGCCCATCTTTTTATTCTGATATGACTATCACTTAAACCAGCGGTCCCCAACATTTCTGGCACCAGGGACTGTTTTCATGGAAGACAATATTTCCAAGGACCAGGGGTGGGGGATGGTTTTGGGACGATTCAAGCACATTAGCTTCAAGCTCACCTCCTGCTGTGTGGCCAGGTTCCCAATAGGCCATGGACTGGTCTGTGGCCCTGGGGTTGGGGACCAACTTAGAATTTTATAATTATAATCACTTAAACTCAAACCACTTACCATAATTTTGCAGGCCAACAAAAATATTATAGAAACCTCTCATTATACCAGAAGTAACATAATTCATATCTATTTATTTATTTATAGGGGTATACATATATATAATATATATACATACAAACACAAATATATATTTATATATCTATAGGGATACATATATATAGTATTATGTAAACACACATATTTATACAACTCTGATATAACAGAATACAAATATATACAAATGTACAAATATATTACAAATATAATACAATAATACATATATTCATAACGTTTTAACCTTCTGGTGTGTGTATATATACACACACATATATACATATATATGTATACATACACACACCTTTATAGTATTTGATGGTAATATGGAAATAGCCTTTCCACATGCAGCCACAAAACATCTAAAGCATATCAAATTCTTGCTTTACAGCATACATTTTTGAGGAATTTATGCATAAGCAGTTTATGATTCCTAATGACTAAGCTTTAATTAACTACTCAGAAAGCATTGCTGTCAATATAGGAATGGGTAGGTCAGTGTCAAAGATTTTCTGATAATTATGCTCACTATTCTTTTTACAGCTTGCTATTTTAAACATTCCCAGTAATATTTTCATATAGTATCTGAAGGGAGTTCTGTCACTGAAATTACTCTGATTTTCAAGTTTCTTCCACCTGTCTCTAATATATGCACTCACCTTATGAGGAGAGAACCCCCAAAACTGGAATTTATTTATAAAATATTGTGTATTTATTGTTACATGTTTAAACTTCAGTCACCTTCACCATACTCTCAATTTGATGCAATACAACTATTAAGACGTTTTTTCCACTGCTCAAAACAGTTTTTGAACTCACTGATTTTGATGCCTTTTAGTGCTTCCACTGTTTTTTTGTTTCACCTCTTCCACATCAGCAAAATGTTTCCCTTTGAGGAGATTTTCCATCAGGGAAACAAACAAAAAAAAGTTGCTCGGGGTGAGATTGGGTGAATAGGGAGGGTAGGGCACCAGGGTCATGCTGTTCTGGATCAAAAACTGCTGATCCTTGTCAATCACCCATCGTGAAATGGGCAAACATGTTGAAAGCATCTTCAAAGAAATTCACTGAAGCCTAACACAGCCTCTCACAGCAACACCAGCTGGTACATGGTACAGATGGATTCCAAGAACACTCACCTAGAGGGGAAAGTCTGTACTACAAGTGCTCACCCTCCAGAAGATAATTCCATTTTGTGGGGGAGGGTCTCCCCCAGTATTATTGGTTTCCCAAAGTTTTTACTTCTCTCATTACTTTCTGGAGGGTGACTGAAGAATGTACCCTCAGAGTCCCATTTCTGGGAATAGGGCAGGCATGTACATCTGCCCTGCTGTTTTTTTACCTTGTGTGAGTAGGAGGGCATACCCAGAAATAATTTCCAAGAGTTAGAAATGTGATTGGGGATATAGCAACAGTTTGAGAAGGAGATTTGAGTCTGATCTGGAAAGAGATTTGATGAGATTTCTGTAGGACTGACTGAACTCTCCACAATCAGTAGGACACATTTCTGATTCTCATATGAATAGTAAAAGGTAACAGGAGAGGGCAGCCATTTCCATGCCAGCAGAAACAGAACCCAGGTGTCCTGGTCTCAGAACTATTTGTGGAAATCACTTAAATATTTATTGAGAATTTACCATAAGCTAGGTTGTGTGCTTTGCAATAGAAATAGTGATATATAAAATACAGTTGCCATGTTTTAAAAAAATGTACAAACATAGGAAGGAGAACAGAGTTTGCTATTCCAAAAACACTTTTTGGGGATGCTGATTATTTTAAACTGGTTATTTTGAAGAAACAAAAGACTCAGGAAAAAAAGAAAACAAAACCT
Source organism: Trachops cirrhosus (assembly GCA_028533065.1). Classification (NCBI taxonomy): domain Eukaryota; kingdom Metazoa; phylum Chordata; class Mammalia; order Chiroptera; family Phyllostomidae; genus Trachops; species Trachops cirrhosus. The sequence continues at coordinate 52,217,084 of CM052539.1, read as the reverse complement.
TTGACCTTTCGCTAATTGCCTGTAAAAGAATTTAGATAGAGACCTGCCCCAGGAAGGGAGTCATCATCAAAGATAACTCTGGTTTAATATGAACGAGGTGATCAAGACCCATTTAATCAAAGTCCTCCCTGTCTCATTGCTAAAAGATGGTCCAGCAAACATTTATTTACTGGACATTTGCTTTTCTAGCTGCACGTGGGTTGCCTTTCTGCCCTTTGAAGTCTCAAACCACAGCTCAGTCTTTCTCCTTAGTGCGAGGCTTGTACGCCTCAGCTGCCCTGATTGTCCTCTGGTCTCATGTTCTTATGAATGCATATGTAACAAATTTGGTAATTTTTTCCTGTTAATTTGACCTGTGTTAATTTGGTTGTTAGTCCAGCCAGAAGAACTTAGGTTAGAAGGAAAATTATTTTTCTTTCCCCACACTTGTGAGGAAAAACACAGGTAAACATATCATAACACACACTTGTTGTAGCCTGTAGGACATGGAATGTATTTTAAATATCATGTTTCTTAGCTTCTTCAAACTGCTCCTGATGTTAAACAGGAAGGTTTTTTTCAGTCCAATAGTCATCGGGAAAGTATAGTTCCTGGCACCAAAACAGAACATACTTTCCTATTTCTCCCTTCCAGCGTATTTGACTACACCTGAAGCCTCAGCAAGGCTGGGGGTGATTCTGCCTTGTCCACAGCCACAGCCACTCACAGAGACTCACACACAAGTAGCTGCTTGGTAAAACTTCGCTGAGTAGTATTGTTGAGGAAAAGAGGTTTGGGATCTAATACCCAGTTTAAAGGACATCTCCTTATATTATGTTAACATCTTTTATTTTTAAAATGACTTGCATAGACCCAGCCACAGTGCATGCTAGAAATTCAGCAACACTGGCCTGTGGGAAGATGAGGCATTTCAAAAAAGAACTAACAAACAAAACAGAAACAAATTCATAGATACAGAGAACAATTTGATAGTTGTCAGATAGGAGAGGTTGGAGTGATGGGTGAAAAAGGGGAAGGGATTCAGTGTACCAAATGCCAGTTATAAAAGGTCATGGGAATATAAAGTATGTCATAGGGATATAGCAAATAATATTTTAACAACTATGTGTGGTGTCAGATGTGTGTTAGAATTACCTGGGTGATCACTTTGTGAAATACATAAATGTCTAATTACTGTGTTGTACACCTAAAGCTTATATAACTGTAATTGAAAAAGCAAAGATATTGTTTAAGAAAAGCAGCAAAAACTAGCCTGGATTTGAAGGCAAGTAACAGTCTTGGCTATAGTTTCTTAATTGCAAGAGTTTAATTTAGCATTGTTAGAAGAGTTCGGCTTGATTCAGGCAGGTAAATGTAATGACACAGTTTTGGAATATAAAAGCCAACCTGGAATATATTAGATGCTCAGTAAGTATCTGTTGAGTCAAAGAATGACTAAACCTGATGAACAGATCATAGTCAGATGAGTCCAGGTGACAAGAGGCACTTGAAGTATATTTATGGCCAGGTCAGCCTATGTATAAAATCAGTCCCCAAGGGACAATGTCCAACAAGACCTAAACTGACAGAATAGTAAAGTGAAGAGAAGGAGGACTAGGCAGAGACCTGAGGCAGAAGTCTGGCCACTGTACACAGAGCAAAGGTAAGGTTAGATTCCACTGTGGAGAACAGTGTGGAGGTTCCTTACAGAATTAGAATAGAATTGCCCAGTGATTCCACTTCTAAGAATGTATCTGAAGAAACCCAGAACACTAATATAAAAGACTATATGCACCCATACGTTCACTGCAGCATTATTTACAATAGCCATGGAAGATATGGAAGCAACCCCAGTGCTCATCAATGGATGAGTGGTTAAAAAATGGTGTGGTATTCCGCACATACCCAGGTTGCGGAATCGGTCTCTGTAGTGTGTAGAAGAAGTCAGCCATCGATGTTTCTCCTTCACATCAATGTTTCTCTCTTTCTCCCTTCCTCCCTCTCTGAAAGTAATGAAAAAAAAAAATGTCCTTAGATGATAAAAATAAAGAATCAGACACAATCAATTCTGAAGTTAAAAGGTTTCACTTATAGCATCTGATAAGGACTGAAGGCCTCTCCTTTACTTTCTAAGCTGTGAATGCTGTGTGAACATGTGAAGAGTCTTTGATTCCCTATTTTGTATTAGATCACATTTATAACATACTTAGTGCTAAGGATCCAATGAATGTGTTAATTTCCTTAGAATTGGAAAATAAAAGTTGATTCAGTCTGTGTAAATATATTAAACAAGCTTGTAAAATTAAACAAGCTGGAGCATCAGGAAGACACATTGAAGAGTGAAGAAATGCCAGGTCTGACACTGTCTGTAAATGACAGGTGGACTTCCTGAGAGCATTATCACTTAAGACAACAAAGGACTTTTCTTCCCATCTAGAAAGTTGGGGGCTGAATAAACTTTTTTTTTTAATAATAAGCTACCTATTCCTCCAAAATCTATGTGGTTCCACTACCAGAACTTGGTTATACCCCAAATTGTAGATTCTGAGCATTGTTTCCAATGTCATACCCAACATAAAGTGTTATAGTATTACATTGGTTTCCTTTTTCAGTTTTTCAATGTATTAATGTGCCAGTTTTCATTTTCTTTATCTCAGTTTTATTCATCTTTAGTCTTTTCCCATCATCACATTCCCTATATGCTCAAGTTGTAGTCAGAATTCCATGAACAGGTCTCTTGTGCATTCTATGCGCCACTGTCAGATTTCAAACACCTCTTGCCTAAATCCCCACAGCCATCTCCCAGTGTAGCCTCCTTGATTTTGGTCCCTCAGACACCAGAAACTGAATACTTTGTGCAAGTGTTTTTAAAATTTAGTTGAAAGTTAAAAAAATATCTCCCAAGTCCACAGTTAACATCATACTCAATGGTGAAAGGCTGAAAGTTTTTCATCTGAGATTAGACATGAGGCAAGGATGCCCACTCACCACTCCTAGTCAACATATGCTGAAAGTCCTGGCCAGAGCAGCCAGGCAAGTAAAAGAAAAACAATACATCAGAATTGGAAAGGAATTAAAATAATCTGTAACTGTAGATGACATGATTTTTACATAAAAATCCAAAAGACTCCATCAAAAAGCTGTTAGATCTAATTAACTAATTAAAATTGCAAGATACAAAATCAACATTCAAAAATTACTCATGTTTCTATCCACTCACCACTTAATCAGAAAAAGAAATAAAGAAAGGAATCCCATTGAAAATAAAAGTTGATTCAGTCTATAGAGATGTATTTTTCTGATACTCTCACTTGTTTATTTTTAAAAATATAATAGTATTTACAATAGTATTAAAACCAGCAAAAACTTATGAATAAACTTAACCAAGGAAGTGAAAGATTTCCAAATTGAAAACTATTGATTAAAGAAATTGAAGAAGGCAAATAAATGAAAAAAATCATGTTTATAGGATTGGAAGAATTAATATTGTTAAAATATTCATCCTACCCAAACCCATCCAGAGGCTCAATGCAAGCCCTACCAAGACTCCCATGGCATATTTTATAGAAGTAGAAAAATACAATTCTAAAATTCATAGGAAACCACAAAATACCCCAAATAGTCAAAGCAATTCTTAGAAAGACAAAGCTGGAGTTATAATACTTACTGATTTCAAACTATATTAGAAAGCTATAGTAATCAAAACAACATGGCACTGGCATAAGAACAGATACTGACCAATGGTACAAAATCGAAGGTCCCAAAATAAACCCCTAAGTATATGGTCAACTAATATTTGACGAGGGATCCAAGAATACTCTGGAGAATGGGGGATGGGGTAAATGGCTGAAGTTTGAAAGGTATTTACTTCCAGTTATAAGATAAATAAATTCTGGGGATGTAATGTACAGCATGAGGACTATGACTGCAATACTGTTTTGCATATTTACAAGTTGCTAAGAGAATAGATCTTAAATATTCTCATTGCATGTGAAAAGACATTTTAACTATGTGAAGTGATGGATGTTAATTTATTGTAGAAGTCATTTCATAATATATACTATATAAAATAGTTACGTTGTACATCTTAAAATTATACCGTGTAGTCAATTATATCTCAATAAAATGGTAATGCATGTAGTTTATTCATTAAAGTTAATTTCTCTGAGAGTAAAGAGGAGTTTTATAGGACCTATGGCTTATTAGAAAAACAACTTCAGGCAGACCCCAACTCACTGCTTCAAAATATTTGTACTGACAGGGTCCCCGGATGGAACTTGCACATATTAAAGTATAAGCACTGCATGTGGTCTGAGTCTCAGTCTGGCTCACATTGGAATGGGTTGGTGTGTTTAATAACATACTGCTGCTTGGGTTTTATCTCACACATACAAATTTACCCTTTTTTCTCCAGCTTTACTGAGACATAATTGACATACAACATTGTGTAGTTTAAGGTGCACAGTACCGTGATTTGATATGCATATAATTTGTGAAATGATTACCATAATAAGCTAACACTTCCCTCACCTCACATAATTATCTTTTTTTGTAGTGAGAACATTTAAGATCTACTCTCTTAGCAGTTTTCAAGTATATAATATTTTCACCTAATTTGTATTCTCTGACCAAAGTCTCCCCATTTGCTCCATCCCCCAGCCCCTGGCAACCATTATTTTACTCTCTATTTCTAGGAGTTTAGCTGTTTTAGATTCCACATAGAGTTGAGAACATATAGTATTTGTCTTTTTTGTCAGATTTATCTCACTTCCACTGAGTACTTCTTGATTATACATCTTAAAACTACTTCTACACTGCTGTTCTCCACGTGCAAAAGCATGTGCATGTTCCACTTTCTACTTCATCAAATCCAAGCTGCTGTTTGACTTTGAGAGTTTTCAGTACAGCCTTACCCTTCCCATCTACATTTTCTTCTATTCCTGAACCCAATCCTCTGTGTGTTTAAAAAACATCTTACCTCTGTACAGCATCTTAGAGTTTAGAGGAAGCTTCAGAAATCTCATACTTCTCAAAACGAAGTAGCCATGATTATGTCTGCTTTATAGAGACCCCAAAAGGCAATGCAATTTTGCCAGGGTCACATGAAACAGCAACTGGCGGAGCTCATTGCGCTATGCTATAATATAGCTTCTGATATTTGTCTTTCCTACATTGTTTCCTGTTTCTTCCCTGCCTTTCAAAATGCTACTTTTCTCCATGCAGATACCCAAAATCTGTTTTCGCTAACAGTCTTCCCTGTGGTGAATTAGTTGAATTAGGTGAAATTCATGTATTTTACTCTTCAGGGCAGAACATTTTACAAGCCATGATTATATCTTATTTATATTTTTAAAGCCATTAAGATATCTTTTACAGTATAGAGCCATATTTTGTGATCAACAATACTGGTTAACTTGCATTGAACCAAACACCTACCATGTAATGGCCGCATGCTGGGTGAAGGTGGTCTCTGCTCTTGAGGAAATTTTATCCTAATGGGTTTGGGGAATGAAAAGAATCACAAAAAGAAATTACTCTAAACTAGAGGGAGTAGGAGAAGTTCTGAAACAGAACTGCATTTCAAGAGCAACGGGTATTCAAAGGAGAAAGATCACAGCAGAAGAATTAACAAAAGCTTCATGGTTAAAGCTGTATTTGAAATAGTCTTTGCAAGATGATTAGCAAAATAAGATGAATGGTAGATTTGAAAGTTAAAACATCTGTTAACATAAAATAGTATTAATATTAAACATATAAATTGGGAATGAAGAGCTCCTGTCATTTGAAAAACCATGTAAATGTTTAGTATTCATTCATTCATTCATTCGACAAGCCTTTGTAAAACCAAAGATATGCTCCCCACCCTCGGGGACATAAGATCATTAGAGGGAAAAATTCGACCAAAGAAAACAGTACAATACATTGAAAACAAAGGCTAGAAGAGCAGCGTGTACAAAGGATATTGGGAGCTCAGTGTGAGACTGAGCCACTCTCTGTGTGCATCAGTCACTCCACATTGTCGCCGTGGTGAAAACCGGATGGAACTGGTGGTGCAGCCCTGTTGTTTCCTTTGCGTCTCAGCTCTCCAGATTGGTGGTTTAAGTCAGTGTTTTCTGAGCAAGTTAAGTTCTCTAGGCAGACAGGTTGATGTATTGCACTTCCTTACTTTGCTAGCATCACATGTTCTCCCTCAAAGTGGAGCAGGAATTGAGTTCATAGCTTGGCAGAGCTGTTACCTGAAGCTTGTTAACTTCTTGGATGGAGCTCATGAACATTTATGTTTGTGTGAGAGAGGTTATGAAAATATCTGTAAGTGAATTAAGTCAGTGGGGGTTTTCACAGAGTGAAGACTTCGGAAGCAGGCATTCACTGAAAGGGTCTCCTGTGAAAAAGACTGTTTGTAAGAGCTGGCTGATTTTATTTGAGACCATAAACAGTGGGCATAAAAGAAGAACACGATTATTGAACAATTTTGTCATTTTGTGTTAATTTAACTGGGATAATGGGATGCAAATGAAGCTTTGTGCTGGTTTTATTTTTCTGGCAGGTATGCAATAAATGGTTTTATATAAGTGTATGGTAAACTCAGCAAGAGACTGTATGAATTCTTACTGGTTCTATTGTTACCTGGCCTCTCTTTCCTTATTGACTATATAAACAATCTCAGGCATAGTTCTCCCTTAACTGTATGCAGTTTATTAAGTAGACTGAATTAGTGAAAACACCTTTCATTCCAACTTAACCCTCAAATAATCAAATGCAATCCGTGAACTACTGGGAACAGAAAAATGCTGTGTTTTATTGTTAGTAAATGTGTGAGCAACCACTAACTTCTGAAGATGATTGTAGAGTCACATCTTTGTTGCTATTTTTTAAAAAATCCTTACCTAAGGATGTGCTCATTAATTTTAGAGAGAGAAAGGGAGAGAAGGGAGAAACATGGATGGGAGAGAGAAACATCAATAGGCTGCCTCCTGCATGCATCCCGACTGGGGATCCAGCCCACAAGCCAGGCACGTGCCCTTTCCGGGGATCAAACGCACGACCTTTTGGGGCATAGGAGGACACTCCGACACACTAAGCCACCCAGCCAGGGCCCTTGCTGCTACTCGGCCAAGTGACAGAAACTTGTTCTTTTACATGTTGTTAGAAGTGGGTCTGGACTGGAACTAGTAACGCTGGTGTGGAAATGTGCCGCGGCACAAGCACTGTCATTCAGTGTGACCTTGGCATGTCCCTCATTCAGCCAGCTCACTGCACCTCTGAGACGGTGAAATGGCACAGGATACGAGATTAAAACAACATATGAAAGAAAATTTTAGAGATACCACCCAAATACTGAGTATTTCTTGTTGAAACAGCTTGGTGAGGCATTCCCTTCCCAAACCCTATCTATCTCCTGTTATTATGGAGGTGGTACGATAAGACTGTTACAAGGAAAAGAGCTTCAACTTTGGTTTCACACTGCAGGCTTGTTAAAAGAAAGGGCTTTAGCCTGTGTTCTTTCTCAGTGTTAATGAGCTGGTATGTCTACAGTCGGTGGAGAGAAAGGTACCAAATGTACCCGTTAAGTTATATTATCAAGTTATTAGCTATTTGAAATGACTGTAAGGAGCACATTGAGGTAAAATCAATGGGATGATACAGTTCATGCAAGGCTTTTATATGAAAAGCAATTCTGCAACATAAGTGCTAATAAAGGACCTATTAATACTGTAAAATACACTAATAGGTTCATTCTAGGGAGTAGTAAGGTGATAATTAGGAATTTGAAAGTTCAAATGCTATTAGAAACCCTAGCAGTGCTCCCTGCCTACCTTGTAACAGGGTGCCTGCCCCATGTTACACGTGCGCAGTGATACACTGCAAATTAAAAATATATTGAAAGAAAATTTAAATCAAGGGTTTTCCCCCCTTTTCAAACGTGAAAAGGCAAGTGAGCACACTCATGTAGTGTGTGTACTGGGTTAAAGTGAGGGGGGGTCTTTGCAGCAGCATTTCTTTCTTTCTCACCTCACACGGCCTGCTTTTCCGTTTTTTTGTATCTGGTTTCTTTGGAAACAAGGCAGGAGACTGCCCCGTTTGCCTCATGGCTTGGCACGGCTGGTACAGTCTGAGATTCTAGGAACAAGATTTTAACCTCACATCTTCTCAACAGGTTTCACCTTTTATGTCTCTCATCTTCTTCTATCCTATAGAATCTGCCCCTGGCTTAAAAAAAAGAAAAAGAAAAAGGAAAAAGAAACAAAGCAAAAAAAAGTAAAGGGAAAAACCTAAAGCAAAAAATATGACAAAATGATTGATTATGCTAACTTTAAACACTTGAGGGTTTCATGCAGCTATTAAATTAAAAACATCTGGTAATTGGCAACAAAAGATTACCCTTCAAACATTTTCCCTCATGAAGTTGTCTATTTCCTCTTTGAGGTCTCTGACCTATCAATTTCTTCTCTCCTCTGAACCCCTGGAATGTGTCAGACATTTCCACAGCCAAAGATCTGAAGATTGAATTCCCCTCTGTACTACTTTATGTATCTCCAGTTGGAATTACCTTCACTCACATCTCACATCCAACATAATGATTAAATATATTTATTCCTGAACAAGCTGACTAGCATTTTCTAGAGATTATCAGAAGCACTGAAAATATAAATAATAATGCCTATGTATGTGTGATTGTTTATACAAGGAATCTCATTTAATCTACATAACAACTGCGGGGAATGTATACAACCTCCCATTTTTCAGGTGAGAAAGGAAACAGCCTCAGAAAGCTTAGGTAACTTGTTCAAGGTCCCCAAGCCAGTAAGGAACAGAGTTAGGGCTTCAACTTGAGTTTTCGTTGATTTTATGATTTGATTCATTACCTTTGTGACTCTGGACAAGTTTCTTCTCATTCCCTTGATTCCTCGTATGTAAACTAAGATGGTGGTGGTAAAGTAAATTGCTTTCCTGTGCTGGACACATGTGCTGAGTTGCCATTATTATTCTGACCTGGAGCTGCTTCTCCATGTCCAGGCTTGCCAAACTTTAATAAGCATTAGGATCATCTGGGATCCATGTGACACTGCAGGTCAGCTCTCGTAAGTATAGATAGGCCCTGTGACTCTGTCTCTGAAAGCCAGTCTGCAGGTTGTCCACCACTTTGTCAAAAAGAGTTACACTTCAGCCCTGGCTGGTGTGGCTCAGTGGATAGAGTGCCAGTGGTTTCAATTCCCAGTCAGGGCACATGCCTGGGTTACAGGCCAGGTCCCCAGTATGGGGTGCATGAGAGGCAACCACACATTGATGTTTCTCTCCTTCTCTTTCTCCTTCCCTTCCCCTCTCTAAAAATAAATGTTTTTTTTTTAAGTTATAATTTAATTGTTCACAGAAAAAATAATGGAAGCCAAAGTCCCACTTCTCCTTTGGGAGAATGATTTGGTCATGCTCTTTTAGTAGGATACTTTGAGATCTCAGTTTTTGCTTTTGTTTTCTACACATATTCGATCCTCATCCTTCTTCCCTTCATGAGGTAGCCTGGCCATTTAACTTCCCTTGCCTCAATGGCCTGTTCAGGATAGGATGGCAAAACTGTGTTGGTGATGTCCTTCATATTAGAATGAAATCAATTTCATTCTATAATATTTTCCCTGAAAGTCTGATAATATCAATTGCTTGGCTATATTGGACACTCATTAAACAGATTAAGCATCCTTCAGGACAAGCAGTAAATAATTACCATTAAAGAGAGGGAGCAGATCCACTCATTTGCTGATGGGCACTTAGAGTGCTTCCAGCACTTGGCTATTGTAAATTGTGCTGCTATGAACATCGGGGTGCATGGATTCTTTTGGATTGGTATTTCAGGGCTCTTAGTGTATAATTCCAGCAGTGGAATTGTGGATCAAAAAACTATGGTACATTTACACAATGGGATTCTATGCAGCAGAGAGAAAGAAGGAGCTCCTACCCTTCATGACAGCATGGATAGAACTGGAGAGCATTATGCTAAGTGAAATAAGCCAGGTAGTGAGGGAAAAATACCACGTGATCTCACCTTTAACTGGAACATAATCAACAAAGAAAAAAGCAAACAAAATATAACCAGAGACATTGAAATTAAGAATAATGTAATAAGAGCCAGAG
>CM052539.1:52126134-52198207 GCA_028533065.1 Trachops cirrhosus | reverse complement strand
TAATAGCCCATGAGAAAGAGAAAGATCATGGTCTTGAACTTTAAGACGATTTTTTAACTTCTGGCAAATAGAGTAAATGCACTAACTTTTTGCCAGATTCTTTTTCTCTTTTCTTTTTTCTTTTTTTTTGCATTGGCTGTCATTCAGGGCCTCACCTTGTACTTGTAACTCATGATGCTTCAGATTTTTTAGTGCCTAATAAAATAACATTATCTGTACCCATGTATACATTTACTAGGACCAGCTCCATGACACAAATTGACTGAGTCTCTCTTCCCTGTTCTCTGGGTTTGCCAATGAAGGCTTAAAGAAATTAGTGTAATAATATCATCTCATTCCAGTTGTGAAAAAGGAATGTCTAAACTTGGATTGATTTTAAGATGTAAATTTTATGTGCAGAGATGAATCTGCTCATCCTTTCATTCATTCACTCACAGAAAAGCAGTCATGGGCAACTAAGTGTCACCACGCTAGTCTGGACTCCTGTTACCACAGCAAACATGATACTATACCTCTTCTTAAGGAGTTGGCTGTCTCTTGAGAAAAACACTCAAATGGATGGTGATCACTTAAATCTGATGATATGGGTTCTTTGGAAAAAGCCTCCAGGCAAAAGAGCCTTGGTTTTGGAGAGAGAAAACTAGATTTGGAAACTGACGGGGACAATTGTTGGTCTGTGAGACTGAGCAAATGATATAATCTCTCGGAACTCCTGTGTGTCCTAACTGACCAATGTTGAAGGAGGCTGTGGGGAATAAATGTGATTATGTAAGTCACCAGGCACACAGAAGATGTCTAACAGTCCTAGCCTTGCTGAGCCCTCCTTATCTGTCCCTCTCTGGGTGGATGTAGAAGTAGGGACATGGGGAGAAGAGGGTTAAGAAATATAAGGGAAGGAAGGGAAAAGGACATGGTGTTCCTTTGAAGCACACTTTATATTTACTAGTCTTACCTGCATTTTTTTTTTGTGGTTAAATAATCACTTAAAGTAAAAAATTCCATGGATCTGGGAACAAGTTCCTGGAGGTTCAAGATTTACTGGGGAGGAGTGTCATACAATTACAATTTACATTTGTGAACATGTCTGCCTCAGATGAAGGGCAAATGCACTGTGAATGTACTATATGAAAGAAAGCAGTGATGGAGCCCAGAGACTACCAGTGGGGAATGGAGTTACCGTGATAAAATAGTGTAAGTCGACAAAGTGCAAAGAACCCATGCTGAAGTCATACTATATATGTGTTGTGATTAAAGATATTATAGTAAACCTAATTAAAATACCCACTTTGTAGTATTTCATTAGTAGTAATTATCATAGTAAATATTAAATGAATGATGTTTATTTTTCCAACTCTATCAACTATTAAATTATAAATCCGCTTACTGCTAATTTAAGTGAGAAAGTTTTCAGAGTTATCAACTGACTGTTCACATTGGCTTTGAAAACATGCTTGATGGCCTCGGTTTGTAAGGGGTCCTTTTCTGAGTTCTCTGAAATAGCAAACCAAAAGGGGATTATTAATGTATTCTTACCAAAGATTTTCATAAAAATCCATTTTCTGAATATTATCAAGTTAAAACTGATGAGTGTATTAAATATAGAACTAGACCCGAGGCTCCATCTTTTATCTATTAAACCTCAACTTTGGCAATTTAATTCCAGTGACACAACATCATCCATCACAGGAAACAAAATTATGACTTTATTGGTTTTGTAGGTTTTTAGTGTTTAATATTTCAAGTTATTTCAGTCTTATAGTACTTAAGATGTGAAAATAAGATGGTTTTATGTCTGGTTTCATGTTAAGTCTAAATTTTAAGCCCTCTACCAAAAATTAAATTTTAACACCAATAGTCTTTAAGACATTTTGTTTTTTGAAAGTGGTTTGTGTATTACTTTAAGTTTTAGAAAGACTAGCAAAAATCAATAACAATCAATAGCTAGAAGAATGCAATAATCTGCTTACTTTATAAAAATAGAAAAGGGAAGATGTTTTCAGCAAAGTGTATTATCTGACGCTACCTTAATGTGCCTACCTATCTTCAAAAGAAACCGGGTACATCAGTTAGGCTATCGGAACTCCTTTGAAGTTATCACCCAAAGAAGGAGAGACAGAATGAAAACCCCTGGCTGAATCTCTAAAAGTAACTGAATAGGAAACACAGTGATTAACTTCTTAGCATAAGAATCCAGCACTTTTAAATATAAGCCCTAGAAGCTTGAGTTAATCACATCAATTCCACTACAGGCCATGATAACCTTTGACCCAGGTGCCTTACTCTGCTTCATCTGTGGAGGCAGTGTTAGAGAGGATCAATGGAATGAAGGGTGTAAAGGAGAAATTATCTCTTGTCTTTGAAATTCTTGAGCATCTTCACTTCTATTAATACATTGCTTTTGGAGAATATGAGCTATGGGAATTTAAACACTGTCATTCAAATAGATCACTACCTTTGCCTCAGATATATGGTGCCTTAGATTTTTCTACATCAAGCTAGAAACATTAGCTAAGACTTATCTTAAAACCACCAGCAAGTGACCTGGAAATATTGACAGCAAATTAAAAATTGTCTTTTTATAGTACAGGGAAGACAATTGTTTTAAAATTGTGTCCTTTAAATCGCCTGTGATGTTTCAGAGATTAATGAATCATGTTGCAGCTGCATTCATTTACAAAATGAATGTTTCTACTCAGACAACTGAGAGAAGCAGCATATTTTTGCATGTGAGATTATCAGTGATTTATAGAATATGAAAATTAGAGATTATCCACATAGGGTAGAAAGCCCAACTATATTTATCAGACTTCTAAGTATAGGTAAGCTGTAATTTTACATTAAGGTATTAGGCAATTAAAATGTGACCATTTTTGATGTAACCAAGTCCCAACTTGTCTATCAATATATTTGTTTCAATTAGTCAATAGAAAACACTGTGTAGGCCTGACCCATGTGCCTAGTTGGTTGGGTGTCGTCTTGCAAAGGGCAAGGTCACTGGTTCAGTTCCCAGTGAGGGTGCATACGAGAGGCAACTGATTGTTGTTTCTCTACTTCTCTTTCTCCCTCCCTTCCACTCTCTGTAAAAATAAATGTTTTTTAAAAAAAGAACACTGTATATCCTGCATAACTACAGTTATTTTAATTACATCTTAATCTGCTTTATAAAAATCATTATTTGATAGTTTACTTAAATTTCTTTTATATATTATTTGGTTTTGGAAATGTTGAATAATCTTTAAAGTTTTAATTTCTTAAATCCCTCTATTTGCCAATGGCAAAAGTTTCACGATATGAAAACAGAGGGACTCACCTAGACATCTGCCTTCGTTACCTAGTCTTTCTTTATTGTGTAGATCCAAGCTATTTAACAATTGTTTGTCTACCTTTGCTAGGTGTGGTTCTAGGTTTTGGAGACACAGAAGTGCATCAGAAGGAAAAGATTCCTGCTCTTATGGATTTACATTTCAATACGGAAAGATAGAAGAAAAATAAATGATGAAAATGTCTGACAATGAATGATGTTATAAAACAGCAGTGGTTCCTATAAGAGACGGGGGAGGAAGGCTTACTTTAGACAGGATGGTGAGGTGACGTGTGAGATGTGTCCCTAACTAGAAAGGGACTGATTATGCAGAAATCTCCACGTAAGCCAGGGCCTTTTTTTCTGCTTGGTGGAGAGCAGGCCTGTGGACAAGTGCTTTGCAAGTCCATAGGTCCTGAAGAGAAGGGAGAGGTCAAGCCATTTATACTCCATTCTCCTCCCAATTTTTTGATCCAGTAATTAAAGATACCTCTGGGGGAGGATTTTTAAATGGAAGAAAAGCCTCAGAGATATTTGGTGATACCCTTTGTGAAACAGAGAAGTAAAACAGACATATCCTTCCTCCCCTTAAAGACACAAACAACAAAAAAAATTGTGAATTTTATTCTAGGGTCAAAGAGGAGCAAGCATCTGCAAAAATTGAGTCAAGAGAGTGACATAATTTGCATTTTTAAAAGAACATTTTGGCTGCAGTATGAAGATTAGATTGGAGGAGTGCATGGAATGGTAGCAGGGAGACTGATTAGCAAACTATTTGAATGAGCCAAGTGAATTCCATGCTAGCCACTCAAGTGCTATGACCTTGTCAAGACTCTAGAGGCTCAGATCTGAACCTCCAAAATGGAAACTTTAAAATGCATTCTGGTTTTCAAAGTTAAGTAAGGTAGAGATGGAGAGAAAGGGACAGGTTTTGTTGTGGAAGCTAAATGGAAAGCACTTACTGATGCACGTGTTGTGGGGTAAGTGATAAAGAGTGAAGGGCTCCACACACACCCTATGAGCCGGCCACCCACTAAAGGGCCCATCATCTCCGATTACGCTACCCCTTCTGATGTTTTGATGGCTTGTGCCTGGTATTTCTGCTACCGAGATCAATTCTTCCTAACTTTCTGCCTGGTTAATACCTACTGATCCTTCAAGTTGTAATTAAAATGTCCCTTGCTCTCTGAAACCTTCCCAGTCTAAATTAGATACTCCTCTTTGACCTTCTAAAGACGCCAGTGCATGTACTCCTCTGAAAGCAATTACTGTCCTGAATTACAATTGTTGATTTACATTCTGGACTCCCCTACACAGCCTGGTGTGGGGGAGTGTGTGACAGGGAGCAAGGAAATGTGCCTTTCCTCCCTGAACCTCTGTTTTCTTACATTTTACCTCTGATATGATAAAAACATAACATTTGTTGAGAGATTTAATAAACAAATTAATTCATTGGTATTGACTTCTAATTCAAAAAATTCATAATTTTGTTGTGGTGGTGGTTGTTAGGACTACTTGAAAAATCGCCCCTTTTACTACCTTTCTTTACTTGTGGACATGTTAGAGAACATGGGTATATTTGTTTAGTAATAAATTGCATAATTGAATGTTTGTCTATATCAAGGCAAAACTTGCATTGGAAAAATTTGAACAGGCAAGGAAGGCTACATTCAAGATTATTGCAGGAAAGAGGCCAGAACACAGCCTGAGCTCAGCTCAGCTGAAACAGGGCTGAAACAGTGTTTACAAGCTGAGATTGAAGGAATCTTAGGCCACTGGTGTTTGCTAATTGGCCTTACTGAAAGAAAAATGAACTTGCTCTTCTTTTCATGAAGGTGGTTTTACAGCTTGGAAAAAGGCACCCACAGAAGAAAGGCTCCTAGACTTCTGCAGAGATTGGGGGACAGGGGCTCTATCTTCCTTAGTGATTTTCTTCCAAAGGGACGGATGGGGGCTAGGTCCTTCAGAAAGACATCTTGAGGTTGCAACTCTGGTAAGTTTTTGTTTTTTAAATATATTTTGTTGATTATGCTATTACAGTTGTCCCATTTTCCCCCTTCACTCCCCTCCACTCTGCTCACTCTCTCCCACCCACATTCCCCCTCTTTAGCTTATGTCCATGTGTCATAATTTCTTTAGCTTCTACATTTCCCCTACTATTCTTACCCTCCCCCTGTCTATTTTCTACCTACCATCTATGCTACTTATTCTCTGTACCTTTTCCCCCTCTCCTTCTCCCACTCCCCTGTTGATAACCCTCCATGTGATCTCCATTTCTGTGGTTCTGTTCCTGTTCTACTTGATTGCTTAGTTTTTGTTTTTGTTTTAGGTGTGGTTGTTCATAATCGTGAGATTGCTGTCATTTTACTATATATGTTTTTATCTTCTTTTTCTTAGATAAGTCCCTTTAACATGATAAGTTTTTTAAGGAGCTTTATATCTCCAAGCGATGAGAGGAAGGATTCACAATACAAGTTCACTTAGGTCCATCCTATAAGAAAAGAGATGTCGCGGCCCAGGGTCAAGAACAAGCCATTTTTTTAAACTTTTATTCAAGCAACTTTAGTCCAGAGAAACCTTGTCTTAATCATATACCATTTTGAAGATAATAGTTACTGTTATGCTATCAGAACACAAAGATTGTCAGATTACTATTCTGCTAAGATGTAATTGTAGTACACATACTTTATATCCACTTATCCGGTATCAGGAGACGTAATAGCCATTTACTTGTGCAGTGGGTGTTACAGTGCTGCAGAGAGAAACAGGATGGTGGCTTTCTTGTCTGTGAATGGAGTAGATAGTCTGATCGACAGTTCTCAAAACTATGCGTCTCTGGCAGATATGCTCATGATGTTCCTAAAACTAAGTTGGCACAAAGCGAGAGTCAAGTCAGCCTCTATGACTGGTGGGAGCTGTGGTATTTTCGAGATACCCAGAAACAATGATGACCACTGGATTCAAAGATTCTATTCTGTTGACAGGGCCTTTGGTGAAAATTTTGTTTAAACAAGGTTTCAGGCTTAGTCCTACTAAAACTGCAGAAAGTGAGATCTCTCTCAAAATTCAGAGCACAACCTCCTGCCACATTAATAAATATACTTGCTATTTATTATGGTGGCGTGCCTCTCCATTTTTTGTTATGGTGTTTGTAAAAGAGAGTGGTTTGGGAAATGCTTTATGTTTGTTTTGAATGTAAAAACCGTGACCTAGTGAAAGAATATTTGTTGAATTCCCTTATCTCTCATTCTCATATTTATTTGTTGGAGACTCAGCACTTTGCAGGCTCGTTCTGAAAACATTTTCATCTCATTAGCAAAGCACTGCTGTATCATCATTCTGGTACTGAAGGGCCAGATCGTGTGACCGATGGGTAGCTAAGGACTGCAACACCAAGGCTGTGAAACACGGTTTCTCATCTCATTTCACAGGAAAGAATGTTTTAATGAGACATTCAGATTGGATCTTTGGTCTCTAGTCTATTGGATAAATTCTTTCTGACTTTATCTACCCAGAGGGTCTAAAGGGAAACCTGGAGAAGCCCCCAGAGGCCAAACAAAGACTGGGGGCAAGAGGAACATGAAAATCTATGTTAACTTGTTCGGCTGGACACCTCTCCCTTATAAAAAGAGGAGGATTGGTGTTTTTCTGTTATAAAGCTGTTGTCATTGAAGGTGGAAATCTAAGTGCTTGCTGGAAGGCATCCACGACAGCCTTGCTGCTCAGTGTGGTCCTCAGTCCAGCAGCATTGACATCACCTGGGAGCTCATCAAAACTAGAGTTCTGGGCCTCACCCCAGACCGACTAAATAGGAAACCCAAGACATTTTTTTATGCAGTCTGAGAAGCACTGCACCATGGAATAGACTTCTTTGCCTTATTTGTAAAATACAATAAATAAATCACTAAAAATGGCAACCACAGCCATATTGCATCAATTTTTCACTGAGCTTTGAGCAACAGAATATCTGGCAAACAGATGTTTAAACAAATATGGGGTTGTAGAAACAAATGAAAACCACCCAAATGAGGACAAACAGGTTATTAATTCAGAACTTTCTACAGCAAGGAGTCAGACACCATCATTTGCATCTGGCAAAGACTCAAAGTCAATTAGAGAAGTGGGAAAGCTCTGTAGTAGAAACTGACAAGGTTTCATGTGTGCACTGATTGGTGTGGGGAAGCTGCAGGTGGCCACTAGAAGCAGGGCATCTTATGTGATTGGTTTGGAGGGAAAAGTAAGCTTTCTCTGGTTGGTCCTGATTTAGAAAGAGAAGAGGGAATAATGACAGTTGTCAGTCATCCTTGACAAAGTCCTAACTATTTTGGGCTCATTGACACAGATTGTGGTTTGGCTTCCTGAGCTTTGTATGTGGATCAGAGTTCTATTGTCACATGTAGTCTGGCCTTGTCTGTATATTCAGTCTCTCAGGGTTAATCAGATAACAAGAAGTGCAGAGTGGGCATCCGAGACCACTACAGCCATACAAGGAAAATCATCAAGGAAGCTGGCTCTTTCTATTCTCTTGCTCTGTCACAGATGCTGCTGCAGCCCCAGGCATGACATCCAAATTCTGGGCAGGGAAATTCAGCAAATAGCGTATGTCCTAAGCCATCCTTCTTGCAACAATTTCTCTTTTGATTTTGGGGAGGAAAGCCTTCCAAAGAATTTCTGCCCCCATGTCACTGGCTATTAATTGGTCTCCTGGTCATTTTTGGCTGCTAGAAAGCTTAGAATCCCAGTAGTAAGCACTCAAGCCTATAGTTAAGGCAAGACAAGGGGAAAAACAATAATTGTATATTTGACCTAACCTATGCTATCTTCCATGCACATATAAAGCTTTTAAAAAAACATAACTTAACAAAAAATACAGAAGTACCCCAAATCATCTTCAATTTAAAATGAAATAAGACCCCCCAGGTTTCATAGTACCTGAAGTTTTAGTTGTCACTCAGAGTTGAAAAAATTCTTTCTGCCCAAAAGTTTCTTTCTGTGCCGTGTGTCATGACATGTATCAGGAGTATTCATTCACTTGCCTCGACACTTAGACACATTCATATCCTCAGTTTATATGCACACAACAACCTCACCAGGTATGCACCATAATTATCCCTCTCAACAGATGAGGAAACCAAGGAGAGTCAAGGCATTTGTCCAAGGTCACAATGCTAGAAAGTTTTAAGGCAGGATTTAAATCTGGTTGGTCTGATTCCAGGGCCTGAGTTCTTAACCACTCTACTATGCTGTCTTTCATGAAATACATAGTTGCATAATGATTAATTCAATTTAATGGAAATAACTAAGTTCTATGACGGAAAAGTATAGAGAACCACAGGCATATACAATGGGGGAACCTAGCCTAAGTTGTGGTGGTGGAGGGGAAATTTCTCTTAGGAAGCTGTTTAGCTGGCAGCTGAAGGATGAGTTGGAACGGGGAAGATGGAGGACTGGAAGAATTCCAGAGACAGGGAAATGTATCAGTGAAAGGCGTGAGAATGAACATGCTGGAAATGAAAACACATGTGTAGTGGCCAGTCCTAGGGCTCCTGAATATGCTGCATGACTTCAGGGGGCACCACTGTCCTAGACAACAGCAGGAGATTCACCATGGCCTGGCTGCGGCACAACAACAAGGGCATGATGCAGCTAGTGTCCTAGGGATGCTGAATTTCAGCCTCATCACACAGGCAAATCAGAGATGAAGAGAAGAAATTCAAGAACTGAGATCTGAGGCTTTCCAACATTTTGAGTTTAAAAAATAAAAATGAACCTGACAGAAGAGACTGAAAAGGAACAGCCAGTGAGGTGCAAATAAAACCAAGCTAGTCTGGTGAGGCAGGGACAGTTGTTTCTTCCAAACTGGATTAGCCTTCTTTCTCCCAGCAACGGGTTCTTCAGTTTTCACCAAACTCGTGGTTGCCCTCTCCCCTCCCTCCAAATGCTGTACTTCCCAGTTCCTCTACTAGGAGTGTGTTCTGTATCCCCTTCAAAATTCACATCCATCCGAACCCTCAGAATGTGACCTTAATTGGAAATAGGGTCTTTGCAGATATAATAAGCATCTCAGTATGAAGGTTTGGGTGGGTGTGGGTGTGGCCTAAACCCAAAGGCTGCTGTCCTTAGAAGAGGACAGGGACATGCTTTGGAGAAACAGACATGCAATGAAAAGGAGGGTAGACAGAGGAGGAACTGTAATTATTCTCACAAACCAAGGAACACCAAGAGCCACCAAAGAGCTGGAACAGGGGTGTCAAACTCATTTTCACCAGGGGCCACATCAGCCTTGTGGTTGCCTTCAAAGGAGTGAAATAATTTTAGGCCTGTATAAATGTAACTACTCCTTAACTGTTAAGGAGTTGAAATTACATTTGGCTCTTTGAAGGCAACCCTGAGGCTGATGTAGCCCTCGGTGAAAATGAGTTTGACACCCCTGAGCTAGAAGAAGCAAGGAAGGATTCTTTGCTAGAACCTTCACATGGCCTTGTTGATACCTTGATTTGAGTTCTAGCCTTCAGATTGTGACAGAATCAAGTTCTTGAATTTTTCCTCTCTCCTAGATTTGCTCTTTAGTTATTCTCTTTCAGGCATATGTATGTACTTTATTTTTATTTTTGGATAGGTAATATGTCCACAAAACATAACATTCACAAAATGCAAAGTAATGTACAGTAGAAGGTTTGCTGCAGGCATTACCCTCAGCCACACTTCCCAGGAAGTGACAGATGTCAGTTACTTCCGCACATGGTCTGTGCGTGTACAAGCAAATGCATGCTTATATATGGGTGTGATGTGTGAGTGCACACTGTACATGCACGCCAATGTTTTTTACCAGTTTCTGTCTAATTGCACAGCATTTCATTTTACGAACCTGCCAAAATTCACATTCGTTCATCAGTTTCAGTCAATGGACATTTAGATAATCTCCATTTTTCAATTTATTATTTAAAAATTGAAATATTGTTCAACAAGTTAGTTTTGAGCCTATGTAAGAGTGTCAGTTGGCTAAATTCTTAAAAAAGAGAATTATTAGTTCAAAGAGTATCTGGGTTAATTTTGATTCTCATTACCAAGTGGCTTTCATTTATTGAAGGTTGTACCCATTTTGACTTCACACCAGAGAACTGTTTCACCACATCATTTCAACTTCAATGTATTTTTATTAGTACTATATGTACTACAATATTACACAGTGATGAAACCAATACACTGATACATCTTTGATCTTTAGCAATTGGACATGTGAGATCAATATTATTTAGCATATTATATTTGACCCATTTGTATTTCTCTATAGTTGAGACCTGTTTATTTTTCTCATTTTTCTATTGAAGTTTTAGTATCTTCCTTAGTAAGTTATAGGAGCTTTTTCCTTTAGGTAAATTAGCTATTATCTATGATATGATTTTCTTTTGACTTTATCATAGTTTTATGATACATGTATTTAAAATTGTAGCTTATACTAATCTTTTATAATATCTGAAATTTAAATCATTCTTAGAAATGCTTATTCAACCTACTCCTGATTCTGAAAATCAGTTATTAAAAGGGAAGAATTTAACATTTTCTTGACTTGTCAGAAATCCAGAGAGTAACAAATAGACCCAGCTGTTTAAAGGAAGGAAGGAAGGACAGAAGATGGCTTAGAGTTGTCAGCTGTGAACCATTCTTCCCAAAACATTTAACCTGACTCTAGTTAAGATTAGATCTAGCAGTTTACAGAAAATATTGGGTTGGCCAAAATGTTCATTTTTTTTTCCCGTAAGATGGTTCTAGTGGCACTTAGCTGTCTTTAACTCCATTCAAAACAATTTTGTTAGATTATATTGTAACAGCTGTCACATCAGTGTTCATTAAAAACAAGTTATCAAAATTGGTGATCTTTTGTGTAGCCATTTTAATATTGAAGATGGAAGAAAACATTTCAGCATATGATTATTTCAAGAAAGGTAAAAATGCAAATGAAACAAAAAATAATTGTGCAGTGTTTAAGGAGAAGGTGCTGTGACTGATCAAATGTGTCAAAAGTGAACTTTGGCAATATTTGTTGGTAATATTTATATTTTGGCCAAAAAATCCTTTGCTGTGGGGCTGTCTTACGCATTGGAAGATGTGTAGCAGCACCCTGGGCCTCTGCTCACTAGAAGCCAATAGTGGGAGGTAGCCGACATACTCAAAATATCCACATCAATATAAAGTTATTGGTGAAAATGAAAAATGTGTCTTTTATTTTATGGCAGAAGTTAAATGGACTTTTTGGCCAATCCAAGATAAGGGGAGACAAGTTAAATCATGAGGAAATAATCAAATAAGACCAGAAACAATCTAAAACATTTAGACAACTTGACCTGATTAAAAAAAAATTCAGTGTCATTAAAATATATGTGCTCATCAAGATAAAAATTTAAGAGACATTAACAACTAAATACAACCTGTCAGATTTGATTTGATCTTATTCCAAGATAAAGAGAAGCTATATATATAGCCTGCTGACAGCATATACAAATTCAAAATTCTGTTATGCCCAAATTGTTCCCTCATATACTAACTGTATTGAAACAAATTCTTGTTTTGAGAATAAGCTTTTTAACAGACCTTTTATTTTCAATGCTTTAATTCGGACAATTATTTTGGTCATATAGGTGAGTATGCTTATTTTTGGAGGGGCATGATCAACTGTTTAGTGGTGAAGTCAGATCTTCTGTAACTCACTTTGAGATGACTGAGCAAACCACAACATAAACAAAGGGAAGTAATATGGCAAAGGACTTAGAATTGTTTTGTTTAAAAACATTCAGGTTTTTAGCCAAGTTCTTTCTTTGCTCTTACAGTTCTGAGCTCCCAGTCTCCTCGCTGGCTGTTAGCAACGCCCAGTCTTGCAGGTGGCCACATTCCTGCTCCTGCTTCCTGCTCGGTCTCCCTGCGAGAAGGTGGCCAAATCACCCTCACACTTCCAATCTCCCCAGCTTGTTGTGCTGTATCACTAACTCCAGGCAGAGGCAGTTCTCTGCTTTTAAAGGCTCTTGTCATTATGTTGGTTCTCCTGGGTAATCCAGTGTACTCTCCTTATCTTAAAATGCATTACCTCAATTATATGTGCAAAGTCCCTTTTGCCCTGTAGAGTGATATAATCACAGGGGCCAGGGATTAGAGTGCAGACATCTTTGGGGGACAATTCTGCCTACCAACAACATATTTGAAATGTTTATAATGAAAATGTTAAAACCATACAAATGCTTCTTCACTACAAAATAACCACTCCCACAATGATAATATTCTATGTTGCGACTGTCAGAACTTCAACAGTTTTTTTTTTTACATGCAAGTTAAGTGTTGGATCCACTTACTGTTTATTCCTTTCCCTCTTGCATGGGCTGCACAGAGAGGGGTGACATGTGCCATCAGCAGTGTCAGCATCATTGGATATGTCAGCATATCCCCCCATTTCAATGGGGGATATGTCAGCATATCCCCCATTTGTCTGAGGGATAGATAGGCTGCCACAGTGCTCCTGGCTGCTGAGCCTCAGCATAACATGTCATTTTCTTGCAGGTTCTTGTACTTGAGTTTCAGCTTCACTTAAAGCAGAAAAAGCATTACTCATTTTATGAAGAAATCTCTTCTGCTCAAGCTTAGTTCAGTTCAAAAATAATGAACACTTTTAAATTTCTTCCCCGTACCTGCATTGGTTGCCTTATTATTATTTTTTAAATTCAAATCTGACTGTTCTTTTTGTAAACTGAATTCTTGGGATACACTGTAAAGGCAATTGGGCAGGAGGCCTCCTTGGATCCTGGCTTGCTCTTTATTTCCTTAATTAGAGCTTACTGGGGGAAACTCTAGGTGATAAGCAGGCCTGTGAATTACCCATAATGCTCTGTCAGAACAAGCACTGCCACAGCTGGAGCATCGGATGAGTGGTGTGGAGGAGAAATAAAGTATGAAAGACAGACAGAGATATATTAATAGAGAAGGAAGATTTATGGGAGACCAAGATCCCTGGGGATTAGCATGTCAGCAGAAATAAAGTACTTTTATAAACATGGTATCGAGCATTGACATATTTCCGGTAAATGAGAACATTCAACTGGAAAAGATTCAGGGGAAGAAAGTTTTCCCAAGACAATGCATTTGGGGTTGATGGCATATTTAGCAAGATCAGGGCTGAGGTCCATCTCAGCCAGTTACCAAGCCTCCTTGCTCTTACCACGCTGGAGAGTTACGTCATCTACATACTACCCAGTACGTGTTCAAATGCTACTTTTTCTGAATCCAATCTTTGGCTTTGACATATGTAAATGCAAACACCCCACATGCCTCCCCTCTCAACCCCAATTATCCCAGCCTGGGCTTACAAACAGTTTAGGGGCTCCCATATAGCCTTGTGGTTTCCAACCTATGGAACCGACTATAGCCTCTTGCAAGAGACAAAGACACACTTCACCTCATTTACAGTTTTGCTAATGGCTGGCCCTAGAGAAGGGATAGTGAAATTTGGTTGGGTTACTGGGTTTTAGAATGTATTGATTTGGAATCCAGGATTTGGGAAATATATAGTATTTAGTAGTGATTTTATTACAGAAGTTAAAAAATCAAAATGTTTGGAGATGATAGAGGTAAGCAGTTTGATTGAAAATGGAATAGTGTGAGCCAAATTTAGAACAGAAGAAAAATTACTGGCGCGCATGTGCTTCGATGGACATAACAGAGTTGGCATATCCTGGGCAAAACTGCTGCTCCATAGTGGAGCAGCTGTGGCTGTTGATCAGGCCGCTTCACCAGATGCTTTTCTTAGTCTGTCAGACCTCTTTGTATGTCTGTAATCAGGCTGCTTGCCCCAATAAAAGCATCCCAAAGTCTCTTTTTTTCTCATTATTTTTGTTTCCTTCTTATCCCTTAACTTCCATATTTTCCTTTTATTCTTTATCCTCATATCGCTTACTCCCATGTTTTAGTTTTTGATAAAATTGGAAAACATAGTTTTACATATGCCTTAGAACCATAACAAGAAACCATCAATACCCCCTCATCTGAATTGAAACAATTGCCAAATACTACAAAAAATGTTTTTTTTCCTTTTGAGGAACATGCCAGACTTACTGTAACGTCATTTGATTTTGTTTTAGTATTTTTGAATGCTTGATGGAAATTCAAGATGTGGTATTCAGAACACTCATTTGTCAATTATTACAGCAACAATAGAAAACTATCACAAACTTTATGGCTTAAAACAACACAAATTGATTACCTTATAGTTGTGTGGGTTAGAAGTCCAACACAGGTCTCATTGGTGAAAGTCAAGGTGTCAGCCAGGCTGAATTCCTTCCCGGAGGCTCCGGGTGGGGGGAAATCTCTTTGCTTACCTTTTACAGCTTCTTTGGCCAGCCCCATCTCTAGGTTTACGGACCCCCTTCCTCCATCTTGAAAGGCAGAAACCCCGCATTTCTCTGACCCGTTAGGTAGCTGTATTTCCCTCTGACCAGCATCCAGCAAGGGTCTCCACTTTGAAGGATTGCTGGGATTAGATTGGGCCCACCTGGAGAACTCAGGCTCCTCCTCCCCATCGCAAGGTCTTTTGCCACAATCACATCTGCAAAGTTTTTTTTTCCATGTCAGGTATATATTCACAGGTTCCGGGGATTAGTATAGGTGGGAGGGGACCATATTCTGGCTACCACAAACTTTATCAGAATCACCTGATTTCCTTGGAGTTCAAACAGGGCCATTCCTATACTCCATGTTTTGCTTGATTGAACCCTGGGATTCTGCATGAACTTTCACCTTTTAAAGAGTTTCCCAGGTATTTTTTGTGTATGTTTTCCTAGTTGTATGTACCATTCTTTATCTTCGCCCAAGTCTAAATTGAGTTGCCTTGGGAACCCTGAATGAATGCTCTCTGAGGAATTTGCATGTTGGGGGACTAGGTGGTTGGTCGTGGCCCCTGTCCCAGTTATTTCCAACTCCTGCACATGGCTGTGATATCATTAAAAGAATTCTAAAATTTTAATTTAGGATAAAAGTGTACCGTGTTTCAATGAACTAACATGGAACAGATGCTTCAACAAAATCTCAAACAGTCTACATTGCTGCAAACGTGTAGAACTCTAGAGATATGGAGACCTATCAATCCCCTTAACTATTGGTCTGGAATTTACCCGGTAGGCCATGCAGCTATCAGGTGAAAAGAGTGAATGGCAAGTTCACAATATAGAATCAAAAATAATGCTTGTGCTCTACTAGCTGAACACAGTGAAGCATATTAAGGACCCAATTTTTTCTATTAGTAGGAATATCTTATAGTGATAGATGTTATTTTTCTCATTATTATAGCTTTAGCATAGTTAACATTCACTTAAAATTTCATGTTAATAATATGTGAGCACATTCATGTCCATACATTAGTATGCACTAAAATTTTGATAGTTATATTTTTTGGTGAACTTGTAACCTGAAGTTTTCACTGATGACAAATCATAACCTTCGTTTAGATTCAGATCACATTTAATTATAGTATCAAAAAATAAAATTCAGCTGTATATCAAGTAGTTCTGTAACATTTAATACGAACATAAAAAGAAAATCATGATCCAGTGAAAGAATGCAGCAAAGAACTATTGGAGAACAAACAAGAACGAACGTGCTCCAGGGTTGATCCTATTGCTAGACACACTAGGCGATGCTGAGCGGGATGATCTGAGCTCAAGGAGGAGAGCCCCCTAAAGCCCTTCTTCCCTTCCTGGAGGCATTTATTCAATGAGACTTTATGTAACAAGACATTTATTTCATTTCAAGGCTTAAGTTTTGACCTCTTGAGTGTTCCTTTAAACAAACATTCTTGGAGCGGTACCATACTAAACGTCTAATAGATTAAACTGAGAAGTACAGGGGTGGCAAAAGGGAGGTTTACCATTGTGAGGATGTGAAACACAGAGTTTGTTCTTGTATTCTTCTTACTTATTAGTGTATTGTTTGTTTTCATTATTTGTCTTATTATTGTTGTTGTTGTTATGTGATACCCTTAATTACTATTTATTTTTTAGGTGATAAAGGCTGGTAATTTGACCTACTTTTGCCCATCCCTGTATATTTGTCTAGTTTCCTCCAGGTAAACATCACCTGGAAGGAAACAAGTAATTGTTGCAGGAATGAGAGGGAACGCAGAAAATGGAGGTCAGGTGTTTCTAAAAGCTACTTCTCAGTTTTGCCTCTGAGCCTAGAACAAGGTTCTGTACATGCAGCCCCAAGGTCGATGGGAGATATTATCCCTCAGTATCCGTTCTCCTCTTCCTTAAAGTAATGGACATGCCCCCAAATACTGTGGTAATAAGTTTCTTGGAAAAAGCCTGAACTTTTCAGCCTCCTTTGTATCCTTGTGTGGCCATGTGACTATGTTCTTTGAACATAGGAGGAAGTGATGTGTCCTCAGAGAAAGACAAATGTTTTTTTTCCATTTCATTCTCGTAGCTCTGGCATGCAGATATGTCTGAGCTGGCTCTTGGCTGAAGGGTGGAATCTTCCTTTAAAGAATGAGAACAAAGAACAGAGGGAGCTCTGATCTGCCTGATTCGCATGAACAAGAGCTAACCTTTTTCCTCAGTTAAGCCACAGTTGTTTTGGATTTTCTGACACTGGTACCTGAGCTAAATACTAATTAAACAGGTACTTTAGCACCTAATAATTTATTTTACTACTGGTTTAGAAGCAAACAGTACCTGAAAGTAAAAAAGTATCAGGTGAGTCAGAAGCAGTGGGCAGGCATATTAAATAAAAGTAAATATTTCGTCCTGTTTTGTCCCCTTCCTTTCAGCCACCCATTAACCCTGCTTCTCTCTTCTATTGCATTTCACTGACCCTTGCAAGTCTCTTCATATTCCTGCTTACATATAGGCATTCATTTGTTTATATACCATTTATTGAACAGGTACCAAGTTTCACAGCCCTGGGTAATATGAAAAATATACAAACAGGTTTCACAAGGAGACATAAATGTTGTCTAGGTAGCCCTGCAATTTCTTCACATTACAGGGTTGCAATGGATGTTAGAAATCAAGAGATCTAATGCCCTCGTTTCACAGTTGAGGAAGCTGAGACTTAGAGATACTCTATGTCGCACAGCCTGTTGTGGTAGAATTGCTGAAACATGAGGCTCTCACATTTGTCAACAGTGTTCTTTCCATTGTACCACAGTTTTATTTCAAGGTTTTCCATGGAGAGGGGACTTTCACTGCTTTTGTGGTGGACATTTAATTTTATGATTTAATTAAGGATAAAGAGCTACATTCTACAAGTTTGCCTTTAGCCAAATATATTTGATAGCTCCACATAAACTCTGCTTCCACTGATTATATGTTGCTTCCCAATAGTGTGCAGGTGTGTGTGTGGTGATGGTGGCTTTGGAAGCCTAGATTTCAAAAAATATGGCAGTACTTTATTACACTAATAGTAGTGACTTTAATTGGAATTGTGCAGTGGTGTATGGAAGACATAGCAATGCCCATGTAGCCTGGTTAAAAATTGAGCTGCCAAACTGGAAACTAGCTTCAAATTTTCCAGCCTATAGAGCCTATAGATCTGAAAGGAATCATTCAAAGTGGTAGAAATGCCCTGTATTAATTGGGAGGTTTGAATACAGGAATCAGAGCAGAAACAGCTATTTTTTGCACCCCGTGGCTGTGATTCTCCTGTTCACCTTCCCCCTGCAGTGAAGTTATAATGAATTGCTATAAAGGGTGAGGTGGTTTGAATCTCAGGAAAGATAAAATTGTTGGGCTCCAAGAAAAACAAAACAGATGGCATGCCTTAAAATTTTTGCTTTCATATTTCAATTATTCAAAAATACCTCTGTAAAGCTGGTGTCTGTTCTGCAAAGGGCGTTTACACAGTAAGGAAGTTGCTAAATGAGTGGGGGAAAGCAGATTAGACTGCTGAAGGCATTTTATTTTTATTACAACAGAAAGATGTTTTAATTAGTTATTTACAGTATTTCTGACTTGGAGCTGGGTGCTTATGTGGCAGAAAACTCTCAACCTCCCTTAGCAAGTATGGGCTGATTTCTATCATGTTTTTCTGTTTTGAATGTTATTTTAAATATTTAACTAAAGTTTAGATTTCGATCAGATTTTTAGGGTGCCAAACTTTATTCACAATATTTTATATACTTTATACTTTACTAAATGCCTATAGCTGGTCCACAAGCAATTATGAGCACCTTTGCATTTCGTGTAAGGCTCTGTGCCATGTTCTGAGAACAAAGGTGACATGATCTCAGGGAGCTTAAGAGTCACATGAAGAAGACATGGATTACTAAGAGAAGACGGGGAAGGGACTAACCATCTGGAGGAATAGCAGAAGTCTTCATAAAAGAGCCCTTGCTTGGGTGAAGAGCTGAAGGACAACTGAAGATTTGCAAGGCAGACAAGATGGGGCTGGAGACAATAGTCTAGAAAGCAAAAATAAAATCATGAAATTGAACAAGTACATGGCATATTTAAGCTATGTTAATATTTTTAGGGTGATTGGAGAGCTGAATATGTGCAGGAAATTGGCAGAAAATAAACATAATAGCATGTCAAGAGAAAGACTTCTATTCTCCACAGAAACTGTGTAATGTCTTTACCATCTTCCCTCCTGAGCTTCCGTCCCACCAGACACCACCCTCTCAAGTTTTAGCTCATAACCTTGCTTCACATTACCATGAGAAAGTAGAAGTGATCAGATCGGCGCTTCACCTTACTATCAGCAAGTCAATAAATACACCTCAGCCAATCCCCATCATCTTCTTTTATGACACTGATTCAGCAGGGTAGTTCCTCCCCATGTGTTGTAGATCCATTCCCTTTTGCCTTCTTATGGAATTTTGTCTTCTGGGATTTTCCTTTTCCGCTGCTTCTGTTTCTCTCTTTCTCCTTCTCAGACTATTCTCATCAGATAAGAAATGTGTTCTAATGTCTTCCATCTTAAAAACAAACAGAAATATTGACCTTCATCCCATATGCCACTTCAATTTTTGTGGCAAAGTAGTATGTGTGACTCAATTATTTCAAATGCTCCCTTAACATTCCTAACTTTTCTTGGCCATAAGATTAGTTCTTGCCCATGGATTGTGAGTAAAAGTAACATGTAACACTAAGAGCTGGTGTACCTTCTCCGCAGATCCTTTCCCTATCACATGAACTTAGAGGCCACGTGATCCAGATGGCATAACTGCAGAATGGGGGTTCGGGAGGTCATCAGTGCATCATCAGTGAGGGTGACACATAAACATGGGTTGTGTGCAGCCCTTGGATTTGTCTATTAGAGTCAGTGAGCATAAAGGACCCTGTAATACAGCTGCCACTCTATCTTCCACCCCTTTCCACTAAAGTCCATTCAAATTTTTGCAAATACTTTCATTTTCTTCACATACATGGCCCTTCCAACTCATTAGTCTCTTGCTAAGGTTACCAGTCACTCCCATAATATGGAAGAGGATGGATATTTTTTGTATTTATCTTACTAGACTTAACAGAGTATAATATTGCTGATCATTCCTCCTTGAAGTTGTCTTCTTTTTTGTCTTGTAATGTTTTTTCTACTCTTCTGGCTCTTTTCCTCCTTGTCTTTTGGTGATTTTGAGTACTTTCCCAACATCTCAATAGCGGAGTTCCTAAGTAATTGGTTTCAGATTCTCTTTAATTCCCTTTCTGTACTATTTTCCTAGGTGGTTTAAGACATGGCTTATACTGCGGTCAGTATAAGCTAGTACATGGCTTATACTGAGAGTGGTAACTCTCAGATTGCTCCAACTCAGACATCCGTTCTGAGTTTACACTCCTCACTGTTAATAGTCAAATATTTGCCATTTTCACTAGCACTTTTCAAACTTAACATACACAAATAAACTCTTGATGTGCCCCCATCTCCCAAACTATTCATTTTATCTTTCCACACAAAAAAGTTCTACCACCATTGGCACAATTTCTGAAGTCAAAAAGAGCAGAGCCCTTCTTGACAAGTATTCCCACATAGTTCCAGTTTAGCCATGGTTCCTTACTGTGGCGGACCCTGGCTGGCAGGATCCATGTATGTTGTGGCTGCTCGTGAACAAATGCACACGGACAACAGAAGTCCTGTGGAGAAAAAGGGGGTGGCACAGCCACTCTCTAAATCAGAGAGAGAGCACCCCAACCCCCACCTGGACAGGCTTTTATTGTTTTCCTGGGTACATTACAAAGAGGGTAGTCCTCACTTACTATGCACAGGTTTACTTTAGGTGGTTACCTTTTACAGACAACAAAGGAGAGGATGTTGCTAGTCACATCAAAGAAGAAGGACATTTGCAAGTGTAAAGGGAAAAGTGGTTGGATTGTTAACACTCTATACTTGGGAGGTTTAGCTCAGATTTAGGAAGATTTAGGAAGTTGCAGTAATCCCTTGCTGCCTCAATTCAGGGTGAGCGAGTTTTAGCAAAAGCAAGCCTCATAGTGGCCTAGGTACAATGCAGGCCTGATTCCCCATGGGAAAACCTATCTGAGTGTGTGGTCCTGTGTGCTAGCATGCACCCCCAAGCAAATTTTCCACACGAGGGTTGAGCTACATTTCCATGGCATGTGAAACGGTTTCCCACACCTTACCTGTTAAATTCAAATGAATTTAAAGTCAAAGCCCTGAATTTTATATCTCCCTCCTAGTCTCATCTTCTAATTCATTTTCCATTCTGGAATTAGACTTTACATCTTTTAAAGTCTGTTTTTTTGAGATAATTTCATCTATTTGAGGAGAATTTATAAATACAAATAACTGTTTTAGGGAGGATATTTTAAATAAGCCAGTTAGACAAATGCCATATGATTTCACTCATATGTGGAATCTAATGAACAAACTGAGCTGACAAGCAAAACAGAGACAGACTCATAGATGGGGAGCAGGATGACAGCTCTCAGAGGGGTGGCAGTTGAGGGGAATAAAGGGATTGAGTAAAAAAATGAAAAAAAGGAAAGAATCATGGACAAAAGTGTAGTGATTGTGGCGGGGGGGTGGTGGAGGTAAGTGGAGGTGGAAGAGGGCATAGGAGGGATAAATGGTAATGGAAAAAATACAATAAAAATAATGTGAATGAATTAGAGGAGGAAAATAAACCAATAAAAATAAAGGTAATAAGGAGAGACTATATGACTTGGATGGTCAGGAAATACACATTTAGACTTTAGGCACAAAAACATTATTTAAAGTGCCACCAATATGTCAAAGTCTCAGTAGAAAGACTAAAGTTCATTATTTTCCCTAGATTATGACTTTTTTATACAAGTAGAACAGATTACATAGTATCTTATCCGGTAACAAATTTCCATCTATATATCACCAATTACAGCAATAAAAGTAGAGCTCTTTGATTTGACAGTGGCATATACTTATTTTTGCATATTGCAGATATTTTTCAGTGTGAATGGTGAGTGACACAAGTTACCCAACATGGGTTATCCAATGGCATTGAATGCCTGTTGCCATGTAGGTAATTCAATAATCCCCATTAGTGTTTAACGAACCCAACAAAAAGACAAATTAATGTATTCTCTAGATTACTCTAGATTAGTTTTGGTAGTTTTTAACTTTTTAGCAGTCTATCTAGGTAACAATTATAAACTTTATGGGAGTCACAGTTCATCAAATATGTTCCCCAGAAAAATGAACATACTCACAAACACATTTTCTTATCACTTGTGTTGCTAATTTTAAAGATTGCTGTAGTTCCAAATAGTTGGTTTTACACAGTAGTTTTCAAAGAGGAAGTGTGTGTGTGTGCATGTGCGTGTGCGTGTGTGTGTTGTAGACTATCCTTATGAATATGCACTATCCCTTTTACTGAAATGGCATTTGTGACTCTCATTGTTCCTTATTTCTTAAGAAATATTCTTTTCAGTAGTTTAAAGAATTTAAGTCTTTTTTAAAACCAAAGTGAGACATTACCTCACACCTTCCAGAATGACTATTATCAAAAAGACCAGCGATAACAAATACTGGCGAGGCCATGGAGAAAAGAGAGCTCCTGTGCCCTGTTGGTGGGAAGATAGGTTGGTGCAGCCACAGTGGAAAACAATAGGGAGGTTCCTCAAAAATTGAATACAGAACTTCAATTCATATTGCACAACACAGATTTAAGCTGCAAGGGCCCACTTATACATGGATTTTTTTTCAGTAAATACCTGTATTGTTTTTGATACATGGTAAGGATTATATGGATGTGAAGGGCCCATTGTATGTATTGATATACACCACTTTATGTAGGGAATTTGATTAGCTGCAAATTTTGGTATCTGCGGGGGTCCTGAAAAGAAACCCCCCAAATATGGAGGGACAACTTAAGTTCTGAGGGTGTCAAAAGTTCTATGTGAATTTTCAATTGCATGGGGGGGTGGTGCCCTTAACTCTCATGTAGTTTGAAGGTCAACTGTACCATGTGATCCAGCAATCCTGCTCCTCAGTATATATCCAAAGGAAACAAAACAGCTAACTCAAAGATATATATGCATCCCCTCGTTCACTGCAGAATTATTTATAAAATATAGTAGCCAAGGCATGGAAACAACCTAAATGTCATTGGCAAATGAATGGATAAAGAAAATGTGATACACACACACAATAGAATATTATTCAACTGTGTAGAAGAAGGAAATCTTCCATTTGTAACAACGTGGGTGGACCTGGAGGGCATTATGCTAAGTGAAATAAGTCATACGGACAAGTTATTTGTGAAATCTAAAAATTGCCCTGAACTTATAGATACAAAGAACAGATCTGTAGTTGCCAGAAACTGGAAATGGAGGTGGGGAAATGGGTGACCGTGGTCAAAAGATACAAATGTTTGGTCATAAAATAAATAACTCCTGGGGAAAATGACTCTAGTTAAAAATAATATATTGCATATTTAAAGTTTCTGACAGAGTAGGTCTTAACAGTTCTCTAATCACAAGAAAAAAATGTGAGTATGTGATGTGATTGATGTTAACTAAACTTACTGTGGTAATCATTTTGTAATGCATATATATATATATAAAATCATTATGTTGTACACCTTGGACTAATATGATGTTCTATGTCAATGATATTGCAATAAAACTAAAAAAAATAGAATGTAAGTCTTTTGTGCATGAACAAAAAGAAAGCACTCTAAAGTGTAGAAATCCAGATTCATTTTTAAAGGAAAAAGTCATTAATAAAGGATGCTGTCTGTGTGTTCTCTTCTAGTCTTGCAGCCCAGGCTACAGCCTGTGCGAGAGCAGACCTTGGAAACTGAATAAAGAATAACATATTAAAATTGCTTTTAGAAACTCTCTCATATAGTAGGACCACAAATGTCTGCAATGGCATTTTCCTCCCTTAGCCAGATTGTATTTCTGGATTTTGGTTTCAGGAATACTAATGTAGTAATAGACTTTCTTAGTGTGAATGGTTCAGGCTGATTAAACTTGTGAGCAACTTAAAGTCAGTGTCATATATTTCAGATTTACTACAACTTTCCAAAAAAGCTGATGTTGTTGAGTTTTTCTACCTTGTTTGCTAAGAGCCCCAACTGCTAAAATGGTCCTGAGATAGAGTTTGGAGGGAATGGAGCAGATATAAATTAAATTCATCCACCACGACCAGGAGACAGCTGGATGGAAGTGGTAAAGGCACTGAACTTGTCAGAAGAACTAGATGTAAATCATCTAGTTTATGTTATATATAATCAGTGAGAGATTCTTTTTCTACATTCTCTGAGATTCTTATTTTTTTAACTATGTAAAATAGGAATAATAATATGTACTCCTTAGGATTGTTGGGGTGATCAAATGTCCAATTCTAGGAAAAACAATTGGCACAGTACCTTTTATTCAGGGGCTTCCCAACATGTTTTACTAAATCTGGGTCAAAACTCACATTATTGATACTTATGATAATTCAGGTTTGCATTGTGGAGATAGAATAGACCTCACAAAGTTTTTACTGATTCCTGTATTTTGTAGGAAATCAAAGCCAGTCGAATGGAGTTGCTTCAGATTACACAGAGGAGGGCAGTGATAGGACTGAAATCTTGGTTTCCTGTGAGCAGCCCTGTGGGCTTTTCATCGGTGGACCCTGCTGTAATAAAAGTGACATTTGTCACTGTGTATGACCAGGCACCATGTGTCGCAGAATGTGTTTCTCTTAAAAGCAGTAGAACATTTAGCAATTGTATAGCAATGGTATATGGAGAACTAGGTTCACAAACGGCTCCTTCATTCACTGACGATTTCTGGTGAGTCATTTAACTCTGAGTAACAACCTCCACAATATGCCTCTCGCTTGGCTGTTGCCTCACTTAGATTAGAAAAAGTTATGTGAATGCACCTACCACAGGGTTTTGGAAGTAGAGTGTTCAAGAAATAAATATTTGTTAAATTTGTTACCCATGTGGTAAATTCATTCAATGTATTCTACCAATAATTTAGACAAAAAAAAAAATGTTTGCCTCAAATGATCTTCTCGTCAAATTATCTAAACAATCCTTTCAACTCTCTGGTCCTCAAAGCTTATGGAAGCTTAGCTATGATGAATTATAATAATAGCTAACTTCCTAAGGTCACACTTCTGGAACAGCAATTGAATTGCAATAGCCAAGTAGCTGACATGAGTCTCCTTAGGTAATCTATTTGTGATTATGGAACTTAATTCTATGCCTTCCATCCTACTTACTCATTCTCCTGAAAAACTACGGAAGGCTAGAGCAGTTTTTTGTTTTCCCCACCAAACCGTACTCATAAGACAGGCAGACCTGCCTGCCTGTCTTATTTTAAGGCCAAAGTGACCTCCACAAGGGGATTGCTTTTAATTGGATCTATTTATATTCTTTTCCATTTTGGCTGGGGCACTGACCCATGCCAAGAACACTTCTGCCCAGTGGCCTGCCCCAAATCGACATGGTACTTGACCTGTTACACTTCATTTCCTGAGCTCCAATCCTGATAGGCTCTATTTCCATAACCCTCAGAACCCTGACACCCTGGAAAGGCAGACTTTTCCTTTAACAACTGTCTTCCCCAAAACTGGCTTCAGTGCACTACTCCATTATGAGCTACATAGTTTTTGTTGGCTATAAAATCATTTTATGCTCCACACTTATGTGATTGTGGAGTATTTCCTTATGGAAGTCCTTCAAATTCAGGCTGTTGCTTCACCCTTACACCTGTGCAGTGGTGAGGGACTCCTGCTGGAATTTTCCTTTCCTTCCTCCAGTAGGCAGGCATTATACTCATTTTGTCCTGTTGTCTTTGGTAATTTTTTCATGAATAGAAAGATTAGAAATGTAGTGAAACCTTGAGCAACACTTAGTTTATATTGTGGGCATGTGATGGTATAAATGGTCACTAGTCTGAAAGCAGGTTTCTGTGCTCTCTAATGGGTTGTGGGGGAGCCATACGCCATGGAAAAACACAGAGGTCCTGTTGATATATTGCTAAATGAAAAAGAAATGAGAAGAATATACTCAGTAAAAACTCATATTTGACATACATACTCGTACATATGCATGTACACTATGTAAATGCTGATTAAAACATAACTGAATAGAGAGAAATAGACCTGGAAAAGAATGCACATTCTGTTAACAGTAGCTATTTCCATGGTAGTTAATTTCCAATTAAGGAGAATGTTCCCTTTCTATTTTACGTATTTCATAATAGTCTGAATATTTGCAATGACTTGCTCCTTTAATAACTTTCTGAAATCAGGATGAGTTTTAAACATTAAGAATTCACAAAAGAAACAAGAAGCTTTAAGCAGTCATACATTGGTCCAACAGGGTGCTTTGCTCTTTCTAGTGACACTGAAGAGACATGATGACATTCCGAATTAAAGCTTCTGAATGTTCAAATTCTGTTAAATTTACCTATTATGGGCTCTTCCATCCATTACATAAAATAATCATTTTGAACACATGT
This sequence comes from Trachops cirrhosus, assembly GCA_028533065.1. NCBI lineage: Eukaryota > Metazoa > Chordata > Mammalia > Chiroptera > Phyllostomidae > Trachops > Trachops cirrhosus. Next base: position 52,171,975 of record CM052539.1, on the reverse strand, counting down.
TTATGCAATTTAAAATATTCAGGGTGTTTAGTTGGGCATAGTTAAGTGTGAATATTTTAGTCTCCTCCAACAGTAAATAGTTTATCCATAGTACAGAGGGAACAGTAGGGTTACATACATATTATACTAAATATACAATATATAAAGTTACGTATAATAGACTTTATTTGGAGGTTCATGATATATTTTGTATAATTCCACAGTGTAGTATTGTTGCATTCTGTTCTGCCAAAGTAAATATTTTAGATACTATCACTTAGTCTTTTTTTTTTTTAATGGGTAGGTATAAGCAGAAGGTGTCTTCAAGTTAGTCTATAAACAAGATATTTCATACTGGACACTTGTTAAAAAGAACAAGATAGATTTTATTCAAACTACTAAAGTAGAAGAAAGATTCTTCCTTACAGAACTTAACCCTACTTTGAATACGGAAAAGATAGTCAGGAATTTATAGCCAACAAGCAGAGTAAGGCGGTCTGGGGATGGAAAATTACAAAGTGGAACTTGATTAGGTGCCAAGGGTAGGAAGATTTCTGCTAACATGGTTTAATAGGATTCTTGCTAAAGGCAGGTCACAATATTCAGATATCAACAGCAGGAGGATGCTTGATAAACTGACTTAACAAGCTCGCTCCCTAAACTGGCCTGGCAGGCAAAGGTTGAGGTCAGTTTGAGAAGAAGGCTCAGAGGAACTTGACTAAGTCTGGTCAAGGAAGGTGTCTTTATTTGTTTTCATAACTGTTATTTTTCTATTGTGATGTGACATATTATAGTGGCCCCAGGAGCAGAGATTTTTCTAGTAAGAAGTGCACCATAGTACATTGAGGGGATCCAGTTTTCTAACTAAGATTGCTAGAGTGTCCTGTGTAGAGCATTTCCATATCATTGCACCTGCTCACGAGAGGAAAGTGACATGTGAGCTTACTTGGCCCATGAGAGGTGTGCAGAAAACTGATCATTTAAGTGCCCCAAGGAAGCCCATCGTTTCCTGTGGGCAGCAGAGCCTGTCTCAGAGTGTTGACTCGGCAGCCAGGCTGCATGGACTCACTTGTATCTGAGCTTTCACCCCTTGACAGCTCTATGACCTCATATGTACTATGCCTAGGCCTCTGTTATTTTGTTGATAAATAGGGATAACAATGGTAATGATCTCATTATTATGAGTATTAAAAGAGTTTAAGTGTGTAAAGTGCCTATGGCCATAGTAAATCATCATAAAAATTAGATATGTTTACAGAAATAAGTGCTTTTCATATTATCTTGTCTACAGTAAGTGTTCAATAAGTGTTTGCTCTTGAGTATATAATGCTATTTTTCTTCCTAGTGAGTTTTTGTTAGGATCTATTTGGCCTTTTCCAAATCCCTCACTCAATCTATCTCTATACCCTCTTTAACAAGTCTAAGATGATTCTCTTTACCATTTCCAGAAGTAGATCTTATTTATTTTCTGTTTGGGGCCATCTAGAGGGTTTTTGCAGTGGGTATTTCATTATTCTGAGCAAAGAGTATGAGAGAACTAGGGTCACTATTTAATTATGGGAAATTGGGTTCTCATAGCACATATACTTATTTCAATTTATTTATAGAAATATATACACAAATTGAACCACATCATTCTCCTACTTTGAATCCTCTGATACATCTTATTGTTTGTACTTAAAATTTAACTCTCCACCATAGCCTATAATATGCTGCATGATTTGAACTTTCTATTTTGCACATTTAAACACTTTAATCACCTGCCATATTGGGGCTTTTACAATTCATTAAATTTGCAGGTGCCATTTGGCCTTGGAGCCTTAGCATGTGCTGCTCTCTCTGCCTGGGGTACATTTCCTTCCAATCTTTGTATGGAAGGCTCCCCCTCATAATTTTTGTCTTAGCTGAAATACTACCTTCTCAGGGAGACTGACCCTCACTACCTTCTATCATTCTCTGTATCATTCCCTTTTTTTGGTATTTTGCATGGGACTTGTAATTTTAAAATACATTATTGGTTTGCTTAATTGTTTGATCTTTGTATCTGTCACTAGAATGTAATATACATGGTTCAGATTGTACATTTTTAAATGATTATTGATGAATTTTCTCATTTTTTATTTTCTTATTTTCATAGTCATAATAAAAAGTATAATTTCAAGTTTCACTTTGAAAATGAATTTCATAAACTTTAATATTAGTGGGAAAACTATCACTAATTTTTAAAACCAGTGGAAATTATTTTCATTGGATCCACAAATGCCCTGCCTTGTGAACCCAAGAAAAATCTATGTTGTGATTTAGAAGCAAAACTGACTGCCTAGAAAATTTCAATGAATCTGTCTATTTTCATCTTCTAGTTTGAGATAAAAGGGGGGAGACTGGTAAATCAAAGTAAACAGAATGTTTACTCTGCTTTCAGTTTTAATCATTAAATGTATTGTTCACAGTTAAGAAATTTTACTGACATGCACCTTCCTTCCCTGCTTTTCCATGATCCTACATATCGTTTGCCTTTTATTTTCCCCCAAAGCTCCTTATAGCTCCATCACCTCCTTTAAATAAATGAATCTATATAAAATTCTTTATACATTTAATGGAACTTTCATCTTCAAAGTCTTGCATTTGTTTATGTATATTTGTACTAATTCATAATTTATATTTGAGTCCTAATTATATTATTTATATTTGAAAAAATCTCCATTTTGTGGTGTCACATAAGTTATGCTTGCTTAAAATTTTAATAACAAATCTGAAAATGTTTTCTAAGTATCTCTCATGGCCAAGACACTGTGCTAAGTGCAGGGTTAAATTGGTGGATTAAAAACATACAAATTTTGAACAAATTCCCACTAAGATTCTCACTTAAAGTCACTAATCACCACTGGATGGTCATGTGTAACTTACGTGGAATTGTTCAGGTAGTTCCAAAGATAATTTACTTTTTGTTTCTGTCTGATCACAGGGCACACTGGAGCTGTCACCAAGGCTCTTCCCACAGGGGAATGTATATCAGCATTTTTACCTGTCCAGTCTTTCTTTCCAGGATTTAAAAGAACTGATTGTTATGATTTTTCATCCATACAGTTGGAGTGACACTGATGTTGCCTTCTGAAATGGGCACCTGTCTAAGTCCTGGCTGAAGGGTGTAGAATGACCTGAAGACCCAGTTTTGTGGTTCAAAGTAGAGATATGAGTAAGTCAGGAAATCAGTGTCAGTTCCAGAGTTTTGCTAGGAGAACTAGAAAATGATGCTCTCTCGCCATAGGTTTGCTCGCTGGTAGAATAGGAGAGAGAGCTGCTGCCAGGGAATGAGGTCAGCACAGAGTCAAGTGTGACTTATAGGTTCCTGACTTCATTGCTGGCAGCCTTGTCCCCAGTCAGGCCTGAAGGAAGATTTTCCCTTGAATGTTTCACTTATTTGAACCAATGCATTCTCTGTTTAATTTAAGTGAGTTTTCTTTAAATTTTATTATCACAACTGCTTAGAGACCTGGCTGGTGTGGCTCAGTGGTTTGAGTGTGAGTCTACAAACCAAAGGGTGGTTGTTTTGATCCCCAGTCTAGGGCACATGCCTGGGTTGTGGACCAGGTCCCCAGTGTGGGGTGCTTGAGAGGCAACCACATATTGATGTTTCTCTCTTTCTCTCTTCTCCCCTCTCTAAAAATAAATAAAATCTTTTTAAAAACTGCTTAGAAAAAATATACATAATAACTGTTAAATTCATATTGAGGCATTATCCCTAGAGAAACACAAGTGCATTGGGAACACACTCAGAGAAGTTATAACTACAGGTGACCCTTGAACAACACAGGTTTGAACTGCATATGTTGACTTACATATGTATTTTTATTACTAAATACACAGTCAGCCTTCCATATCCCTGGGTTTTGTATGTGTGCATGCAACCAACAGCAGATGCAAAACAGTATTTTCCATCCATGGTTGAATATCTGCAGATGAGCAAGTCCAACTCTATGTATTGATCTACAACATTTTATGTAAGGGATTGAGTATCTGTGGGTTTGTTATCCTCACGGGCCCTGGAATCAATCCTCCACATACTGAGGGAGGACTATAGGTAAGTTTTGGGGGTGTCAAAAGTTATACATGGATTTCAGAGTGCATGGGGTTCAGGTCAGTACCCCTAACCTCAGCATTATTCGAGGGTCAACTGTATTTGCTGGGATGAATGTTTGTATGACATGAATGATCAGCCAAGAAAGGAAGATGAAGAGGGAACTTACAAGACAACAATTGGAGTAAACAGCTGTGGAAGGTCTAGAGAACATCAAACTAACAGTTACACCCTTATTTACATTGACCATTAGGAGGCAAATCTCAAATGTAGCATGACACTTATCCTGCTTATAATTGTTAATAATTAGACATTTTAACAGATGCATAATAATGTCTAATAGGCTAATTCTATTGTAGAGGAACCAGACTTGCTCTGTCTGCCTCAAGTAGGACAGTTGGGACCAAGAACTGTGAGCCACAGAAAGGAGACCAGTTCCAGGTGAGGAAGAATTTTCTAACCAAGTTTTCTGAAGAGTAATGAACTCTTTTGAGAAGTGAATATTGGCTGCCTAGAGCTTTTAATTTATATGCCAGATAACCACCAGGTGTGAATTTTGATAGGCGACTGAAGAACATAAAAGTAGGCTGGATATGAATCCTTCTCCTATTCTGTCCAGTCCTGAGGTGTGAAGGGTCAATGAAAACGGTAACCTGGCTTGATTTGGCGCTTATTCTACCTAGACCATTGAAACATCCTATTCTTTCAGGAAGGAGAGATTCAGTTAATTATATTTTCTATCTTTCTCTCTATTGAATACACTAAGACATAGATACATGACCCTCAAAGACATAGTGTTGTAATTGAATTCCTTTTTTACATTGAAATTACCAGTCCAAAGCAAAACAACAACAACAAAAATCCTTGAACTCTCTGGACCTCAAAAGGGGAGGGAAATTTGGCCATCTTTCAACTGTTTTGGTCAATAGAGGCAGCTAGAGTTTATTGTGATTTGGATTTTTAAATCAACAAAATTAATTTTGCATTTAACAAATCCTCACACACTTCATGTGGATCATTGTTTTTCAGTTGCTATGTACCTTTATTGTGTAAAACTATTTTATAATGAAATTTCTATGTCTAATTATTAAAAGTAATAAGGACATGCTCTTTCAAGTGTAAAACACAATAAATGTAGGATTCCTGACTTAAATACATGCTTCTACTTTGTGGAGAGTGCATAAGGATGCAGTTCAGAGAGTAGATTTGGCCATAAGATAGATTTGGGTTAAGTCTTTGAATAATAGCTTTATAGATAAGTGACCTTGGGTAGCTTATTAATTTTCCTAAGCCTCAGTTTCCCTGTGAAATCCAGATAATATGCTCACAAAATATACCTATATTCCAGTTTTCTAATCATGGTTCATTTGGACATTCTAGATATCTCAGTTTTATATTGTGTCTTCACTTCCTCTTATCTGTTATCATCTTTTTAAGTACTATTCATCAGTTAGGGCTTTGCCAAAAGATTTCCCAACCCCTAATCTTGGTCATCGTACCACTCAATCATTCCTTCGCATTAACTATTTTAATTGTAACTTTACCTTTCTTTTTTACGATATTATAATATGAGTCTCTCTTTTCGGTATTAATTCTTCCTGTAAAATCATTTCCTCACATCATGCCTGGTATGGTGGTCAATAAATATTTGCAAAATGATAAAAGACTTTTATAAAACTTCAGTGAGGTAATACACACAAAGAACCCCGAAATTCTGTTTTATGCTAGTAAGAAACTGCTGTTAATTAAAGCTTTGCACATTGGTCTCCATTACTCACCAGAAATAGCAACCTTCCTTCAGAATATAAATAATAGCTGTAAGTTAATTTCAATAGATATTTATGGAAATTACTTAACAGGACTTATCAAAATTATATTCATAGAGCTACACATAGAGCTATATGGAGCTCTACATATAGAGCTACATAGAGTTACCACCAAGTGACAGAGATAGAGCTTCTATCTCTGTCTGCCACTAGATTTTAAACTCCTTGCAGATGGGGTCTACATCTGTCATGTTCCCTGTGGTACCGCCATTGCATTAGTTCATTTTACAGCACCCTGTCATGGAATGTGAGTTTTATCCTGAAGGCAGTGAAACCCATGAAGTATTATAAACAGGGAGTGATAGTATCAGAATTGATAACTTATTAGAGATCAGTCTATCTATTGGATACTAGGTTAATCTGAGCCAGAGTATATGTGGCCAGGTCAGCTATGAGGCTAATCAAGATTTTGTGCAAGGAGTTGGAGTGGTTCAGAATTGGCTGGATGGTATTGGAGATGCAAAGACAGACACAAGGCATATTATGACGGTGGAATCAACATGGTTGGGGAATTATTACATGATGGTGGTGAAGAAGGGAGACACATTGATTGCTACTAACAAAGATTAAAGTTAAATTTAGTTAGATTGTTGGTAGCATATATGTGCTGGGAAGGAAGAGGTTATCAAACTAAAAGTGATAGAGCTCCTCCCCATAGAGACATCAGAAATATGAATATAAGTAGCAGCTGGTTTGTAAGTTAGATTTTTGGCATTTTTTACCTCATCCAATATAAGTGGGTAGGAAAAAGCTTCCAACAGAAAGAACAGGGCAGTATTAAGGGCAGAATCACTTTGCCCACGATTGTTCAGCTTTACTGAAGTAAAGTACACAACATGATTATTTGATATACATGCACACTGTGCAAGGATTGTCCTTTAATTAACACATCAGTCACCTCACAGCACATTTCAATGATATAACAGCGTTATCAACTATAGTCACCATGTTATAGGTTTGATCCTCAGACCTTATTTATTTCATAACTGAAGGTTTGTATGTTGTTTTCTCCAGGGCAGGGTGGGGGTTGTGAAATTGGTCAGTTAATAATTATTTCCAATCCAAACCACTAGGACACCCCCCCTAGTTCTTTCATTGTGTGTGGACACATAAGACAGGGGTCAGATCCAGGAGATGTACCTGTGGCCTGCACAGTTAGCATGACTGGCACCACTGGAGTGAGGTAATTGACTTTCCTGAGACAAGCAGCACTTGTACAGAGAACATAAACCTTGGAAAAAAGGAAATGGTAAAGAAAAAGAAATAAAGAAGCCTTATGTGGGAGTGAGCCCAATTGAATGAGCACAGCATAAGGGAAACTAAGCTCAGTCAAAGTGCTAGGAACAGAATCTGAAGGCACGTGAGCCGGGTGCAGCATGGGGAAGATGGGAGAAGGACTGGCAGGAATGGGCCCCTACTCTGCGGTGGGTGCTGGGCCAGGCATTTGTGTAGGCTGCCGTGTTTCATCTTCATCATAACCCTGTAAGATGCCTGTCATTTTTCCATTTCCCGTTTCTCAGAAAAAGAACCAGATTCAGGCTAGTTTTGTCATCCACTTATGTTCACACATTAGTCAGTGGCAGAGGCTGAACTAGTTCCCAGATTTTTCTAACTCCAAGTTACATTATTCTTCCCTCCCCTTCTCTTCCCTCCCCTTCCCCTCCCTTCTCTTCCCTCCCCTTCCCCTCCCTCCCTTTCCCCTTTCCCTCCCTTCCCTTCCCTCCCCCTCCCTTCCCTCTCCTCCCCTTCCCCTCCTTCCCCTTTCCCTCCCCTTCCCCTCCCCTTCCCCTCCCCTCCCTTCCCTCCCCTTCCCCTCCCTTCCCTTCCCTGCCCTTCCCCTCCCCTACCTTCCCTTCCCTTTCTTTTCTTTTCTGTTTTCTTTTCCTTTTTTCTTTCCTTTCATTTCTTTTCCCCTTCCTTCCTTCCTTCCTTCCTTCCTTCCTTCCCCTTCCCTCCTTTCCTTCCTTCCTAAATATGTTATGCTACAGTGCCCATGTCAGATTCTTTCAGAGCCAGGCAGGTAGTGAGAATGAGCAAAACCAGCTGGGGTGTGAGGCCTTGGGGTTGAGGACCATTTGGCCAACAGGGCAGCTTATTCTCCATTTAAAGGGGGGAGCATCCATTTAGCTCCAGGAAGATACTGCTCAAGGGGATGTGCTCTAGGTGGTGTCGGATCTCCCAACTTTGTAAGACAAACAGAGAATTTGTGTTTTCATGTGAAATCTCTTAATTTGTAGATACTGCTAATGAATTCAAAATTTCAGAAAGCTTTTTTTGACTGGTCAGACAAAACTCTGAAGGTTGAATCCAGGCTGGTGTCTGTGGGGTGGTGACCTTTATGTTACACCCTGCTGTTGGGGGCTCACTTGGCCCTGAGCACTTTAAAGCCTTTTGTGAAATAATGGCTGGAGATTGTCTAAACACACAGGCTGTCAAAAGGCTCTCATCACACGGAACCAAAACAGGTAATAAATGGGAAGGCGAGAACCAGGCAAAAGTAACCTGGAACTGGAGGGATTCTGGTTAGAACCAGAGTAAGGGACAGCACACTTCGACCAGTGGTCTGTGGGGCTGGCTCATGCCAGCCCGGGAGAACCAAAGGCTAAATATCTAGGAACTGTGTAAACCAGTGTGAAAATACAGCTTGAAATTCTCCCAGTTGGGGGAGAATTTACACCACAAAAAACTGCAAACACTAAAAATCAGAGTTTTTTTTTCAGAGGTTGCCAGCACATCAACTGACTATAACTTACAAAACTCTTTGATTATTTACTCAACAAAACGACTTAACATTTATTTGTAATATCATTTGGTTAACCTAAAGGAAATTTTTTTTTATTGAACCTGTACACAGGTTTAGCAACAAGTGCAAGGGATAATAAAAGTACCAAGCACTCCTGTATCACAGTGGGTGATACAAATGAAATTTTTTTCCTTTTCCCTTCTGAAGCCTAAAAATACTTCACAAAATCATTACATATACAGCATTGCCAAGTTGCATCTCCACAGACTTGATATATCTTAATGAGAAATAAAAAGAAAGCAAATTGTCCAAATTGACATAATAGCAAGCATTCAGGTATTTGGAAACCATTTAAAAATGAAGTCCCTCTTTTTTCAATAAAACCTTTTTTACTAATGTTATGGTTTGAGATCCAACTCTGTACCCTTACAATGATTTTTTTCTTCTAATTTCTATCTTCCCTTTGAAAGAGAGAGTAAATTATGTAAATTACCTCTTTTACAGAATTAGTGTGGTGGATCCCATATATCTTAATACTTTACTAATGTAGTTATGTGTTAAACACTGAGAGAACACATACTCAATTGGTACAGGAATCTGCAGGGTGTTTTTGTTTACTTGCGCAGCTATGTTGTAGACATTTGCCTGTAAAGCTTTTCTGTCGCATTGCTTTCGATTTTTAATTTCTCAGTGTCTCTGAATACAAACTTCTTTTATACTGATTGTGTAAAAAGTTGCTATAAATATAATATTAATTTTATACTTATCAAAATTATTTTAGGACCAAGAAAGTTTACTTCCCTAATTGGTCAGGTATCCAAAAGCCTTATTTTATTTTTTTATTGTGTTTTTTCCATTACCATTTATCCCCTCATACCTTCTTCTACTCCCACACTCCTCTATCCTCCCCTGCAATTACCACACTGTTGTCTGTATCCATAACTTCTTCTTTTTCTTTTAGCTCCACTCCTCTGTGCCCTAACCTCCCCCACCTGGACCAGAGCTGCCAGCCTATTCTCTATCTACGAGTCTGCCTCTGTTTTGCTTGTTAGTTTATTTTGTTCACTAGATTCCACATATGAGTGAAATCATATGGTACTTGTCTTTCTCTAACTGGCTTTTTCACTTAGCATTATGTTCTCCAGGTCTATACATAACTGTCTCTTCAAAAAATTTTATTTCACACAAAATAAATTTAATTTGATTAGAATATCATCTTTGTAATCAAAGTTCCCCAATTTAGCCATATTTAGGCAATTAATCAGCTCTTTTGTGAGATGATGTGGCACTCGCTAAAGTATGGCTGTAATGTGAATGACCTCTACTTACCGAGTGCTATGAAAAGGAAACATCTAAATGACCTACATCTTTCAGGGGTCTTGGGAGATATGATTGAAAAAATAATTGAAATGCAATGTAGGAAAGTACTGAGTATTGTGGGGGATATAAATCCAGAAATTTTGTATGTAAAAGAGGGATAAATGAAGGTCAGGTGCTAGGCCCAAGTCTTTAAATGAAGAGATAGGTCAGGACCAAACTTGTTGGGGTGGCTTCATGGAGGACGTAAGATTTCAGCTGGATCTTGCAAGATGGATGTAGGTGCTGCATATACAGAGAATTGGAAGAAAGCACTTCTAGATAGTGTAAACAAAGATAGCATGGTAGGAATTCACACTTAATGTATTCATGGCAATGGTGAGCCAGTCTGGCTGAAAAAGGAGGACTCTTACTTGGTACATAAGCCTGTAACCTCATGGACACACCAGGGAAGCTGTTTTCTATTTCAAGTTATGAGATTCTGGAATTATTACCACATAGACCATCTGAGAGGGATTACTTATTTCTTCTTAAAGTTGTAGTCTTATCTAATTATGGGAAAACCAGAGCTGCAATTTAATGATTTATTTATTCAACATGTATTGAGCATCTTAGACTTTCCAGACATCCTTCTATGTGCTGAGACATAAAACAGAGCAAATCTTAATCCCTGTCCTAAAGGAGTTCGCCACCAAGGGAAAAATGGGACAGGTGAAAAAATAAATAGAGTAACTTTGATATGTGAGTTATAATATGTGTTTTGATCAAAGAAACATAGGGGTATGAAGAGGGAAGTGACTCATTTTGAACAAGATGGACTGGATGTCTTTAACAAGGAATTGATATTTGCATTTGACAGCGTTGCTCAGAGAGAGAGAAGAGAATGCTAAAGAATATGAGTTTAAAGCAGGAAGACCCTGTGTTAATGGTTAGAAGCACATCATTAAGTATGGGTCAGGCAGAGATGCAAAATAATACGTGGCTATTGTGTGTGTGTGTGTGTGTGTGTGTGTGTGTGTGTGAGTTCACATGCGTTTGTTTTGAGCTAAATGCAGAGGAGGGGTAATAGAGGTGTGTGATGGTGTTACGGTGTCTCGTGATAACCTGCTTGGCTCTGAAGGCTCGAGTTAGATGAGAGCTGAACTCACTGTTGGAAGTAAATTGGAGATTGGACACTTCTGTTACATGTCTCTAATCATAAAAGCAATTTATTTGTCTCGTGTTGGAAAGTGATGCTGTCAGTGGTGTTATTTCCTTCATTGAACTTAAGATTGACTTTATGCTGTTCAGTTACAAGCACCATAAACTCTCTTGTGACCTTGTGCTCTAGTCGCATGCAAACCTACTTGGCAGCAATCTGGATATTATTGACAATACATAATGCATTGCTAAGTCATTGAAAATATGCCACAAGGCTCTGCTCCAAAGAAGTGTATTGCATTGCTCTATAGATGACCTTTCATCGCTCAGACTACATTAGAAGATTTGAGCTGCTCTATTCTTCTCCCACACTCAGAGGGATAGTGGTTCTGAGACCCTGTGGAGCATCTTTATGGGCTCTCTGAAAAAGCAAATAAATATGCAGCATTTTTCAATGGACCCTGAATGCTATGTAGAGAAGCTATGCCACATGTGATGCTGACTTGCTTATTCACACATTTCTTTTTTCAATAAAAATGTATTAAAAACCTATTGCATACCAGGCACTTTGCTCAGTATTAAGCAATCAAAGTTGAATAAGCCCCAATGTCTTCCCTTAGCATCTTTGGGTCAGTGGAAGTACATGATGGATCTGCACAAAATGTTCATGGGGATAGGAGTGGGAGCCAGATGAGTCTGGTGAACTGGGGAGCTGCTGGGAGTGAGGCTGGCTGGAACACAGGTATCAGATCATATGGTCCAGAGATTAAATTTTATATGTAAGACAACCATAACATAGAAGGGTTTAAATAGGAAAGAAATAGAATCAAACTGAGCTTTAGAAAAATCGTTCCAGCAGTGGATTAGAGGCGGGGATAGAGTGGTGTTTCGGGCTGTGGTCTTCTAGGCAGGATGGAGCCCAAAGAAGGCCAATGCATGCAATCAAGACAAGGGGGAGGGTGGAGTCAATAGGTATGAGCACTATTTATGTATTAAAATTAACATAATTTGACTAATTAGATATGAAGAACAACAGCAGGGGAGGTACTTTAGACACCTATGTAACACTTTTAGGTATTAATTTCTGAATTGATTCTCATTAGCCCTGAATGGTCAGACTTAATTCATGTACTTATTCCTAATGGGTAAATTAGAACAAAATGTTTTGTTTGACCCTTCTGCCTTTCCTGTTCTGCATTTATGGATGTAACTTTCATAACCAATGAAACAGTAATACTCTGGTGTACAGTGGATGATGGAGAAAGAGGGAGAGAGAGAGAGAGAGGAAGAGCAGGGGAAATGAGGAAAGAGGGAGAGGGGAGAGAGGGAGAAGAAAGAGACAGGAGGATCTTTCTAGTGTTTGGGTTTTCATGGTTCATAATCACTTATTCAGAAGTAACAAGTTAACGAGTTTTGGTGTGGGAGAGAAGGTGATGGTGAATGGTTACTTGTGGAGTGTGGTTAAGTTCTGAAGCTCGGCCCTTACATTGTCTTGTGGGCATTTAGTCTGAAGCTCTGAAGCTCAGAAGATAAACTGGTGTGAAAAGTGAGAAGGTAACAGTTGAAACCATAGGGTATTAAAGAGAAATATGGTCTTTTGTTTTGTTTTCTTTCACAATGATAAATATGAGAAAATCGAAGACAAAAACCTGAAGAATTTTAATGCTTAAAAGACACAGTAGAAAAATAGTACATTGTTGTTAGAAGACGGGAGGCAAAAGGGGATACAAACCCTATTTAGAGAGTTGAGAAAGGCACGAATAAATTAGTGCCATAATTCCAGTTCCACAGAATATATTTTAGAAGATCTATATTATAATTGTTAATGGTTAAATAGAACTTATTCTTTAAAAATAAGCATGCAATGACTTTATTATAGCCTCTGTAAAAGGTAGAACTCATTTATTGTCAAGGAAAGAAAACCTGGCTCAAATAGGTTTACAGAAACTGGAAATTTTATTAGCTCAAATAAGTAAAATATATTCAGAGTTAGTCCAAACCACAGGCACTGTTTTAGGTTGGTTTTCCCTGGAAGAACGTAGAAACAGGCCTAGCAGTAGACACAGATTTGGGTGCATGCTACTTGTGATATGATCTCTGGGGCACCACAGGTGGAGTGGGGAATGAGGTAGGCAAGAGGAGGAAGCCCATGAAGGATGAAATAATGAGCATGTTATCTTTGTGGGCAACACAGATACCCTCTGGGGCACAGTGTAGTCTATGCCTGAGAGTTGTTCTACCTAAGAGGGGAAGAAGCTAGCATATTCCTCCCCAACTTTTCTATCATTCGTTGAGCGCTCACAGGCACACTGACTCTCAGGCACTTCTGTCTGCTACACTTACAGGCTGCAGATACTTTTATGACCAGGGAAGGTGCAGAGACAGACACAGTTTTCTGTAGTTGGAAGTTATAAGCATGCACAGGGTGTGCATATGAAAGGGAGTATGAAATGGGGGTGACACTGAGCCTCACGTACAGTCCACCGTTGCACTACTTAGACCTGCTCTGTCCTCACATTAACATGTTCACTGTTTAATTGTTGATTCCCCAAGATGGCAGCTGGTTGTAATTTGAGAGAGAGAGCAATTAGAAAGTTAGTGAAACTAGTAGCAGCCGCCTAGCTAAAGCAATATGCCAAATATAAAGGCCTACCTTTATATGGACATATGGAACCTCTTTCTTAATGAGAGGAAATCTTAAAGTGTGCAATAAATAATATCCTTTAACTTGAGGGGAAACTTCATAGGTCCCAGAACCCTGTACCCTAAAAATATAGTGATATAATAGGTCTCTTGATCTTTGTAGGGTTCATCAGCTACCCTCTGTTTCACATGTGTCTTACCAGGGCATCCAGAGTACTTGTAGTTTCCCATTTAGCAGGCTGAGTGACTTAATGAGTGCTCAAGTTGACCAGCATGTTGATTTTTGGAACATCAAGATAATAAACGTCTAAGATGATCAAGGCCCTTTGGACTATGCTGTGACAGAGAACAAGAGCGTTAACACAGCCCTGGAGTAAGACTATGAATGTATGCACTTCATGTGCATAAGTTCATGCTGGGTTTGAAAGATTTCAACTGCCAGATGTGGTTTTTGCAGGAGCCGCAGTGGCATATTATGAGATATGATTGGAACAGCCACACCATCATTTTAGTGTTTGTATCAATCTAGGATTCTGCATTGCTTTTGATTTTCTATCTTGTTGGGATGGGAAATTGTTTTAGGGGCTTCTACTTGACCTTTACTACCACAATTAACCTGACTCCGTAGGTCCAGAACCTGGTGAGAGTTCTACCAGGTACTATGTATATCTTTCTTATCTCAGGATTTAAGAAAATGACTAGAGTGGATGTGTGGACACAATACATTCAACCTGCTCTGAAATAAACTTGGACAATGACTCCATTAATTATCGGGCCTTCATATATACCCACCCTAGTGAGGGCTGTGTTGTCATTGATAACAGCTACTACCCATTGTCCAAAAGCTCTCAAAACACTTAGATATTCATATGTCCTCAGCGGCAGTCACTGATGAATGTTTTTATATCATGTTGGGAAAGAATTGGAGGAATCACTTTATATAGGCTTCCTATAAAACTTCAGGGTCCTTCTTCAAGGGGAAGTGGCGTTCTCTTCTACTGAATGCTCTGTGTTTAAAAACTGGCTCAGGTCTGGAAACTAGATAAAGAATGAGATTTTTTTCCCTTTGTGGCTGCTTACATCAAAGTTCTGCTTGCCTGATCTTGATCTTTTTTGATTAGTTAAGTAATACCCTCACTGGCTGAGCATGTCTCTTGCCTCTAGGGACACCAAGGTTTAATTAGTACAACTGAAGATTCCTGTGAGTCAAGGCAGTTTGTTGTCATTTAGACCTTACTGGCTCATCATAATAGTTACGTTCACCATGCTTGCCTCAGATGGGTAAGTGTAACACCCTGGCCTTTGATATTTCAGAATCCTACCACTGTTACTGAATGGAACCATGGGGCAGGGTGTTGGGGGGGCAGATATTGTTATTGAAACAAGCCCCCTCCTCTGGGGCCCCTCTGTCACTGTGGGTTCTTTGCCCACTGCCCTTAGGAAATGTGGCTCTCAATGCCAGAATTTGCTAAAATGGAAAGGAACTATTTATTCAAAAGTTATACAGGTTTAGAGTAATGACAGAATGTCACCATTAAAATCCCAAAGTCCCTTAAAACACCCATAAACAAATACAGTCCTTACTTCCCCCCTTTGCCCAATCAGGCCACTAAAGGGGTACCTTCTCAGAAAAAGAGAGAAGTCCATGGCTCATGTAGAATCCTGGTTCTTCCCAGTAATCCATGCTCGTCTGGCAGGCCTTCTGCAGTTCCTAGCACCATCAGCTGTGTCACCTCAGTCTCCAGTTCTTAATCCAAAACCTTGTGACAGTTTCTCATGGTCCATCAGCCAGGGCCCTTTTACCCTTTTTCTTCCCACATAGCTTTTGCATTGTCCGTTCGCGTAGTCCTGCATTGTCTCTCTGCATTCTTTCAAACTTCTAAGAGAGAGATCTGCGTGGCTGCTACATCTGCTTTCCTGCTTCCTAAACTGTGTGGTCAAAGGAGTTGACTTTCTACCCCCAAACTACGTCACTAGAAACAACAACAAGAAAAAAACCAGCATGGCTGCTGCACCTGGATTTAAATCTTGGTGTTAATCTTCCTCTGTAACCCCATTTCAACTCCTCCCATAATCAGCTACACCTCCTGCATTTTTCCAGCCTTTCTGGGCTGCCATAGTAAGTCTGGGCAGTCATGTCCCTGTAGTGTGGATCGAACCACCTCCAAGCTCTCACACAGGTGCTGTAAACAGGGGGATTACCTCCCAGTTACATCACAGGTTAAAGTCACACTCATCTCCCTAGTTAGCCTGCTATTGATATGCAAAAAAATTTTTGTGCACATCAGGTATGAAGCTGGCCAGCTGTTGATATGCAAAATAACTCTCAATGGCCCTCCTCTTTGTCTCCCATCCCCCATGGTGTCCCATCTTGTTGTGGGGGGATATCCTATTTTTCTATATTTCCTAAACACCCTGAGTTCTGGACCCCATTCCAAATCCTTCATTTGGGGGGCCCTGGATGCACCCTGTTACACCATCTCCACCAACATTAGGGAGCCCAGTTTCAGAGCATCATTTTCTATTATCATCCCTTGTCTATGGAAGGCAACCTTCTCTGAGCCCATCAGGTGATTCTAGTGCCCCCTTACTAGTGTATTACTGAAGTAGTAAAGAAATGTCCTTTGGGTCTTCCTGGGGAAAAGAATCAATTGTGGACTGAATGTATTAAATAGATTTTTAGAAACTATTGTAAAATGACCACTTCCCTGTATTTTTAAAAATTGTTGTAAGAAACTTAACATAAGGTTTTCCATCTTAATAAATTTTGAAGTGTACAGCATCATATTATTCACTACAGGTACTACATTGTACAATAGATTTCTAGAACTTAGTCATTTTGCATAGCTAAACCTTTATACTCATTGAACAACTGTCCCCTCTCCCCACACCCCAGTCCCTTGTTATTTTAGATACCTCACATAAATGAAATAATGCAATATTCGTCTTCTGTAGCCAGCTTATATCATACATACAGCCTCATGTGCTCAAGGTTCATTCATGTTGTCACTTACTGCAGGATGTCCTTTTCTTAGGGTGGAATTGTAACAGGGTGCAGCCAAGGGGGGAGCCCCAAATAGGGATTTGTAATAAGGTCCAGAAGAGCTTGGAGATAATTGGCTCCACACCACAGGGCCACACCTGTCCGGAATGCTGGCAGCTGTGGCCAATTGTGAGAGGAGCCGAAAATGGGCCTGCAGAGGAAGATTGGTGATGGGATTTAAATGGAGCCATGGCAGCCAATAGGGATCTCTCTTCTTGGGACCACGCGTCTGTTTAGGACGCTTTGGCTTTGGTGTCTTGGTTGGAACCATGCGGCTTGGGTGAGAGTCAGGACCATGAGGTTTTGGAAATGCTCCCTTCTGCCACATGAAGGGTGTCGGGAGGACTGTGTGCATTTGTGGGGAACTTTAGTTTGTGTTATTTCAAATAAATAATAAATTCCTTTCCTTTTCACTGATCTCTGGTATTAAGAGGTATCTTTCCTCAGGCAGTGGGCAAAACGAACCCAGCAGGTGGGGATGAACCCCTGGAAGAAAAGGGGGGTCTTTTATATCATCCAGCCTCCCCCTGCTCTGTTCTGTGACAGAATGATATTCCATTCTATGCATATACCACATTTTCTTACACCATTCACCTATCAATGAACATTTAGATTGTTTCTATGTATTAGTCCTTGTGCAAAATGAAAAGTTTCTGCACAAGAAGCAATCAACAGAATGGAAAGACAATATACAAAATGAAAGATATTTGCAAATTCTATATCTGATCATGTGTTAATATCCAATATATATAAGGAACTTCTATAACAATGACAAAAAAGCCAAATAACCCATATTAAAAATAGGTGAAGGTGAGGCCTTTTAGGACTCTCCAAGCAGGGAAGGCTGCTCTCCTCTAACACTGAGAAAGGAGCTACTTCTCGTGGCCAGAGGAGTCAGGATCATCTCTATTTCAGTTACTTCAAATTCATCTCCTCCCCTACCCTAAATTTTCCCATCCTAAGACTCAGGGCCTCGTTTCTTTCCTGTTGAGTTTCTAGCTTTAGAGTAGGAGACTGGCCAGGGCTATGAATCCAGCTACTGTTGTAACACAACTCGTAACCAAACCCTGCAACTGATTTTTTGCAGTCTTCTCCCTGTTTGCAGGAAATGAGAATCTCTTTTGATAGTTGGCTTATTTTTTTCCTTCAGTGATCTTTGCTAATAAGAACAGCCTACCAACTTTATCATGATTACGATTACAACACTCCCATGTCTTTCAAAGGCTAGAATATTGCATATGTCTGAGCATTGCCTTCCATTTGTACTCTATCCCAATTTACCACAAGTAGGATTCTTAAGTCTTGATTCTGTCTCCTGTCGGGGATTCTACTCACAAACCAGCTTTGGAGGCCTTATTGTCAGTTAGTCAGTGAGTGATCCAGCTTAAGAGTTCTACCTTGAAGTTTTGCTTCCCAGGGTTACTCAGGCATCAGCTGTCTTAGGTTGGATTCTCCCAGAAACAAACTATAAGAGAAGGCTTTCTGTACTTTTGTACTTTATTTTGGAAGTAATCCCAGGAAGAGTTGGTAGGGGACTGGAAAAATTGAGAGAGGATTAAGGCTCAATCCACTTGGGGATGTTGCAAGGCAGACTCAGAGTAACAGCTCTAAAAATGGAGGAAGCTAGGGTATTATTCTCCAATTCATTTATGGCTATTCCTAGGGGCTATGTCTTCCAAGCTTTGCTGACCTCCTCTGCTCTCGGGTGAACTATGCTCCTGCAGACAGAGATAGCCTTAAGGTAGAAAATTACAGGTGCTGGCGGTAGGAAGCCATAGGTGTGCCTGAGAATCATAGGTGCAAAAAATTAAATAAATAAAACAAATAAAGGCAAGGCAACAATAACATCTGTCATACATGCTTGCAAATTCAGGGCTTAAATTATAACACAAGAAAACATATTTGATTCTGCTGTCTCTGTCTGGAATGGTTCCATTCCTAGGCTCTCTAGGGGGGTCCCCTATAGCTTCAGGCACACATGTTTAGCTTACCCAGTGAAGAGGGCTTAGCAGAGAGCTTAAAACTGGTTCATTGACTCTAAATGGTCAGACTCAAGGTAGATATTATCTCCAAGACATCCAGGATGAACACATGGGTGGAATGCATGCCTGATATAGCCTAGTCCGTATGTTCCACCCCTCAGCCCAGAGGGAGTCACTTGATACCAAAGGCAGAGCATGAAAGGAGAGCAGGCTTGGGTCCCATAAGGCAAAATTCCTAAGAGAAGAGGTCTTGGGAGATAAAGAGTAAAAACAATTGTCCACTACAACCTTGTTTAATAATCTCTGAACAACATCTGTATTCAACTTACTCTTATTGGGGCTTACCTAATTAAAGTTATTAGCTACTTGTCTTATCTGCTTCAAAGCTTCTATGATACATTTTAGATGCCATATTACTATCAATTATGTCACATACGCATAGAACAATTTTTAGTAAGAATGTTTTCTATCATCAGTGAAGGTTAACATACAACATACTTAACATGGATTAGATGATCAGGTGAATTAATCAGAGCAAGGGCCCCATGGTTTGGGATATTTGAGGAAATTAAAAGGAAATGAACATTTATCAAACAGCTGCTGTTTTCTGGGCTCTGTGCCAGGAAGTTTGCATTCATCATCTCTTTAATCCTTACAACAATCATATGAGCAGGATACAATGATAGCCATTTACAGATGAGAAGAAGAAGCCTTATGTGGCTGAATAACATCACAAAGCTCCTTTAACTAGTCTAAGGACAGGGACTCCACACCTGTGATCTGCACATGCTGGGTGTGCTGTGACATGAACAGGAAGTTGGTAACTGTCGGACAGCCTGTAACCATAAACAGATAGAATAGATTCAGCTTGCAACAATTCTTTTAGTCAGCAGTAGGTGTGTCTTTGGGGGAAACTCTAATGAGGTTCTCTTCATAGGAATGAGCTAATGACCTTGAAAATTAAAGAGTGAGACTTTGGGAGTTATTTCTATGTTTTTGACTGCTATGAGAATGTGTGTTTAGTGCCCTCCAGTTCCGTGTCAGGAAAAGACTCACTGTTTCCTTTGAGGAAAGAAAATTTATAAACATTTCCTTCCAGATAGCTTCTGTTGATTTAAGAAATGCCTTCCTCAATACTCTTAGCATGTACGCATTCACGCGCGTTGAAGCACGTAATGCTTCCTCTCTGATAACAACACCCAGATCATTATTTGCATCATTGGCCTCTGAGCTACTTTAGAAGATAATGTGGGAGGATATGGGACATATTTTACATGTTGTGCCTCATCCTTCATATTTTTAGTGCACACTTGATGAAAACTTATTGGCTCTTATATTGGAGTATTTTTTATTTCTAGTTATTTACTTATTTTTGCTCTTATAATTTATTCCCTCTTTATTCTCTCACTCACAGTATTATTAGGTGAGTAAGAGGATTGCTGAAATGTGACATCAGAAGAACTGTGTTCTCCTCCTGGCTAATACAAACAGTGATAGTATGCCAACTGCAATAATAAGACTACCAAATAGTTATTAAGCTCTACTTTGTGAGTTTTAATGATTAATTTAACAAATATATATTGAATACCCAATATGTAACAGGTATCCAGGCAGTTTTGTATTCACTGGGTATACAGCAAGAACAAAACAGATACAAATTTCTGTTGCTATGTCCTACAGTGTGTGTACATGCATATACACATGTGTGTGCGAGGGATACTGTACAGCATACTATACAGAATAGTTAAAACATGTTGTAGATCAGATAGTGGGGAGTATTTGGAAGCAAACACAGTAGGGTGGAGGTTGGAGAGTTTAGGGAGCCAGGAAGGGTTGCCATGTAAAATTGGGTGGCTAAGTAAGTTTCCAAGATGATGCTTAAGCAGAGAACTCGAGAAGGTAAAGAAGGTAGCCAAGCAAACACATGAAGTGGGATGGGCTGTCTAGGCAGAGAGGAGCTGTGCAAAGGCCTTGATGTGGCTGGATGCTTGGTGCAGTTTTTGACAGCAAGGAGGCCAATGTGGCAGGGGCAGATAAGGGCAGGGAAAATAGTTTCAGGTTCAGTAAGAGATGGAATAAAGAACCAGATCAAATAGAACTTTTATAGGGCATTGTCAGGACTTTGGTTCTGACTGAGTGCGATGAGGTTCCGTTGGAGGGCTTGAGCTGTGGAATGACATAATTAAATCTGTATTTTAAAACTACAATTTGAGCTGGTGTGTGAGAAGAGACAATAAACTGTGGAGGGACCAATTAAGAACCTACTGGAATAATCTAGGTGAGAGATAATCATGACTTGGCCAGGCGGTAGTGTGGAAGGAGTGAGAGGTATAGTTCTCTGCTAAGCATTTTATAGACACTTTATGAATTTGGTGAAGTAATTTAACAACTCTGAGTGTTATTTTTTCATCTTTAAGGTGGCAGCAAAACAAGTATTCTATTTCTCAGTATTAGCTTAAGAATGGACATTTACAGCTCCCAAGAGAAACATAATCAAGTTGAATCTGATGACTAAACTATGGGGAATGGAGCAGGACAGAAAGCACAGGGAAAAGACCAGTCCATCAGAAAAAGGCAAGGCTGAAAGGGAAAGTTGTGTGAGAGCCTTTGCTGCCTGGGAAACTGAATGTCCATGTCAAGAAGGGAGAAACCATCTCCAAGGCTGGATCTGAGGTGAGACATAGAGAACAAAATCTGAAGAACCCGCAGATGACAGAACTGCAGAGCAGTGTAATCTGCCTGGTGGGCCTGGAGAAGCATTTTATAGCCTTTGGGATCAGAGCTATGGGGGATAGAAAACAAAGGCTCGACATATACCTCTGGTATGACACTTCTTACAGAAACATTGGCGAGCTGGTTATGACAAACCAGCATTGTTTATTCCCCAACAACAACAGAGGAGGGAAGGTAATGTCAGCACTGGACAATATTATAATATTTTTTTCAGGAAAGTCTGTACTGCCTCACTGGTAAGGAAAATAAGAAACCATAAGAGGAACCAGGCACAGTTCCTCAGACATCACAGAGGTCAAGCCCTCCACTGATGGTGCCTTCTATGTTCTTGGGATCTGCCTGGAATCATACAGAGGTAGAGACTTTCATTCATGGGTTGCTGGGACCTAGCAGGTGGAGCTAAACTGTGGGATAAATGGCGTGCAGTCAAATTGAGCTCTGTCTGTATCTCCATGTTACTGTGGAGATGATTGTTAACAATAAATGGATAATTTGAAATTATAAGCATTTTATACACAGAAAGTATAATAATAATTAAATCTATAATCAGAAATAAAATGTGAAGATAGAAAAATACTGGTATCTGGCAACTTTGTCACATCTTTTGACCTCCGTGTTGCCCACAGACCTCACTAAATGCCTCTTCACCAGCAGGACCACAGTTTGCTGAACTTGGTTCTTTTTTCAAAATTTATCTCACCTAATACCTAATTTTCTCCAAGTGTTGATCCTTACCAGATCTTAATAATACTTTGCTTTATAAATCTATCTTTCTAGAATTCTATTCAGTTGCTTTTTGTTGATAATAAGCACTTTCAGTTTTTTCTACACTTCTGGCTGTTACTGTGACATTTCCTTTACACTCTCCTGCTTTTCTGTTTCTTATATCATGGTCCTGGTATATTACCTTTCTTTTTATTATTATACATTTAGTTTGAAATGCCTAAAAGAAATCTGTAAGACAATGTCAAATAGATTATTGAACATGTGGGTCAATGGGCCTCAGACTCCGTCTGAGCTGGAGAAGCACATCTAAGAATCCAAAGTAGATGGTAAGTGCAGCCATCTGAGCAGAATGCATCCTCATGCAGAGAGTAGCCTTAGATGAGAAATGTGCCTTGGAGAGACCCCTGGGGATGCTCAATTTAAAGTTCAGGTAGAGGAAACTCAGCCTACAAAGGATATTGAGAAAGCATAGCCTTGGAGGTAGAAGGCTACTTGTGAGAATCATGTGTTAGGGAGGTAAAGAGAGGGAATGTAACAAGAAGTGGGGGGTGATCATCTAACCTGTGCTGAAAAGAAGTCAACTGAATGGAGTCTATTGGATTTTACGAAGTCATAGGGGACATTATATGGACACTTTTAATGGAGCTGGTGTAGGAGAAGAAGCTCGAAGAGAGAGGTGTGAGGACCAAAAGGGAAGTAATGAAGTAGAGAAGAGTATAACCAAGTGGAAGTCTGTCTGTGAAGAGGAGGAGGCTGGCAGAACAATAGTTATGGGGAATTGTGGAATTGAAAGGGGTGAGAATTTAGGACCATATTTAAATGCTGATGGAGTTTTATTGAGGGAAGATAAATTGTTCACATGTGCTTACTTCCACTCCTTACAGAAAGCCAACTACAATGAGATTAAAGGGATTAAGGAAAGTGTGCATCCACAATGGCGATAATGAAAAAGAAACACAATTTTGAAAATCAAAGCAGATAAAGAAATGATAAGTCATTTGTGGAGCATATAAATTTAGAAACTGGGCCATTGCAGAGGGAGGTATGGATTTTCAGTATCCCCAGTTGAGCCAGGACCCTCCATAGAGTTTCAGATCCTAGCAATACCATGTACCATGGAAAGTAAACTGCAGGCATAGGAAAAAATGAGAGGGGTCTTGAAGATCTTGTGGATGGAGCACCTGGGGCTGCTGATCCCCTGTCCAAGTCAGCATAACCAGAAGCATCCTCCCACAGCAACGCAGAGGACTTTTTCTCTGCAGAAATTAAACGAAAAAGGCTCGGGACACCTGACACATTAGGAGGTATGTATGTGCATATGTGTAGGTGGTGAAGTACAGGACTGAAAACAGAGGAACTGAGTGAAAATTCTCATACTGATGAGTGGCCATCCCTGCCTCTTAAATGGCAGAAGCCAGAAACAACATTCCTGGGAAGGCACTAAGAGGTATTGTATTAGTTTGCTAGGGCTTCCATAACAACGTTCCACAAACCGGGTGGCTTGAACAACATAATTTTAGTATCAGTTCTGGAGGCTAGACACCTGAGAATCAGGTGTTGGCACAGTTGGTTCCTTCTGAGGCCTGTGAAGGAACATCTGTTCCTTGCATCTCTCCTAGTTTTTGGTGATTTGCTTGGACTCTTTGGCATTCCTTGGCTTCTATTGCATGACCCCAATCTCTGCCTGATCTTCCCATCCTGTTCTCTCTGTGTGTGTCTTGCTGTGTCCAAATTTCCCCTTTTTATAAGGACACCAGTTATATTGAATTAGGGACAACCCTACCCCAGTATGACCTTAACTTAATTACCTCTGCAACAATTAAGTTCATATTCTGAAGTACTAGGGTTTAGGACTCCAACATATGAACTCGTGGGAACTACAATTCAACCCATAACTGTTGTCAAATTTGAACACACTCAAATCTATTTTGGAGTCTCCAAACAGAAAGCTCAGCTCACTGTGCACAGAAGTCAACACAAGTTGGAACCAGTGATTCCATTAGGCCCTTGGTGCTTTGAGGATGAGTCCATAGCCAAAGAGCAAACACACTTTAGAAACCTTAATGATGAAAGAGTTCAAAGTAAACAGAAATGAAAGGATCATGGACAAAATAGAGATAATAAAGAAAATGAAGTAATCTTTAGAATATTATAATGAGTGTCGTTTGAGGGATAAGAAAAGTTTACTTGTACCTTAAACAAGAAAAAGGTAAGACTAAGAAAGAAATATCAGGACCAAGAAATATCTCTTGGTTGTTAAAAATATGATTGCAAAATAAATAACAAGATGTTTTGAATATAAATATAGGAGATTTCCCAGAAATTAGAAAGTGAGGGTTTAGATGTAGAAGAAAAAAAATATAATAACCAAAGTGAGATTCTGAGAAGGCATGGGGAAGAAGATGGGAATTTGGAGATGGGAATTAGATTTGTTGGTGGGACATTGAGAGGATATCTATAAAGCAGTATTTATATATTTTTATGTGAAGTGAGGTAAATAAGAGCAGATTTTATGGAATCACAGGTGTCTAGATTTTAATCCTGGCCCTGCCTCTTATTAGCTGTGTCACTTTAGTTGCTTGCATCTGCTTCCATGCCTCAGTTCCTTCATTATCAAAATGTAACTAAAAGTACTTACCTCACATAGTAAATGAGTTTTTGTAAGCACAACATTTGGAAGAGTGCCTGGCTTACAAATCCATATATGTCTCTCTCTCTCTCTTTACACACACACACACACACATATACACACATATAAATTTAATACATACTGATATTAATACCAACATATTAATATTTAATATATTCATATATAATTCAAAATTAGAAATAAATGAGAAGTTTCTAGTATATAAAATTTTATTATGTATTTATATTAATATATTAATACCAACCTAATACTGTTTAACATATTTTTATGTATAATATTTTATATATGTATATGTATGTATGTATATATTACCTGTCCAAGTTCAGGTCTAGAAAAAGGCATGCTAATTGGATTCATTCAAGTTGTTGCTATGGTTGATATGGTTGGTGTTAATAATATTTGGTTTTCAGGTGCTTCTGGAGAAGGTCCGAGAGGCACGGAAGTTAAGCACATTGACAAGTGATAGAAGTGAAAGACCATGAATCTAAACTGAGCAGGGCAGAGAGTGGACATACAACAGGGTGCTTTCGAATACGGGGAATAAGGTTGAGGTGCCAATGAGCTGGAGAATTACTTGGGATTAATGACTAGGTGGAGAACCTATGGGAAACATAGGTTTAAGGTCAGAAGGGGGACATTGGCTTTAGTTTTGTTGGAGGTACAGCTATTTGGAGTGCTGCCAAGGTCACTGTGACTGAAGAAAAGTGATGGGGAAAGCGACCGGACATGAAAAATTATCTCAGTTAAACTTTCCATGTAACCAAGCCAAAGAATAAAGAAAACTTATTGGATTATTTATATAGGGGTAGTTCATAGAACAAACCCAAGGGCAGCCTGGTGCTAAGACATGCTATAAAAGTAAGTATAACACATTAATAATTCAAGTGATTTTCTGTATCTTTTTTGCTTCTGCTCAATGTTTCTGCTTCAGCATTCTCTCTCTGCACACTAGATTTCACTGCTTGGCATACAGAAACAACAAAGCCACTTCACAGATCTATACTCTCTGTTCAATTGTCTTGCCCCTTTCTAAATTCTTGGGAGAGAGAATCTGATTGGCACAGCTCTGGTCAAATATCTTTCCTAACCTAATTAGCTGTGTTCAGAGAATATTTTACATTCCACTAATGTGACTCCCAGGAGTCATAGCCTTGCACACAAGGGTCAGTTCTTAGAGAAAAGGGACTAAGACAAGAGCAGATGTCTGTAGAAGTGTCCATTGGAGACCTTCAGGGAACTGAGATGTCAATGCATTGGATGGGGCATCCAGTTTCCCCTAGGACAATGGCAGGTTTTGAGGGAGAGACATTGTGAGCGATGTGCCCATTTGTCACTGAATGAATGAGGTTCTCCAGGGCAATACTGTAAACTTAAAATAACACAAACTTGTTCAGTCATTAGTTCACTCATTTTTGTTAGTATCTATCCAGTACCTAACAAGGGCTAAGCATTGCCATAATCATTGAAGATAGAAGACCAGTGATGCAAACTGGTGAAGACTGAAAGCTTTGGAGGCAGACTTAGATTCAAATCACTGCTCACTATTAACTACTTGTATGGTATTGAACAATTTTTTTTGCTAAGAATGCTTTTCCTTTTGAAAAATAGACAAAACAATTCCTATTTCTGACTTCCAAGAATTAAATGCTACAAGGTCTGGTACTTAGCATGGAGGCAGATATAGAAAGAGCTCCTAAAATGGCAACACAATAATAAATCAATGAGTCAAATTGCTTGAGGGTTACAGACGAGTAAATGAACAGTGAAAAGCTACCATAGATTTGTGCACAACAGATCTTTGGAGCAAAGAGATGAGAGAAACTGGGTGGGAAGGACCTGGGAAAACTTCTAGGAAGTTCTGTGCTTGAGTATAGTTTTGAAGGATGTGCTTAGTGGAATTAGCTTTACAAACAGAGAGAATACTCAAAGGTACAGTGAACCATATGCCTCATTCACAGAATTCTAATTGGTGGAGTATGACTGCAGCAATAGGCACATATACACACATATGCACACATATATACACACATGTCTGTTGTTGGAGAAGCAGGAGAGGAAGCTAGGCTAGAGACATGGGTATATACTGAGGATGGCTTATGGCTTAATAGTGTTTAATGCTACCATGATAAATTAGAACTGCATGAGGGTCTTTGGCACAGGGACGGTTGAAGCCCAATTGTTAGACATAGGGTGGTCAAGGGGGGTGGGCTTGGGGAAAGCAGGCATATAACGAGTTGTCCTTGTTACCATATCTAGTGCACAAGCTCACAAAGAACTAGATAGCAAAGTACTTGCTGCTGAACCTGGAGAGTTGAGCAGGTGAGAGCCCAAACTTTTGTACAAGCTATATATACATTTCCGTAAGGCTAGTCATAAAATACAGTGTAGGTCAAGTGGCTCAATAAGCCTAATGGTGAGGGAGGAGAGGAGATAAGGTGCTCAGGCCAATAATAAACAGGAATGAAACCTAATACATCCATTTCACTGCAGCCAATCCTTCTAACAAGGAGGGTGTGCTGCTGCCCTGTGGGAAGAAGTACTCTGCAGGCAGGGCTGCCTCAGCATTTGGGAGTAAAGATGGATTTGTTCGTGGTGTCTGATTGCACAGCAAGTCTTCATCATGAAGCAGCCTTAAACCAAGAAAGCACAGAGCCTAGAACTGTTGCTACTCCATGAATTTTTGCTGAATATTATAGTTCATTCAAGTCTTTCAAGAATATTTCAAGGGGAAATTGACAAACTTTCAAGAGATTTCTTTTCTCCTTCATAAAAAGAGTTTCTTAATGACTACAACTTAAGCACATTAGAGGCTTTACTATGGAAACCAGAAGACAGGTGAAACTTATTTTAAATAATAAATGTGATTGCAGGAAGATGCATAGAAATATATTTCAGCATAGAGTGTACTATACGAGGTCTGTCCAGAAAGTATCCATCCATGTATTATGAAAAATAGAGACATTTATTGAAGAAGATACAAGATACAAGAGACATTGTACATAGGACAATGATGCCTCAGTTCCCTTCAAAGTAGGCACCTCACACAATTCTCCCAATCACCATCAGCTGCTCCATCATATTTTCCTAAATTTCATTGATGATCTGAAATCTCTTCCCTTTCAAAGATGATTTGAGTTTTGGGAAAAGCCAGAAGTTGCAGGGCACCAAATCTGGGTTTTGGGGATGCTGAGTCACCTGGGTGATTTGATGTTTCACCAAAAAGCTCTGCACAAGACGTGATGCATGCATGAGTGGGTGCGTTGTCATGATGAAGCTGCCAATCACCAGTCGCCCATAGCTGCGGCCTTCTGAATGATGCAAATAGTTTCTGTGGAGAAATGTAATGTTCAAGCTTAATGCAAAATCTGATGCAGGTTCATTGCTCTACTCTCTCAGTCATTTTGAATGTGATGGTCACACAGTATACATGCTCATTCAATGGTGTCTACTGCCCCCACTACCTAGTACAGTGAAGTCGTCACTGTTCACACATGCCCATTCCAGCCCACTCTCCTTGGCTGCTAGGTTATGTTGATGACACGCAAACTGTTATATTAACAATGGCTGGACTTTTTCCAGATAGACCTAGTTGTATAAGAACTCATTATTTACAGGAGACCTCATGACTCTCTTCACTGATAGTTTTCTTAAAACAAACAATTTCTTTTTTATTTCATTTAATTTCTTTTTTATTGTAGTTTTTCCATACCATTTATCCTCCTTATAGCTTCTTCTATCTCTACCCACTCCCCTCCCCCCTGTAATCACCACACTGTTGTCCTTGTCCATGAGTTCTTTTTCTTTTTATCTCAATCCTTCCTCCCTCCCACCTCTACCAGAGCTGTCATCCTGCTCTCTATATATTAGTCTACCTCTATTTTCCTTGTTAGTTCAGTTTGCTCATTAGATTCCACATATGAATGAAGTTATGTGATAATTGTCTTTCTCAGATAGGCTTATTTCACTTAGCATAATGTTCTCCAGGTCCATCCATACTGACCCAGCAATTCCACTTCTGGGAATTTATCTGAAGAAACTGGAAACACTAACTTGAAAGAATATATGCGCCCCTAGTTTATTGCAGTGTTATGTACAACAGAGCAGATATGGAAGCAGCCTGTGTCCGTCAGTAGACAAGCGGATAAAATAGCTCTGGTACATTTACACAATGGAATAGTAC
Organism: Trachops cirrhosus; assembly: GCA_028533065.1. Taxonomy (NCBI): domain Eukaryota; kingdom Metazoa; phylum Chordata; class Mammalia; order Chiroptera; family Phyllostomidae; genus Trachops; species Trachops cirrhosus. The sequence continues at coordinate 52,142,935 of CM052539.1, read as the reverse complement.
TCAGCCTTAAAAACAAAACAAAACAAACCATTTCTTAATTCATTTGTCTTTTTGGCTGGAGGCAACATCTTGCAGCTACAAAGACTATAGATATGGTAAAATATATTGTGTCTTAAACATTTTGAGAGATTAGATTACTGATTTTTTTTGTCCTTCTTCCTGGGGTTTTCTTTTCCCCACTCCCTCATACTTCTGAAATTTGGTCTCAACTCAGAATCAGGTCTTTTCTTTATGTTCTTTACCTGATTGCACTTGGGTCACATTTTATATAAACCTTTATAGAGAAGAAAATTTTATTTTCTGATGTCTGAGGGCACTTAGAATTGAATATTAAAAGTGCTGATTACTGGACATCCAGTCAAGATGGCGGTATAGGCAGACAGGGCTTGCCTCTTTGCACAACCACATCAAAATTACAACTAAAATATGGAACAATAATCACTCAGAACTGTAGGAAATCAAGTTGGATGGAAATCTGACAACTAGGGAATTAAAGAAACCACATCCATCCAGACTGGTAGGAGGGGTGCAGACACAGAATGGGCTGGTTCCACATCCAGGTGTGGGGGGTAAAAATTTGGGAGAGGTATCTTAGGGGTGAGGAGTCCCAGCACCACACCTGGCCCCCTGCCCAGGGTTCCAGTGCCAGGAAGATAAGTCCCCACAACACCTAGCTACAAAAAACCAGTGGGGATTGAGTCATTGGAAAAAATTGCTGGAGCCCCAAGCAGTTCCTCTGAAAGAACCCACCCACAGACTCATCTACTCAGACTCAGTTCCTCTGAGTTCCAGCACTGGGATAGTAGCTTGAAAGGCATCAGTGGCATATAGGGAGAAACTGAAGTATCTGACATTCATCAAGGTGAGCAGAGACACTTGTCCTATTTCTAAACCCTCCTTCCACAGAGCTGGCAAACTGGTGCCATATCTGAGACTCCATCAACCTGGCTAACACTGTTGGATCCGCCTTGGCGATCCCGAGAGATTCCACCCCATCTAAGTTTCTTTTCCATATGAATGGCTGTTTTTGGCTTGTGCTTCACAAATTCCTAAATCCTCTGAAACAAGCAACAGCTGGCCTCAGTGAGCAACAGACCTAGCACTAGCAGAAGCCAGCCTAGAATTAAAACTTGGCTTTTCCTGGGAATCTCCATGCTCAAGACAAGTAGAAGACATCTCAAAACAAATAGAACACATCTCAGATTGCATTACAGCTCACACAGGGTGGCTCCAAGCAAAACACAGGTAGGGATTGACCTTGCCTTCTACCACCTGGGAAACCCTAGAGCCTATACACCCAGTGGACAGCTACAGATCATGTCAGAGCACCACTATCCTGTCCCTGCACAGCTGATCCTCCATAGAGGATGGAGTTTGGTGGTAAGTGGACACAGCCAGTCCTTGTAGCTGACTGGCCTGGGTAAATCCCTCCCACTGGTCTGCCAATAGCAATCAAGGCTCAAATTTAAGAGGATGGTGTACTCAGCCCACACAAAGGGTGCACCTCAAGTACCCATCTTGGGTGATGGGGGAGTAGTGCCACTGGACTCTACAGGACACCTATTATATTAGTCCACACTAGCATGACATGGAGTCAAAGCAGCTCTACCTAATACATAGAGACAAACACAGGGAGGCTGCCAAAATGAGACAAATAAACATGGCCCAAATGAAAGAACAGAGCAAAACTCCAGAAAAAGCTAAATGAAATGGATATAAGCAATCTATCAGATGCAGAATTCCAAACACTGGTTATAAGGATGATCAAGGAAATTAGTGAGGACCTCAATAGCAGAAAAAAATCCAGTCAGAAACAAAGGATACACTCATTGAAATAAAGAACAATTTACAGGGAAACAACAGTAGAATGGATGAAGCCAAGAATCAAATCAATGATTTGGAACATAAGGAAGAAAAAAACAACCAATCAGAACAAGAAAGAAGAATCCAAAATATCAGGATAGTGTAAGCAGCCTCTGGGACTTCAAGATGTCCAACATTTGCATCATAGGGGCACCAGAAGAAGAGAAAAAGCAAAAAATGAAAATCTATTTGAAAAAATAGTGGAAGAAAACTTCCCTAATTTGGTGAAGGAAATAGACATGCAAGTCCAGGAAGCACAGAGAGTCCCAAACAAGATGGATACAAAGAGGCCCAGTCCAAGACACATCATAATTAAAAAGTCAAAAGTTAAAGATAAAGAGAGACTCTTAAAAGCAGCAACAGAAAAGAAGTTAGTTACCAGATGGTTGCCAAATGGGAGGGGGTTGGGAGAGAATGGGTAAGAGGTGAAGGGATTTAGAAGTAAAAATAGGTAAAGTACAGTATAGGAAATGGGGTAGCCAAGGAACTTACATTTATGACCCCTAAACATGAACAATGATTGCCTGAGGGAGTGGGGGGTGCTGGGTGGATGTGGGAAAAGAGGAAAAAATCAGAACAACTGTAATAGCATAATTAATAAAATATAATTCAAAAAGAAGTGCTGATTACCAGTTTTTTAAATTTTTCTCTGAGGTCCTAAAAAGACCTAACTAAATGTAGAGAGATATTTGGAGGTGTTTTGTTGTTGTTGTTGTTGTTTTAGCTTTGAAAATGCTCTAGAATTTGAAAGTGATGATTAGAGACTTTTAAACTATTTCTTCTCTGAAATCCTAAATTCCTATTTACAAAGCCCAATTTAGTTTTGTCCTCAAAGGGTTGTGATTTGGGGAAAATCTTTTCTCATTTTCTCACATACTAAAGCTATTTAAAAGGAGTCAAAAAGGATTCTGTCCTTTTTCTTTTCATTTTTGATTCATGCTGCATGGTCTTCCTCTTCTCTGTACCTCTTTGTGGCCCTCAGTTCCCCCAAATCATATCTGGGACAAGAGTATTGTATCACATGATCTCTTTTATGAGGTTTTCTTGTCAAGCAGCTTCAGTTGAAGTCGGGCGTGCAGAGCTGTGATTTACCAGTATGCAGCAGCTGAGTGATTTATTGTATTCATAGGTCTTGAAGAGCAAGGCCATTAGATGAATGGAAAAATACCAGGGAAGGAGAATAGCTGGTTTCCTCATGAACCATTGCTGGCATGGGGAGTTGGCTGCCGAGGTAAATGAATGGAGCTTGATTAGTCAGATGAACAGTTTTGAGAATTCAGGTGGGATGTTATTGTATTTGCTGCTGTGTTAGAACACTGTAGAAAATGCTATATCTTGTACAGAGAGGACTGACTCACTGTTCTTAACATGAGAGCTCCGTGTATGTCACTGAGCAAAGGAAATGTTAAGTTGAGGGGGAAATGAGAAGAAACTAGCTTTGCTCTTTAGGCATTCTGATAGCAAAGCAGGGTTTAAAAAATAGGAAATGATGGATTTGAATAGAAAAACATGTCCTAACATTTAAATGTTTATGCATTTTTTTCTCTAAAAACTCATTCACTGAGCTTAAATGAGAGTTAACCTTTTTAAATAAAATATTCTTGGTCCTAGGACAATCACTTTTAGTTTTGTCTTACCTGAGTTGTGACTGCATTACATGGTCTTTTAAAAGTAGTGACATTTGGCTTTCTGAGAAAAATTTTACATTTGGCCCTAGACCTTCCTCTCCTGTGGCAATTCTGGACCACTTTAGGAAACTTGTCTTTTTTTGTGATATCATTTGAGTCAGAACTTGAGTCCTTTTTTTGTAGTGGTTCCAGGATTGCCTCTTTGTGTCTCTGGGTAACTGTCTGAATTTTCTTATAATATTTTCTCAACATGTAGTCAGAGTCTGAACTGCATCAGTCACTGGGGGTGCTTTGGGATGCAGTATATTTCTAAGGACTACTCTAGGGCTCTGTGTTAGAATTACTGGAAAGTAGAGACTAGGAACCTACATTATTACACGCACCCTGGGAGATTTTAGGTACACTGAAGTCTTGAACCACTCTTGTTAAAAGATGAGGGAAAAGAGCACCACATTTGATGAGCACTTATATTCTTGTCACTATTCCATGTGGTTTTTGTATATTAACGTTTTAGTTTTTATACATGACATAAATCGGTTGTTATGTCACAGGTGAAAATGTTGTTCAGCTCTCTTTGCAAAGATCACAAAGCCAGGAAGTGCAATACCAGCTTAACCGAGTCTAGCCTTAGAGCCTGTACTCTCTCTGTTAAGTCACTGATCTCTTCATCATCGATGATGAGCTATGTCCCTGGAACTTCTCCAGGTTGCCTTCTGCGATGAAGATAAATAGACACTTGCCTTGGCTTTGTCTACTCCTAAGTCACAGCATCTCCTTTAGGGGCATTTCCAGATGTCTTTTTAAGATTTCTCACAGATAGTTCAGACTAAAAACAAGCAGGTTGGTTCTATAATAGTGATGCACAAGTACGCTGCTCTGCCAACCCAGCCGTGTGATTGTTGAGTGCCATTACAGCAAATAGTGCAACACTACATTGACCTATTGACTCCCAATGTGTTTCAGTTCATAAGATTTGCTTTTCTGTTTCAGGTCTCAGATGGCTAAACCCTGTGATGACCAATGTTATTCTTGAGGTTCAATCTGGTTTACAGACTCGGGCACCGTCTCTTGACAGAATGTTTTTTATTCACACAGCGTACTCATAGTCAATTAAATGTGACATTTAAGGTCTGGCTTTTAAAATGTTAGATATCAACCTCTTGGTCAGAACACTTCCCTTTTGTGAAAATATTTGGGAAATTAGACTTAAATGATACTGTTTTGACTTGTAGTGTTGTTCTGAGAACTACTGCCTTACTGAAATTTTATTAGCAAGAAGGTAGAAGATTAAGGGAAGACATACATTAGGCCACTGAATTGCAAAGTACATTAAATATAGCAACTAAATGATATTGCAAGTCATGAACCTCTAACTTAGCCTTTTGAAAAGTCCTTTCTCCTTTTCTGTGTCCTTCCCATTTTGATGACACTATATCCTGGGAGACCACCAAAAAGTTGGCTTAAATTGGGCTACTAAATTCTAAGTATTGCTTAAATGCATCCTCTCCTCTCTAACCTCTCAGTCTTAGGGCAGATTTTATATTTCCTTCATGTAATTTTTCTGTACACTTTAACTGGTCTTATTTCATACTTAGGCCTTGCCATCTTCAATTTACCATGTATGTTTCTAAAACAACCACCTTTCCATCTTGATTTTGTGTTTGAAGCCCTTTAATGATTCCCTGTGCCTCTGTACCTCTCTCTACCATGCCCTCTCTCCCTCTACCACCATTGTCTTCAACTACATTAACAGTGCCCTAATTGGTCAGTGTCAAGTCTGGCCTCAGTCCAGACTTTATGTTATTCTAAAGGTAGTACAATATTTTGTAATATGATCATGTCAATTCTTAAAACATATGAATGCCCTTAAAATCAATACACAGTTGTTAGTATGTCTTCTGGGTCAGACAAGGACTGGCACCTGCCTCGGTACCTGCCTTCATCTGATGCCATGTAGCCTCACTTGCTCTTTGCTCTCCCACCACACCAGCTCCATGTTGCCACATTCCATCTCATCACATTGCCTTTGCACATGCTGCTTCCTCTGTCTAAAGTTTTTCTCTTCATACTAGTTAACTTTTATTCCTTTTGAAAATATTTCATCATCACTGGCTGATTAGGAGTTCCTATGGCTGGGCACTACCTCGGAGTGGCTGAGGAAATTTCTCCGTAGTCTTAGCAGCAGCAGAGTTAGTTCTGTGTCAGCAGTCCTGGGAGTTCAGGACTTCTCAGCAATACCTGGCGTCAGAGCCAGCCCTAAGGTCTTGGGCTTGGTCAAAAAGCTCACATTGGGTGCCCTACTGTATTCACTCTTCAGATCCTGATGAGTGTTCCTTCTCACATCATTCATTCTCATTCTTTTGGGGAAAGGCTAGGTTGAGTTGAATATATATATTCATATATATTCATATATATAATTGAATAAATATCTTCACATGCATATATAATTGTGAAATAGTAAATATATGTGCATAAGTATTGAAATGTGAAGTAGTGAATACATACCCCCACAAACATGCATATTTAAATATATATGTGCATATATATATATATACATATATACATACACACACACAGAGTATTTCATTGTTTGGATAAGGCTGAGGATTCATCCCTTTCAGCCTGTTCAAAAGCAACATTACCAAAAAATACATTAATTCTTCACTAATTCCCCTCTTCCTTTTCCTACTTCTCCTAATTATGTCTTATATGCCAAACACTGTGATGCCTGCTTTACATACATTGTCTTATATGATAACATTCTGATTAGCCTTGCTTTACAAATGATACTGAGCAGAGAGAAGTTGAAATTACATCTTCAAGGTCACACAGTTGTTACATTGTAGGCTCAGATAAAAACCCAGATTATTTAATTCAAAGGCTACTCCCTTACCCCACCAGGCTCTTGCTCCTTGATGTGTGGTACCTGCTCCAGCAGCAGAAATGTCAACTGGGAGCTTGTTAGAAATGCAGAGTCTCAATTTTGCTCCAGATCTACTGAAATAGAATCTCTAATTAACTATTGGATTGGCCAGAAAGTCCATTATGTTTTTTCCATACAATGGCTCTAGTAGCACTTAGTTGTCTTTAACTTCATTCAAAACAATTTTGTTAGATTGCATTGTGACAGTTGTCACATCAGTGTGCATTAAACACAAGTTATCAAAATTGGTGATTTTTTGCACAGCCATTTTAATATTGAAGATGGAAGAAAACATAACATTTTTGACATATTGTGCTTTATTGTTTCAAGAAAGGTAAACAAAACTTAAATGCATTAAAAGATTTGTGCAGTGTATGAAGAAGGTACTGTGACAGATCAAACGTGTTGAAAGTGATTTACAAAGTTAGCTGGTACTATTGACATTTTGGCCAAATAGTTTTTTTTTTGTGGGGCTGTCTTACGCATTGGAAGATGTGTAGCAGCACCCCTGCCCTCTACCCACTAGAAACCAATAGCTGGAAATAGCCAACATACTCAGAATACCCCAATCAATAAACTTATAGGTGAAAATGAAAAAATGTGTCTTTTATTTTATAGAAAAATCATAATGGACTTTTGACCAACCCAATCATAACAGACTTTTGACTAATTGTGCAGTAATTCATACATATGTTAAAGTCTGAGAAGTACTGCAATATGCTAGGTAACTTCTTCATTTTACCGAGAGACCAACTTCCTATTTTCACATTAGTTTCTGAAGAGTATATCTTGCTTTAATAGTCATATACTTGTTTCCTTTTATATCAATATAGAAAAAATAGGCCTATTGAGTTCTCTTTGGACAATTGAAAGTTTTATTTTTAGTTATTACTTATATTATTTTAAATGCCACATTTTGCTGTGTACAATGTACACCTCTTTGCCCAAATATTTGAGGGAAAAATAGGATATACAATATACATGAGTAGTACCTGAAATACCTTGAATCTGTTCCTGTGTTTTGTAATTATTTGTTACATAAAATTTCTTGTACCATAATACATTCAAAAATAAATTCTAAAATTCTAAAATTTTGTAATACCAAAAATAAGAAGATGGCTAGGGCAGAGGAGTGGAGGGGAGAAATGGTGAAAACTGTGCTTGAACAACAATAAAAAAGTTAATTATAAGGTAATCAAAAATAAGTATCTAAATATAGATAAATAATTGAAGTAAAAAATTATAATGAAAGATTTTTTTCCTTAAAGTTTGGGCCAAAAATGTGCGTGCACATTATACTCAAGAAAATATGGTAGATCATAATTCACTGTACCTAAATAATACTTAATCTGTTAATACAGAACTTCCTAGGAGAGAGATATATGAGATATGTTTTGGGATTGGGATTTTGGGAAAATCAATGACTGTAAATTGTTTTTCAACTAAGATGTTTGATATAAAAACAAGATTAAGCTGTAAGAATCCTTGTTCTGACCTGAAGTGATCTCTTCATGAAATACAAAGTTATCTTCGTTTGATGTTACAGTTGGGTCTGGAGGGCCTTTTTATAAAGAGAAGTAAATAGGAGGCTGAAGCATGAGGCTGAGTATGAGGAGAACAGGAAGCCCTGTAGGCCTTCAGAAAATTGTGATATTTTCCTTCATGGAAATTCTTGGCAGCCAGATTTCATGAGGGAGGTTTTGAAAGGGAATAGCATTCTTTCCAGTTTGGGGTCTTTCTGGATAGCCAGATCCTGACTTGGAATTTAAGCTGCATCAACCAGGGCCTTTACTTGCCTTGGCTTGTGTTTGAGTTAAGAAGCACCTTAGTTGGGTGCTTCTGCAATGATGGCTGTTCACCTGGAGACCAAATGAGGATCATCTGAGCTATGGTTTGGGGTATAACCTAAACTTTTAGGCTTGGAAGTTTGAGCGGTACCTGAATTTTCGTTCTGCCATGCACTGCTATGTTACCTTGGGGTATTTAGTTAATCTCTATGGACCTCAATTCATAGATAAAATAGGGATAACAATGAGCATCTCTCCAGGTTGTTGTGAGGATACACGGGGACACGTATGAAGTGCTCAGCATGATGTCTGTCGTAGTTAATGCTTACAGGTCAAATTACTTCACCATCACAACTTTGTCTCCTATTTCGCTAGCCATGACTGAAAAAATGTTTTTAATGTAATTTATTTAGTTATATATTTTATATGTAAATTAAATTATATTGCAAGCAATTTTTTGGTGTTTCTATATATACATGTATATGCATTTATATTCATTAATACAGAATATACAGTGTGGGGCAAAAGTAGGTTTACAGTTGTTTATATGGAAAACAATATAATAATAAATAATCATACAAGAGTAAACTCTGTTTCATGTTCTCACAACTGTAAACCTATGTTTGCCCCACCCTGTCTGTATTTATAGTGAAGGCCTACAAAGTGCTTGATTCATTGCTCTGGAGAACCCTCACTCTGGACAAGAGGCAGCATGGGGCCATACAAAAGCGTGGATTTTCAGATGGATGGAATATATTGAATATGGTCTGTCCAGAAGGCATCCAGTCATTGTGAATTCAATGTCTAAGAGGACGGAAACACCTTCACACACAATTTCTACTCATTCTCCCTACCGACTCCCCTGAAGGCCACATGAGGAAACTGAGCTAAGTTCAGGAAGTCTTTGAATTGTATCTGATTGTGTTGGATGTTGTGTCCACCACCTGCCACCCAGCCTACCCTCATGCAGGCACTAAGACTCAGCCACATGCTTGAGTTTTGATGTAACTAAAGTTGCCCTGCTCATTATCTGCTTTTAGAAATGAAAATGGGAAGACTTTACTGCCAAATATCTTGCTGATAGACTGGCTATACTTTAGTGTGAGTGACTTCAAAATAGTTAGCTTTGACATCTTTCATAAAGTTTAAGTCCTTCATTTTATATTGTATAATAAATGGCTTGTTTCTTTTTAAGAAAATATAAGATTTAGGAGGCAGATAAGGCTTTTGTAAAAAAATAATTTAAATGAGAGTGTCCTAAATAATATGGAATATACCATATTGGAATAACATACCCTATGAACTTGTTAGTCTACCCTGGTAGGTTCCCCCTTCATTCAGGAAGCTGGGCTGGGCTACCTGGCCTTGGGGCCTTTGCACAGGATGGCACTAGGCTCTGCAGTCTCCGTGGACAGCCAGCTGCTTCGCCTTTCTCCTCCCCACCTTGCCTATTCCTTTTGCACTCTCTCATCTCCACCATTTCTCTTAGCATTTCTTTTTCTGCCACTGTTCCAAATGCAATTTGTATTTTATTTTAAATATATACACACCATTTTATCTGATATTTAATATAATTATATTGCCTCTGTAGTGAATATCATAGTGTATATGTATATATATAATTCATATTTATTATCATGTTAAGTCATTATGTGCCAGGCACTACATACTTTACATGTCTTTTGTCATTAATTTAATGAAATAAGTACCATCATACCCCCTTTCAGTTGAGGAAATTGAAGTACAGAGAGATTCACAAACTTAATAGGTAGATAGGATCCAATGATGACATGGCAAACTTAAGTTTGATTCTTGACTTGGTAAATAATTTAATGGGAGAAATAAGCAACAAGAAGGGGCATCTAAGCAAGGTTTGGAAGAGGTTAGGTGGAGGCCTTTCCAAATATGTGATGTATACTGCAACCTGGACTCAACTGAAGTTAGTCTACAACGACAAAGGGTAGACCAGAGTAGAGGTCAAAAAGAGTATTGCTTTGTAGGAGGTAAAAGAAGTTTATAAAACTGGTGTATGAGTTTTAACAGGAAAGCAGTTATCAACAATCTTATGAACCATTCATAAGTTGAATTATATACCAAAGATAATGAGGAAACACTGAAAGGTTTAACCATGGAGAATATGATTAAATTTGTCTTTTAGAAGGATCAATTCTGATGGTACTGGGGAGAATAGAAAGGGAGAAGGCTGGAGATAAGAAGACTAATTGGGAGACTGTTTCAAAAACTGAGGTGAGAAAGAATGGTGAAATTTGATTAATATTGACAGTAGAAAGAAATGAGAGACTTAAGAGATATTTTTAAATTAGAAACACAGAACTGGAGTCCTAATCTAGGGAGAGTGTAATCTATTTACTGAGTATGTGACCTGGGGACAGAGTTTTGGGAACCAAATTACACTTCCACCATTTATCACCTATGTTGCCTTTGTAGAGTCACTAAACTGTTATATACCTCAGTTTCCTTACTTGTAAAATGTACTGTGGAAAGGATCTCCTAAGCTAATATGTGTAAAGTGTTTATTAGTATGCAACAACGAGCCCTTAAAATATCTTAGATATCACTTTTTTTTCATCACAATCTAACCCTCATTCATTGAGGGTTAATGACATAAAAGCTCATTCATTGACCAAGTTCGTATTCAGTGCCTACTATGTCCCAGTGGTTCATGCACACTTTGGACTTCAGTTTTCTCATCTACAAAATGATTGCCTTGGAGAAGTGCCCTGGGTTACTGCCAGCTGAAATCTGATTGGATAAATGTTCATTAACACTGGGACTACCATGCTGATTAAGTTGCAGTTAAGGGAAAACTGACTCATTTCACTAACCAGGCCTCTGTGTGTCATTTGTCAATTCTTTTCTGTAGAGGGAAGCAAGGGAGCAGGATCATAATTGATCCCACAGCTCTGAGTGACTCTCTGTTAAACGGCAGAGCAGGAGGATTTACTCCAGAGCATTTAATGACTTAGCAAGATTGCACCACAGGATAACACAGTTTACCTGAGCTCAGTGACTTCCTGAGATGTTACTGCAGTCCTCTAAACAAAGAGGTACACATGAAGGACAGAATGTGAGTAATGAAACCAGCCACTGGGTTGGTGTCAGAGCCTCACAGGAGGAGTGAAAGCAGGCCTCCTGTGCTGGAGATCGTTAGTGCAGGTGGGCAGGTGGGGCTGGGAAACGTCTGAGTGTTCAAGGTGTTTAAATGGATTTTCTGCCGAGTTGAATAATGTCAGCTACAGCTTTAGTATTAAACATAGTGTATCTTGTCCTCCAGAGGTTGGGAAAAGCATGATTAAAAAGTAAAAACTTTACAACGACATGTAATATTCGATCTCATTATTGAGCCTTTACTACAAGTCACATTGTGTTACTTCACATTTATGTTTACTCGAAGCCCTTATATCAATTCTTCAAGTTAAAAGTCTCATACCTAATTTTCAGTTGAGCAAACCAAGGTTCAGAGAACTTCCACAGTTCATCAAGCCCAGAGAGCTGGTGGTGAAACACAAGATTAACACTCACGATGAGGTGCCTCCAATGCACTGTCTTTCCACTACTATGCCTTTTACTTAAATCATCAATTACTTTATTTAACTACTATATTTCACTGATAATGAGAGTTATATATAATTATTTTGGAAACAAAACACAAAAAATATCTATGAAAAAAATGTCTGATCATCCCAACATGATTTAATTACTGCTATTTTGAAACATTTCTTTCTAGGCCACATGCTATCTATCTTTTAAAATAAATCTATTGACCTATGATTTACTTGCAGAAAGTTATATATATTTAATGACGATCACTCCATTTTTGGGGGGATAGTACATACCTGTGAAACTGTTAACACTATCAACACTACAGGCATATTCATCACCTGTAAAATTTCTACCCACTCTTTTTATTATTCTATTTCTTTATTATTTATTCAGTATGGTAAGAACATTTAACATAGATTTACCTCTTAGCAAATTTTAAGTACATAATACAGTGAGCTATAGGTGTTATCCTGTGTGGTGGATGCCCAGAACTATTTGTCTTGCGTAACTGACACTTTGAACGCTTTGACAATCACTCGCCCATTTCTTCCTCCCCCAGTCCCTGGCAACCACCATTCTATTTTTTGCTTCTATGAGTTTGGTTATTTTAGATTCCACATACTAATGAGACAATATGTTATTTGTCTTTCTCTGTCTGCTTTATTCACTTAGCATAATGTCCTTCAGGTTTATCCCTTTTGTAGCAATTCTTTACGTACAAATCTTTTAAATGTTATATTTTTCTTTGACTTCTTCCATTACATTTAAGGGTAGAAATCCTCTCTATTAAAGAAATTTAAAAACATATCTATTGTCTGCTCTACATATCATCAATTACTCTTTTTTTTTAAGGGAGGAATTAGCAAAGAACTGAATGAATTGGATGGGGGATATTTTTCTTAGCAGAATGGAGCTCAGCAGTTATTTTTTTCTGCCTCTAGCAATGAGAGTCCAGAAACTGCCACCTGGCCGGAAGCTGTGACGGTGAGGATGAGGAAGTGCGGCCACCTGAGGATCCTAAGAGAAGAAGAGGAGATCGAACTTGTGGCCCCGGGGCCAGGGCAGAATTCCCTGGAGGCATGTGACCAGCAGCAGCACTAATGGTCTTTGGAGAACTGGAAAACCTGAGACGGTACCTAGAGAAACCTCAGTCCTGGGAAGCAGGACAAGAAGCACGTAGAGATTAGCTAACGAGTGAGATACGAAACTTCTGTAAATCTATGTAGGATTATAAACAAACAAACAAGCAAACAAACAAACAAACACAAAGACTGGGTTTCCAGTGTAGACACAGAGTTGCGTCTTTCTCTTTTTGTTACATTAATGTATACACATGCTAATGCAGATCCCCAGACAGGCAGAAATTAGGAGTAACGGTGATGGAATGCTAACAAGGCTTTAAGCAGAAATCTCCATCCATTAAAATCAAGGACGTAGGAGGAACACCATTGTCAGAATAATTTTTGAGGTTATTTTTATTAGTAGCCAACATGGTCAGTCCAAATTAAGCAGTTGGGCTTCAAGAATAGGGCACTGCTAAAAAGGAGTAGGATCAAAATGTGACTTGATTGCTGGTAACAATGAAAAATGGTATAGCCGTTGTGGAAAATGCTGTGACAAATACTTAAAAAATTAAATATAGAATTAGCATATGATCCAGCAATTTCACTCTTGTGTGTATGAGGGGGACCCCAAGAAACCAGAATTATCTTCTGGAGGGTGTGCCCCTTGTAGTACAGGCTTCCCCTACTAGGTGAATGTTCTAGGAACCCATCTGTATCATGTACCAGCTGGCATTGTTGGGAGAGGCTGTGTTCAGCTTCAGTGACTTTTTTTTGAAGATTCTTTTAACATGTTTGACCATTTTATGATAGGTGGTTTATGAGTGCACCTGCCCACACTGTGCTGAGTGTTCAGCAGCTTTTGACCAAAATCAGCATGACTACCATGCCCCACCTTCCCTACATATCTGATCTCACTGTGAGTGACTTTTTCATTTTCCCATTTGAAAAAAGTCTTCAAAGAAAAAGGTTTTGCCGATGTGGAAGAAGTGAAACAAACAAACAAAAAAAAATGGCAGAAGCATTGAAAGGAATCACAATAAAAAAGTTAAAAAACTTTTTTGAGCAGTGGAAGAAAGTCATGAGAGGTGTCCTGCATCAAATGGAGAGTACTGTGAAGGTGACTAAAGTTTAAACATGTAAGAATAAACATACAACTTTTTATAAATAAATTCCAGGTTTTTTGAGGTTCCCTCTCTCATGTACCCAAAGGAAGTGAAAGGAGAGACTCAGATATATGTGCACCAATATTCATAGCAAAATTATTTACACTAGCCAAAAGGTGGAAGCAATGCAGGTGTCTATTGACAGATGCATGAATAAACAAAATGTCATACATACACACAACGAAATATTATTCAGCCTTAAAAGGAAATTTGGACACAGGCTACAAGATAGGTGGAATGTAAAGACATTTGCCTGAGGGAAGTAAGCCAGTTGCAGACAGACAAATGTTGTCTGATTGTGTTGACATGAGACACCTAGAGCAGTAAAATGCATGGAGTCAGAAATTTCAATGGCGGTTGCCAGGGGCTGGGGGAGATGGGGGTTTGTGGAGGGAGTGTTTAATGGACACAGTTTCAGTTAGGGAAGATGAAAAAGTTCTGGAGATGGATGGTGGTGATGGTTGCACAAAAATGTCAGTATATTTAATGCCGCAGATCTATACACTCAAGAAATTACTACAATGGTAAATTTGGTATGTATGTTTTCTCAGAGTAAAAAAGTGGATATACATTATTTTAAACTCAAACTTTCATCATGGAAACACATACGTATCATACTTACTTTGAAAATTTAGTTTAGTAATAAGACAACCTGTTAAATTAATGATGCAAAATTTGAAATTATTGGTTTGCTAGTTTTATAGTTTTTTGTTTGTTTAAAGATTTTATAAATTTAGAATAGCTATTCATATATAGAGTTTATGACTTCATATAGGTTATATGTTTGTATAACGAAATAGTTACAGGTTTGTATAACAACATAATTTAAGTTAAAAAATGTAACTTGGGCCCTGGCTGGTGTGGCTCAGTGGATTGAGTGCTGGCCTGTGAACCAAAGGATTGCTGGTTCGATTCCCAGTCAGGGCACATGCCTGGGTTGCAGGCCAAGTCCACAGTAGGGGATGTGTGAGAGGCAACCTCACATTGATATTTTTCTCCCTCCCTTCCCTCTCTCTAAAAATAAATAAATACAATCTTTTTAAAAATGTAACTTGGCACTTGTAAAGAGAAGTAGATTTGAAGCCTAAAAATTTGTTAGAATCACTATTTTATTATTGCTATATGTATACTTGATTATGTTATCTGTTATCTATCTTTTAAGACTTTTTACAGTAATTTCAGGTTTACAACAAACAAGATCTTTGTTAACTGCTTACTGTTTTATTAATTTATATAGTTAATCAACGAAAAGGTTATTTTGGTACCTTGTAGAATTTGAATCCAGGAGATGCAAATTCAGGAAGCAATCCAAACTGTGCTCTAGAGAAAACAACAAAAAATGCAGGTATATGAAGGCAAAGTCCACACGGTGCAATTCTTCCATACGTATGAAGGACTGGGGACTAAGTTAACAGGGATTGGTTTGTTCCAGGATGCAAACTGGGGAGGCGAAAACTAGGAAAAGAAGTCAAGTCTGAATGTGTTCAGGCGGCAGCTGTTCCAGGGTGCGTGTGGCTGGGCCTTGTGCCGAGTTTAGCGGCAGATTTAGCGGCAGGTTTAGCCAGTGATCGGCAGCCCTGAGAACTGAGGCAGGGTGTGCACAGGGCCCACTTCCCGAGTAGCCTCTTGGCTCTGTTTTATGTGACTCTCTTAGTAATGATTATTCCACTTCATTTTTCCCATTATTTATGTGTAGTTCATCAATTATGATGTTTTGGGTTATCTTAATTATGTCCTTTATCTCCCAAATTATATGTTTGGATTTCAGTTGAAATGTCTAATAGTTCGGATATAATACTCTCTGATTATGTGTTTGCCTGGGAAAGTACCAACTTAACCGAATCAGCCAAGTCCCCACCGATATGAGTAGGCCCTAGTGACCCTCGTGGCTGGTCATCAGAAGTTGCCCACCTGCGGTGAACCCATCTCGCACAGTGTCCCACGCACAGTGCTTGTACCTGATTTGGCTGCAGCACACCGGTTCTTACAAAAGTTCCCTGCAGGTTGCACCTAAAATCCTGATTGAGGTAAAGTATGTTTGCTCCCCTAGTTATTTTCACTCTTGCAACCTGACCACAAAGTACAAGAAGGGGTAAACTTACCCAAGTGTGTGGGCCACTATGAGCACTAAAATGTTTCAGAAAACCCTGCTGCTAGCCCAGAAGTGATTGCAGCCATTGTTTAGAAGTGATTTTTTTAGACAAGTTAATGAAAATGTTGCACTTTTCTTTAATGAGTTTATTTTTACTGATGACATTGAGTAACTCCTGCAGTCCAGAAAGTACTCAAAAAATGTAGTAAAAACCAAGCCTAAGACACTTATTTGTCACTGATTTTCAATCAAGATAGTGCAGGTGACAACTTTAAGTGTAAAAGGAAAATGAAATATTGGCTCTTAAAAAGTTAACAAATAATATTAGCGATTAAAATGTGGGCTATTCTTCACCATAATAGTTATCTATTTTATCGGGTTCAAGTCAACCTGTGTTTGGGGTTTGTTATGCTGTGATCAGTATCTATAGCCATGTAGTTTCAAAACCAAATCAATATTGACCTTAGACTATTCAAGAATTGAATATAAAATCAGGTTTCTCACACGTCCATTTAGGTGAACAGTAGGTTTCACATTTAAGTTCAAAATAAAATAGTTTTAAAACCTTAATATAAAACAACAGACAACAAGTGTTGGAGAGGTTGTGGAGAAAAAGGGACCCTAGTGCACTGTTGGTGGGATTGCAGACTGGTACGACCACTGTGGAAAACAGTATGGAACTTCCTCAGAAAACTAAAAATGGACCTGCCCTTTGAT